>CM019826.1:135714809-136085843 GCA_009763385.1 Coix lacryma-jobi var. lacryma-jobi
CTTTCTTCACTCTTTTCTGTCACAGAGGACCAGCTTGAGTCGTTGGGGGATGACGAGTTGGCAATGCTCGCCAACCGGTTCTCGCGGTTCCACAACAACCGCATGAACCGTCGCCGCGGAGGAGGACGCTCAGGATGCTATGAGTGTGGCGACCCCGAACACTTCATCGCCAACTGCCCCAAGAAGAAGCATTCATCTGGGAAGGGCGATCATGGGCACAAGTACGACTCCGGCAAGCGCAAGGAGAAGTATGTCCCCGCGAGGCACAAGCGGAGGGGCGGCTTCGACAAGGAGTACATCAAGAAGAAGTACTTGGAGAAGGCCCAAGCTGAGCAGCGTGCGTTCTTCGCCACGCTCAGCGACGTCGACGGCTCGGATGACGACTCCGCTTGCTCAAGCGATGACGAGTCCGAGAAGAAGAAGAGGATCGAGGACAAGCTGAACGGCTCTCTCTGCTTCTTCGCCGACGACGACGGCTTTTGCACCATGGCGCTTGGTGATGAGGTCGACGGCAAGCTGGAGCACACCCCTCGGGACGACGACGACGACGACACCTCCCAGGTATCCCTCACCCACGACGAGCTTTCTGCTGAGGTTGAGAAGCTTACTGCCGCGCTCCTTAGTCAGGACAAGTTGCTTAGGCGTGCCGCTAGAGAGCGCAAGGAGTTTAGGCAGAAGTGGGAGGACACGGTGAGAGAGCTTGAGTTTGCCAAGTCCACCGTGGTCGTGTCGGAAGAGGTTTGTGTGAGATGTGCACCACGCACATGACTGACCTTCTCACTTTGAGAGGTAAGTATGCTGCGTTGGTAGGAGAGGTGGATGAGCTGAAGGCTAGACCTTCTCTGTTAGGTGCGTGCAAGACTTGTCCTGTCTTGCAATCTGAGTTGGCAGAGAAGAATGCCAAGATTGTGTCTCTTGAGGAGGCCAACTCAGGTAGCACTAGTGTGGCTAGGTGCGCTTTGTGTGAGGGTTTGGAGATGGAGATTGCGAATGTCAAGCATGGCAAGATGCAAACCGAGGAGGAAAACACATACCTTCGGACCATCTTGTCATGGGTCTCTTGTAGTGAGCCGCAGCTCGGGATGATGATCTCCCAATTTAAGCGAGCTGCTGGAGGTTCTGGTGTAGGTCTTGCTCAGGGTGTTGATCTTTCTGCTTTTGGGAAGATTGGAGAGTCGAGTGGTCTGAATCCTAGTGAGAAGCCCAACTCCACCACTACTCCCAAACTGACCAAGCTTCCATCCAAAGAGCCGGTCAAGCCTATCACCAAGGATGGGGTGTTTGAGGAACCTCCGAGAGCTCCACCCAAGAACCAAGTGTGGCATCCCAAACCCAACCACCTAAAGAACAAGCTGGATACAATGCCACCTATCCATGAGGAGTTGCCACAGAAGGGCAAAGTGATCCACACCCACAGTCATGAGTACCAACAACCCCCTTTGCGTGCGGTGAGGTATCATTGTGATTTCTGTGGGAGAGATGGACACTTGAGCGAGTTCTGCTTTAGGCGCAAGAGAGAGGCGCGCCGTGCTAGGGAGATGAACAACCCGGACATGTACCATCCTTTCATGATGTACATGCGCCGAATGTTCAGAGGAGAGCACCGAGACGTACTGCTTGGCCTAGAGGCGCAGTGCCTCAAGTTGTTAGGCCTAGGCCTCGTAGAGAGCGTGCCCGGCGGGAGCCTGCAGTTGCAGGTTTTGGACCCCGTGATGGAGGCTTTGTAGTTGAGCGCTATCCCCCACCGCAGTTTGAGTGTCGCGGTGAGCGCTTCTTCCCTAGCGGACCACGTTTTCCTGTGCGTGGTGATCGCTACCCCCGTAGACGTAGACAGTCTAGGAGTGGTTATTCTGCTAACCGTTCTTTTGAGCAGCCGGCCCAACACTGGTATTCTCCTTACTTCACTAACCCCAGTGTTGGACCGTATGCTCACCCTATGTCTTTTTATTGATGTAGGTAAACGGTTGGAGGACATTTGGTTGGTGGATTCCGGTTGCTCGAGGCACATGACCGGAAACGCCAAGTGGTTCTCCAGCCTTAGCCCTGTTGCCGGAAAGGAGTACATAACCTTCGGCGACAATAGTAAAGGTAAGGTGTTGTCTCGCGGATCGGTGCGGGTTAATGAGCACTTTGTGTTGCGCGATGTTGCTCTTGTTTCTAACCTGCATTTTAACTTGCTTTCTGTTTCGCAACTTTTTGATGATGACTACGAGATTCGTTTTAAACCGAACCTTAGTCGCATCTTAGATCCTCAAGGCGATCTTGTATGTCTGATTTCGCCCTTTGGGAAAGTCTTTCGTGCGAATTTCTCGGAGTCGTTTGGTTCTTCTCGCTGTCTTTTGGCTAGTCCTTCTTCCTCCGATCTTTGGAAGTGGCATAGGAGGCTCGGTCATTTAAGCTTCGACTTGCTTGCAAGACTTAGCTCACTTGGCCTAATCCGAGGATTGCCCAAGCTTTCGATGGAGAAGGATCTAGTTTGCCATTCTTGTAGACATGGGAAGATGGTTGCCGCTCCCCACCATCCAGTGACTAAGGTCATGACCTCGCACCCTGGAGAGCTTTTACATATGGACCTTGTTGGTCCGGCTCGGGTGAGCTCGGTTGGTGGCAAGTGGTATGTTTTGGTTGTTGTTGATGACTTTTCGAGGTATTCGTGGGTCTTCTTTTTGACTGAGAAGACTGAGACTTTCTCCTTCGCTCGCAATCTGATTTTGCGTCTTCAGAACGAGTTCCCTTTGAACTCGATGCGAGCTATTAGAAGTGATAATGGTTCCGAATTCAAAAATTCGGATTTTGAGAAGTTTTGTAACCGCTTTGGTTTGGAGCATCAGTTTTCTTCCCCCTACACACCGCCCCAAAATGGTGTTGTAGAGAGGAAGAATCGGACCCTTGTTGAGATGGCCAGGACGATGCTCGATGAGCATAGGACTCCCAGGCGCTATTGGGCCGAAGCTATGAACACTGCATGCTACATTTCAAATCGCATTTTTCTGAGAGCCTTTTTGAAGAAGACTTCTTATGAGTTGCGTTTTGGTCGCCAGCCCAAGGTGAGTTATTTTAGAGTCTTCGGTTGCCACTGTTTTATTTTGAAAAGGGGAACCTGGACAAGTTTGAGTCTCGATCTTCTGACGGGGTATTTTTGGGTTATGGCACTCACACGAGAGCATATCGTGTACTTAACCTTGATACTAACCGAGTCATGGAGACATCAGATGTCACCTTCGACGAGACTCTTGTTTCTCCTTCTTCTCGTTTTGAGCGTGCAGGTGATCATGAGGTTGGAGAGCCTCTTTTTGATGACGAGGACGAGGGTGCTGAAGGTATGGATGATCCAGCACCCCCTCCACCTGCCGCGCCGCAAAGAGCGGCCTCGACGACGACTCACGGCCCCGACACCTCTTCTTCCTGGGGGCGTGGGATCCTCCACCTCGTGCGGTACCTTTTGTACCCGGGGTGGAACCAGCTGCTGATGAGGGGGAGGTCACTTCATCCCGGGAGGCGCCACGACACATCCAGCGCCAGCACCCCCCTCAGCAGATGATCGGCGATATCGGCGAGCGAGTCACTCGCTCCAGGTCACAGCACATCTCTCACTTCGCTCACTCTGCTTTTGTTGCTAATTTTGAGCCCCGAGATGTTGGACACGCTTTGACGGATCCGGATTGGGTCAATGCCATGCATGAGGAGTTAGAAAACTTTGAGAGAAATCGGGTTTGGGTTCTAGTTCCACCTCCACCTGACTGTAAGCCTATTGGGACAAAATGGGTTTTCAAAAACAAGCAAGGAGAGGATGGCCACGTTGTTAGAAACAAGGCCCGGCTTGTAGCGAAAGGCTATAGTCAGAAGGAGGGGATAGATTATGAGGAGACGTTTGCTCCTGTAGCTCGTTTGGAGGCTATTAGGATACTCTTGGCTTTTGCTGCATCCAAAGGTTTCAAACTTTTTCAAATGGATGTCAAGAGTGCCTTTCTTAAACGGCTACATAGAGGAGGAGGTTTATGTTGAGCAACCCCCCGGTTTTGAAAATCCCAAGTTTCCAAACCATGTCTTTAAACTTCACAAAGCTTTATATGGTTTGAAACAAGCCCTAGAGCCTGGTATGATAGGTTAAAAACCTTTTTGCTTGCTAAGGGTTTTAAAATGGGATGTGTAGATAAGACGCTCTTTCTCCTCCGGCAAGGCAAAGACACGCTCTTGGTCCAGATTTACGTGGATGATATCATTTTCGGTGGTTCTTCTCACGCTTTGGTTGCCAAGTTTGCAGATACTATGAGCAGGGAGTTCGAGATGAGCATGATGGGCGAGCTGACATTCTTTCTCGGGTTGCAAATTAAGCAATCCCGGGAGGGACGTTTGTGCACCAGGGCAAGTACACGAAGGACTTGCTGAAGCGGTTCGATATGGGTGAGGCCAAGCCCCTTCCAACACCCATGTCGACGACGACTGCCCTGGATGCGGATGTGGATGGAGAAGCAGTGGACCAGAAGGAGTACCGCAGCATGATCGGGTCGCTACTCTACCTGACGGCGACACGCCCGGACATTCAGTTCGCGGTGTGTCTGTGCGCGCGCTTTCAGGCGTCGCCGCGCACTTCTCACCGTCAGGCGGTGAAACGCATCTTCAGGTACCTTCGTTTCACACCTGAGTTCGGGATTTGGTATTCTGCTTCCTCCACCCTCTCGCTTTGCGGTTATTCCGATGCCGATTTTGCTGGTTGTCGCATTGAGCGCAAGTCCACTTCTGGGACTTGCCAATTTATTGGATCTTCTCTTGTTTTTCGGTCTTCTCGCAAGCAGTCTAGTGTCGCCCAGTCTACCACGGAGGCTGAGTATGTTGCTGCGGCTAGCTGCTGTTCCCAGTTACTCTGGATGATGGCCACTTTGCGTGATTTTGGTTTGAGTTTTTCTCGAGTGCCTTTGCTTTGTGACAGCACGAGTGCTATTAGCGTTGCTAAGAACCCCGTGCTTCACTCGAAAACCAAACACATTGATGTGCGCTTTCATTTCTTGCGAGACCACCAGGAGAAGGGTGATATCGACCTTCGCCATGTCGATACTCATCACCAACTGGCTGATATTTTCACCAAGCCTTTAGACGAATCAACCTTTAATAGGTTGAGGGGTGAGCTTGGTGTGTGTTTCCCCTTTTAGATGGGGGAAGCATTTTGAGTTGTTTCCTAATCTGACTCTTTTACTTTGATCTTCTTTTCTGTTGCATTCTAGCATACGCATTTACATTCTGGCTTCATGTTTATAATCACTAGAATGTAACTATGCTCTATTTAGTATGCTCCGATGCTTATGTTGATACTTGTAGCTTATGCTCTTCTGATCATTAGTACATGTTATGAGCTGAGCTATTTTTGAATGGTGAATTTGCTTAATGTATATAAAATCTGAAATGTTCACCATTGAGATATGCAACTAGCATGTGTAGGGTGTGTTGAGTCCATTCCTGCTTTTCATATATGCTAGGTTGCTATGTCTCTAGTTCTGAGTCATTCACTCGCTTGGTCTGTTCATATCATGTTTAAAATTTGAACCAAGTTTAGTGAATTGAAAATCGAGATGGGATTGCTTGTCAACACATCACGGTATCGAGACGGTTTCTCATTGCACTCTGAGTTAAACTTGAGCCGTGTAGTGTATGACCGAAACCGTAGCTTTAAGCTTCTGATTGCTTCGGCATAGGCTTCGCTCGGTTGAAAAGTTAGGCAAAGACAAGCTTTCAACCTCTCGCAATCACATGCTAAATAATTGAACTTTTGAATTCTTTATTAAAACGCTGCAACTCCGATATAAACTGAAATCACAAGTATATGCTTTCATTCCTATGCTTAATGAATAACTTTGGCTAGGGCTAAGTTCACCTTGTATACATGTTTAGCACTTGTCTGGATTCCTATCTATACATGTGTAGTGCTATTTTGATGGTGACTATCTTTTTGGCTAAAAACTGCTCACTTGCTCATATGCTTCATATTTCGTATGTGTGATCAGTTTGAGCCTTCGCTATTTGAGTGCTTAGTTGTGCCATTGGAGCTATACCGATTAGAGCATTTTTGCACTCTTTTGATTATATGCCTGAAGATGCTAACTTGCATTTCTGACTTCATATGCATTTTGGAAGGGGGATGTTTGTGCTCAAGGGAAGAGTTTGTGCTTGATAAGTGCATTTTCAACTAAGGGGGAGAGTTTTTGCAAATCATATGTCTTCTGGCGTTCAACTAAGGGAGAGTTTTTGCTAAGGGGGAGATTTTCAAATCTTTATACTCTTCTCTTGTTGGACCTAAGGGAGAGTCCCTGGTTGCTTGCACTTGTCGAGGGGGAGTTTGCTGGTTGTGTTGAGCCGTTGCCTCTGTCTTGAGGGACTAGCAACATTTTCCTCATTTGGCGTTGAGGTTGATTTTGATTGGTTCGGAACCTTTCGTTTGTTTTAAATTGGTTCGGAGTGGTTTCTCGTGCTAGTTGTGTTGAGCCTCTGTGCCTCTATCTTGAGGGACTAGCATTTTGCCATTTTTAGCTCTGATTTTCAATTGATATTTTGCTAGCGGTGTTGAGCCTGTTCTACCTCTTCTTGAGGGCTAGCTTTGCTCTGCTTGGCTGCGTCGAGCCGTTGCCCATGTCTTTGGGGACCAAGTTTTCGCTTCTTCCACTTGACCTTCTTCGGCTTTGCTATGCTTTTGGGTCATTTGGTCGAGTTCTCTTCTTCTCCTTCTTCTTTCTTTCTTCTTTCTTTCATTAATTTGTGTGTGTAGTTGACAATGCACTCATCAAGGGGGAGATTGCGGATACATGGGTGTATGCCGAGTCTCTGAGTGATGAGTGATTGTCAACGGGTTTGATCGCATGTTCTTTGCTTGTGTTGTGCAGGTGTCGAGCACGGAGACAGTGATCGAGGGCAAGGTGTAGGTCAAGCTGAGACGTGCCGTGCCGATGGACTGGGTGCGATGAAGGATGGGCGTGCCGTGCGGCGGACGTGCCATGCCGATGGATCGAGCAGTGAAGGGCGGACGTGAGGCTTGGACTGAGGGACCGGAGTGCCTGAGGATCAGCTGTGGTGGCTGGCTGCTTGGGACAGCGACGAGCGGAGACTTGCGGGGCACGGTGTTGCTCGGGTCGAGGACCTGGGGACACGTGTCGGTGGACGGGGTGCACGGGCGGTGCATCCCCTCTACGCGTCGGTTTTGGTGGCTGAGCCAGCGAAAAACCACCGGTGGACGGTTTCCAGGTTTGGGCCTCAAAACCTGGGTGCTGAGGGTTTCGAGTTTGGCCACAAAACTCGGGCTAAGGACGGTTTCCAGGTTTGGGCCTCAAAACCTGGGCGCGGATGGTTTGCTGAGTTTGGCCTCAAAACTCAGACGCTGGTGGGCTGGTTTCCCGGTTTGGGCCTCAAAACCGGGGTAGCTGGAAAAGGCTGGTTTCCCGGTTTGGGCCACAAAACTCAGATGCTGGTGGGCTGGTTTCCCGGTTTGGGCCTCAAAACCGGGGATAGCTGGAAAAGGCTGGTTTCCCGGTTTGGGCCACAAAACCGGGGGTGCAGAGCGAGGGCGGCACGTGGCGGCAATCGGAAGGTTGCGTGGAGGCAACGCGGACGACTTGTGCGGGCGTGGCCGTCGGATCTACCTACCACTTGAGTTGGTCCAGAATAACCTTAGGGTTTAGCTGGTTCGCTCTGTAATTAGAATAGAGAGGGGTAGAGTAGGAAATAGACTTAGTCTAGAATATAATAAGTAGTCAGGGGAGACACCCTCCTCCCGTATCTCAGTCATTTGCTCTTTCACACTTAGGGTTTCTTGCTCTCCCATCCCCTGCTGTAGCCTGCTGAGATCCGCAGAGAGACTTGACTCTGTGTACTGGTGATTTTGAGGAAAGGAGGCCGTAACCTCCTTGTCGTAGCGTGTGTTTGCGCTTCGGCTGCAAGATCGTGTTTGTGATTCGCGTTTCATTGGTGTTCTTCGCGGAATCCTTTTTCTTCACGTTCTTCCCGTCGCTTGATCTCTTTGGTTGGTTCATCTTTTGCAAAACCGTTTGAACCAAGTTGTTCTAGATCATGAGGCACTTCTTTCCACCGAAGGAATTAACCTCTAACCTCACGGTCTAGGAGATCGATCGACTTTTGTTCTGGATCGTGTTTTTGCTCCCTTGTCCCGAAATTTCTTGATTCACCGATTTGGAGTTAGGTTCGAGCCATGATCTCTTAGAGATAGCTCACTAACATCCTTGTGACCCCTCAGATCGAATCCCAGGCCTAGAGTTTTTGATTCGTAGGAAATCGGGTTGAATCATCAAAGAACAACACAGTTTTCGGGGGCATCGGACGCTGACACGGGAGCATCGGACGCTAGGGTTCTAAGCGTCGGACGCTCCGGTGACGCGTGTCACTTTCTGAGCGTTTGTAGTGGCATCGGATGCTAGGCATCGGACGCGTCCGTTGGCCATCGGACGCGCCGGAGCCAAAGCATCGGACGCTGGTTGTTCACTGTTCACAGCATCCGATGGTGGAACAGTAAGGTTCCCGAGAGGCAGTTTTCGCATCGGACGCGTCCGGCGGTCTGGCATCGGACGCAGGCAGCATCTGATGCTACTGTCTTCACACAGTTTTGACCGCGGTTCGCTCGTTCGTTGACGGAATTGATTTATGGTTTTTGCGTTGGCTTTCTAGAGTTGTCTAGTGTCCCGCTGTGCTTCTTGGAAGCATCCACCCTATATCTAGGGTCGTGGACATTTGCAAGCTCTAGGGTTTGCTTCTGGGGTTTATTCTTGGGACAGTGGCTACTAGTTTCCGTAAGGAAAATTTGAAGCTCCCATTCACCCCACCTCTGGTCGCTTTCTGAGTGCTTCTCGGTCCTTCAGAGACCGTTTAGCTTGTCCTCGATCTTCTTCTTCTTAGACTCATCATCGCTTGATGCAGTGGAGTCGTTGTCCGAGTCGTCGATGTCGCTGAGCGTGGCGAAGAAAGCACGCTGTTCGGTCTGAGATTTCTCCAAGTACTTCTCCTTGATGGCTAAAGAATTTGAGATGTCTATGATTGGAGAGCTTAGCTACTTTCTTGGGCTAAAAATCAAGCAAATGAAGAAAGGCACATTTTTTAGTCGAGGTAAGTACATCAAGGACAAGCTCAAGAAGTTTGGGTTAGATGAAGCAAAAGCAATAACCACTCCTATGGGCACAAATGGACATTTGGATAGTGACTCTAGTGGTGACATGGTGGATCAAAAGCTATATCGGTCAATGATTGGAAGCCTACTCTATGTGACCGCATCAAGGCCGGATGTCATGTTTAGTGTGTGCATGTGTACAAGTTTCCAAGCTTCACCAAGAGAAAGTCATTTGAAGGCAACCAAAAGAATATTGAGATATTTGAAGCACACTCCTAATGTTGGACTATGGTATCCCAAGGGCTCTCAATTTGAATTGATTGGATACTCAGATTCCGATTATGCGGGATGCAAGGTGGATAGGAAGAGCACGTCGGGCACTTTTCAATTGCTTGGAAGATCACTTGTTTCATGGTCATCACAGAAGCAAAATAGTGTTGCACTCTCTACTGCCGATGCCGAATATATATCCGCGGGTAGTTGTTGTGCACAATTGCTATGGATGAAAGCGACATTGCAAGATTATGGAGTCAAATTTGGACAAGTCCCATTGCTATGTGATAATGAGAGCGCCGTCAAAATAGCCACCAACCAGGTTCAACAGTCAAGGACAAAACACATTGACATAAGGCACCACTTCATTAGAGATCATCAAGCAAAGAAAGACATATCTATTGAAAGTGTGGGCACCGATGATCAACTTGCCGATATCTTCACCAAGCCACTAGATGAGAGAAGGTTTTGCAAACTAAGGAATGAATTGAATATCCTAGACTTCTCCAACATGAGTTGAATGCACCCCCACATATGACATGCCTCTCCTCCAAGAAAGCAAAGGTGAAATTGTTTGGCATGTGCATTCATTCTTATTAGGTTGTGCTCTAGTTCATATAGTCATCACATTGCTTATTTATGCTTATTCATGTAAATCAAATGATTTTGAAGTATATATGGTACCACTATTGCTTCTATGTTTGACTTGATCTAGTGGTAGCATATAACTTGTTTGTGAGCTTGTAACTCAAGTGTTTGATCTAGTAAGTGAGTCATAAGTATTTAACCAACGTAAGATAACCATTGCAAGATGTGTGAAGAAGCTTACTCTAGAGCAAACCGTGTTAAATGTCTTATGCTCATGCGCTAGATTAAGCCATAACTTGACTTAGTATGATTCCCTCATGAAAAATTCATGGTAAAAGTAGTCTCCTTTTATTAAACCTTGCCCCATCCTTATGATAATTGTTGACAAAGGGGGAGAAAATGCAACAAAGATATGCTAGTAAAAGGGGGAGATAACAAAGATAAAAGAGATATGCTAAGTTGCTAGGTAGCCTTAGTAGTTTTTAAAGTGGGATCGAAGCATACAAATAGGGGGAGCAAGCTCATAAACATGTATGATGCATTTGAAATGTGCATATTCATATGATTGTTTGCATTGCATAAGCTATTTTATTTTGATATTCATGCTTATGTGGTGAATGCTAGTGATAGGACTTGATTGATGAATTGATTCTCTAGCATGTTTAGAATGGGAACTAGACATACCTATATTTCAAGTAATTCAAGAGCCTTATTATTATGTTGATCTCACGGGGTTCTTGAGTTTTGGTGTATGTCTAGTGACAAATGATGCTAAGGATGGTATAACATGTGCACTCCGATTGGTATCACGCTTCAAAGGTCTATTCTTATGCCTTAGCATCATCATTGATAGTGTTGCTCACCCACATTTCATATCCATACATATGTGCAATTTTTAGAACCAAACTCTATAGCACATATGTAGGGGGAGCTAATACTATCAATCTGGTTACTCAAATTTAAATCACATATCTTTGTATAGGTTGTCATCAATTACCAAAAAGGGGGAGATTGAAAGCCCTAGTTTGATTTTGGTTATTTGATGAAACCTATTTGGTCTAATCCTATTGCTAAGCATGTGTGTAGCTTTTAAGAAAGGATTGAGACCAAGCCAAGTGGTGGAGCTAGCAACATGACAACCATGGAGGATGGTGATGGCCACATGCGATTGAAAAGATCGAGTGCTCTACCGTTGGTGAAATGAAGAAAAGAAGAGATGGAGCAAAGAGGCCCGAAGGCAAAGGTATAACCTATAGGGCTCTTTGTTTTAGTGATCAAGACACTTAGAGAGTGTGATCACATTTAGGATACATAGCCGTACTATTAAGAGGAGTTAATTCACGTCTTATGCGTGTCCAAGTGCCACTAGGAGCTCAAACATTTTGAGGCTTTAGACCTAGTGAGAGACTAACTAAACCCTTCAAAAATGCTTTGCAAAATGCTAACACACGTGCACAAGTGTTGAAACACTTTGGTGTTGGCGCATGGGAGCAAGGGTATAAGTTAGAAAGTGAAAGGTGCTGAGTTAGCAGCATTGGACGCTGGAGGCGCTGCATCGGACGCTGGGCCGAGCGTCCGATGACTAACCCTAGCTACAGACTGATGTTGATGCGGATACATGGGTGTATGCCGAGTCTCTGAGTGATGAGTGATTGTCAACGGGTTTGATCGCAGGTTCTTTGGCTTGTGTTGTGCAGGTGTCGAGCACGGAGACAGTGATCGAGGGCAAGGTGAAGGTCAAGTAGAGACGTGCCGTGCCGATGGACCGAGAGCGGTGAAGGGCGGACGTGAGGCTTGGACTGAGGGACTGGTGGCCTGAGGATCAGTTGTGGTGGCTGACAGCCCGGGACAGCGACGAGCGAAGACTTGCGGGGCATGGTGTTGCCTGGGTCGAGGACCTGGGGACACGTGTCGGTGGACGGGATGCACGGGGCATCCCCTCTACAGCTTCGGTTTGGTGGTAGAGCCAGGGAAAAACCATCGGGTGGACGGTTTTCAGGTTCGGGCCTCAAAACCTGGGCGCGGGCAGGTTTCCGAGTTTGGGCCACAAAACTCGGGCGCTGAGGGTTTCCTGGTTTCGGCCTCAAAACTAGGGGATGGACTTGGAGGCTGGTTTCCCGGTTTGGGCCTCAAAACCGGGGGTTGGCCTGAAAGCCTGGTTTCCCGGTTTGGGCCACAAAACCGGGGGTGCAGAGCGAGGGTGGCACGTGGTGGCAATCTGGAGGTTGCGTCGAGGCAACGCTTCGAGTTGTGCGGGCGTGGCCGTCGGATCACCACCTACCTTGAGTTGGTCCAGAATAACCCTAGGGTTTAGTTGGTTCGCTCTGTAATTAGAATAGAGAGGGGTAGAGTAGGAATTAGAGTTAGGTTAGAATTAGGATAAATAGAGGGAGACACCCTCCTCCCTATTCATCTCAGTCATTTGCTCTTTTGCACTTAGGGTTTCCTGCCCTCCTAATCCCCTGCTGTAGCTAGCTGAGATCCGCAGAGAACCTTGCCTCTGTGTACTGTTGATTTTGAGGAAGTGAGGCCGTAACCTCACCATTGTAGCGTGTGGTAGCCACACGGTTGCAGATCGATGTGTTGATTCGCGTTTTGGTTCGTGTTCTTCGCGTTCTTCGTTTCTCCGCGACTTTCCCATCACTCGATCTCCCTCTCTAGTGCGTCTTTGCGAAATCCGTTTGAATCAACTTGTTGGTTTTGTTGAGGAGGTCATTTCGACCAAAGGAATTCATCTAACTCCTCACGAACAAGTAGATCAGGTTGATTTCGTTTTCGTGGCGCTTTTTCGGTTCATACACCTTCCCCTTTGATTTCCTGTTGATTGATTTGATTTGAGTGGATGATTTCTTGGGGATAGTCTCCTAACTACCTCGTGATCATTCTCTCCAAGTTTGGGATCAAGGGATTTTGGTTTGAATCGATTTGGAGAAGATTTGAGTTTTGGGCGACCAAAATCGTCCTTTCTGGGTACTTGCAGACAGTCCGCCGCAGTACCCGCGGACAGTCCGCGCATCGGGCTCCAGCCAGATCAGTGGCTGCGGGTCTCGTTCGGACAAGTCTGTTTTGAACCGCGGACAGTCTGCCGTTGTGTTTGGCGGACCGTCTGGGAACGTCCAGGGACTCTTCAGCAGCAGTGCATTTTTGCACTTTTGACCGCCGGACAGTCCGCCACCAGAGCGCGGACAGTCCGCAGTAGGGGCGGACAGTCCGGGACCCCAGGGCCGGATAGTCCGGGAACCTGCTGAGTGCTCCGGTTTAGTGCGTTTGCTTTCCCGGCTTTTCCGCTTGGATTTCGGACTTCTCGTTTGGCCCTATAGTTAACCAAGAAACATTTCTAGGTATCTTTGCTACTTGTTAGCATTGGTACTTTGGGATTTCTCGACGTAGCCTCCAATCTATGTTCGGGACTCGGTTTTCAAGGGGTGAACTTGAGCCGGAGTTTTTGGTCTTTGGTTTGCTTGAGCTTTGTGGTGCTCCGCTGTGATCTTAGGGATCACCCACCCTCTTCCAAGGGTCGTGAGCTTCACGGTTTCGGTCGTTGCTTCTCGGGGTAGATTTTGGGACATTTGGCCTAAAGTTTCGAGAGAAATTTTATTGGCTCCAATTCACCCCCCTCTGGTTGCCTTGCTATTGCATTCTCGGTCCTTCAATTGGTATCGGAGCAGGTTAAGGATCTTCCACCTTAGCCGGTTCCAGATCCACCAAAGGCGACATGGATCGCGGCGTGGGAAAACCGCCGTTCTTTGATGGGACGAACTATGCGTATTGGAAGATACGCATGTCAGCCTATCTCTAGAGCATGGGCTCTTCTGTCTGGGAGATTTGCAACAAGGCCGATTACGTTGTTCTGGCTGCTCGTGTCTCTCAGCTTCAGATCGATGAGCATGAGGCCAATAGCCGGGCGCGTAACGCCTTGTTCTCCTGTCTGAGCATGTCTGAGTTTGATCACGTTTCTCACCTCCCCATGGCTCATGAGATTTGGGCTACCCTCATGCGCTTCCATGAGGGCACCACTCAAGTCAAATCCCATCTCTACGAGTCGCACAAGCGGGAGTATGAGAACTTTTGACATATGCCTGACGAGAGCATAGAGAGTTTATTCGCTCGCATTCAGGTTATTGTCAACAAGATGTGAGCTAACAAGGAGCTGTTGCCTTTTGACGATCATGAGAGGGCTTTGAAGCTTTTGCACACTCTTGATGGGTCGGTGTGGGACTCAAAGGTCCAGGCGATCATCGAATCGTCTAACTATGAGACCCTCACTTGCGACGAGCTCTTTAGTAAGCTCAAGTCTAGTGAGATTGACGCCATGTCGAGGGCTTCTTATGAGAATCCTTCTGGCCCGACTATGGCTTTGGTTTCTGGCTCTTCTGCTAACCCCTCTGGAGGATTTGCACTCTCTTCACTCTTTTCTGTCACAGAGGACCAGCTGGAGTCTTTGGGGGATGACGAGTTGGCAATGCTCGCCAACCGGTTCTCGCGGTTCCACAACAACCGCATGAACCGTCGCCGCGGAGGAGGACGCTCAGGATGCTACGAGTGCGGCGACCCCGACCACTTCATCGCCAACTGTCCCAAGAAGATGAACACATCTGGGAAGGGCGATCATAGGCACAAGTACGACTCCGGCAAGCGGAAGGAGAAGTACGTCCCCGCAAGGCACAAGCGGAGGGGCGGCTTCGACAAGGAGTACATCAAGAAGAAGTACTTGGAGAAGGCCCAGGCTGAGCATCGTGCGTTCTTCGCCACGCTCAGCGACGTCGACGGCTCGGATGACGACTCCGCTTGCTCAAGCGATGACGAGTCCGAGAAGAATAAGAGGATCGAGGACAAGCTGAACGTCTTCTGCTTCTTCGCCGACGATGACGGCTTCTGCACCATGGCCCTTGGTGATGAGGTCGACGGCAAGCTGGAGCACACTCCTCGGGACGACGACGACGAAGACACCTCCTAGGTATCTCTCACCCACGATGAGCTTTCTACAGAGGTCGAGAAGCTTACTGTCGCGCTCCTTAGTCAGGATAAGTTGCTTAGGCGTGCCGCTAGAGAGCGCAAGGAGTTTAGGCAAAAGTGGGAGGACACGGTGAGGGAGCTTGAGTTTGCCAAGTCCACCGTGGTCGTGTCTGAGGAGGCCGAGTGTGAGATGTGCACCACGCACATGACTGACCTTCTCACTTTGAGAGGTAAGTATGCTGCGTTGGTAGGAGAGGTGGATAAGCTGAAGGCTAGACCTTCTCTGTTGGGTGCATGCAAGACTTGTCCTGTCTTGCAATCTGAGTTGACAGAGAAGAATGCCAAGATTGTGTCTCTTGAAGAGGCCAACTCAGGTAGCACTTGTGTGGCTAGGTGTGCTCTCTGTGAGGGTTTGGAGATGGAGATAGCTAATGTGAAGCATGACAAGATGCAAACCGAGGAAGAAAACACATACCTTCAGACCATCTTGTCATGGGTGTCTTGTGGTGAGCCGCAGCTCGGGATGATGATCTCCCAATTCAAGCGAGCTGCTGGAGGTCCTGGTGTAGGTTTTGCTCCGGGTGTTGATCTTTCTGCTTTTGGGAAGATTGGAGAGTCGAGTGGTTTGAACCCGAATGAGAAGCCCAACTCCACCACTACTCCCCAACTTACCAAGCTACCACCCAAAGAGCCTCTCAAGCCTAACACCAAGGATGGGGTCTTTGTTCAGCCTCCAAAAGCTCCACCCAAGAACCAAGTGTGCATCCCAAACCCAACCACCTGAAGAACAAGCTTGATACGATGCCACCTATCCAGGAGGAGTGTTTGCCTCAGAAGGGCAAAGTGATCCAAACCCACAATCGTGAGTACCAACAACCCCCTTTGAGAGCGGTGAGGTACCATTGTGAGCACTGTGGGCGAGATGGACACTTGAGCGAGTTCTGCTTTAGGCGCAAGAGAGAGGCGCGCCGTGCTAGGGAGATGAACAATCCGGACATGTACCATCCTTTCCATGATGTACATGTGCCGAATGTTCAGAGCAGAGCTCCGAGGAGAGCTGCTAGGCCCAGAGGTCCAGAACCTCAAGTTCCTAGGCCTAGGCAGCAGAGGGGAGGACGTGCCCGGCCGGAGCCTGCTGTTGTAGGCTACGGACCCCATGGCGGTGGCTTTGTAGTTGAGCGTTTTCCTCCACCGCGTTTTGAGTATCGCGATGGACGCTCCTTCCTTAGCGGACCACGTCTTTCTAAACGTGGTGATCGCTTTCTCCGTAGGTGTGCTAGGAATGGTTTTTCTGCTAACCGTTCTTTTGAGCAGCCGTCCCAACACTGGTTTTCCCCTTACTTCACTAACCCCAGTGTTGGACCGTATGCTCACCCTATGTCTTTTTATTGATGTAGGTAAAACGATTGGAGAACGTTTGGTTGGTGGATTCCGGTTGTTCGAGGCACATGACCGGAAACGCCAAGTGGTTCTCCAGTCTTAGTCCGGTCGCCGGAAAGGAGTATATTACCTTCGGCGACAATAGCAAAGGTAAAGTGTTGTCTCATGGGTCGGTGCGAGATAATGAGCACTTCGTGTTGCGCGATGTTGCTCTTGTTTCTAACTTGCATTTTAACCTTCTTTCTGTTTCGCAACTCTTTGACGACGACTATAAGATTCATTTTAAACCGAATCTCAGTCGTATTTTGGATCCTCAGGGCAATCTTGTGTGTTTGATTTCGCCCTTTGGAAAAGTCTTTCGTGCGAATTTCTCGGAGTCTTTTGGCACTTCTTGTTGTCTTGTGGTTGGACCTTCCTCCTCTGATCTTTGAAGTGGCATAGGAGACTCGGACATTTGAGCTTTGACTTGCTTGCAAGGCTTAGTTCACTTGGCCTAATCCGAGGATTGCCCAAGTTGCATATGGAGAAGGATCTTGTTTGCCACTCTTGTAGACATGGGAAGATGGTTGCCGCTCCCCACCATCCAGTGACTCAGGTCATGACCAAGCGCCCTGGAGAGCTTTTGCACATGACTTTTTGGTCCGGCTCGGGTGAGCTCGGTTGGGGGGAAGTGGTATGTGCTTGTTGTTGTTGATGACTTTTCGAGATATTCGTGGGTCTTCTTTTTAGCTGAGAAGACCGAGACTTTCTCCTTTGCTCGCAATCTGATTTTGCGTCTTCAGAACGAGTTCCCTTTGAACTCGATGCGAGCAATTCGGAGTGATAATGGTTCTGAATTCAAGAATTCGGATTTTGAGAAGTTTTGTAACTCTTTGGGTTTAGAGCATCAGTTTTCTTCCCCTACACACCCCCTCAGAATGGTGTTGTAGAGAGGAAAAATCGGACCCTTGTAGGAGATGGCCAGGACGATGCTCGATGAGCATAGGATTCCTAGCGATATTTGGCCGAAGCTATGAACACTGCATGCTACATTTGCAATCGCATTTTTCTCAGTGTTTTCTTGAAAAAGACTTCTTATGACTTGCGTTTTGGAAAACTGCCCAAGGTGAGTTATTTTCGAGTTTTTGGTTGCCATTGTTTTATACTCAAAAAGGGCAACCTGGACAAATTTGAGTCTCGTTCTTCTGACGGTGTGTTTTTGGGTTATGGCACTCACACTCGAGCTTATCATGTACTTAACCTTGACACTAACCGAGTCATGGAGACATCAGATGTCACCTTCGACGAGACCATGGTTTGTCCTTCTTCTCGTTTTGAGCGTGCAGGTGATCATGAGGTTGGGGAGCCTCTTTTCGATGATGAAGAAGAAGGTGCTGAAGGGACAGATGACCCAGCACCTCCTGCACCTGTAGTGCCGCAAAGAGCGGCTTCTACGACGACTCACGGCCCCGACACGTCTTCTTCCTGGGGGTCGTGGGATCTGCCACCCCGAGCGGTACCATTTGTACCCGGGGAGGCACCAGCTGCTGTTGAGGGGGAGGCCACTTCGGCAAGGGAGGCGCCACGACACATTTAGCGCCAGCACCCGCCTCAGCAGATGATCGGCAGCATCGACGAACGCATCACCCGGTCAAGGCAAATCTCTCACTTTGCTCATTCTGCATTTGTTGCTGATTTTGAACCCTGGGATGTTGGACACGCTTTGACGGATCCGGATTGGGTCAATGCCATGCATGAGGAGCTTGAGAACTTTGAGAGAAATCGGGTTTGGGTTCTAGTGTCTCCACCTTCTGAGTGTCATCCAATTGGGACAAAATGGGTTTTCAAAAACAAACAGGGAGAAGATGGCCATGTTGTGAGAAACAAGGCCAGACTCGTAGCCCAGGGATATAGTCAGAAGGAGGGGATAGACTATGAGGAGACGTTTGCTCCTGTAGCTCGTTTGGAGGCAATTAGGATACTCTTGGCTTTTGCTGCATCCAAAGCTTTCAAACTTTTTCAAATGGATGTCAAGAGTGTCTTCTTAAACAGCTACATAGAAGAGGAGGTGTATGTTAGACAACCCCCCGGTTTTGAAAATCCCAAGCTTCCAAACCATGTTTTTAAACTTCACAAAGCTTTATATGGTTTGAAACAAGCCCCTAGAGCCTGGTATGATAGGTTGAAAACCTTTTTGCTTGCTAAGGGTTTTAAAATGGGATGTGTAGATAAAACACTCTTTCTCCTGAAGCAAGGCAAAGACACTCTCTTGGTCCAGATTTACGTGGATGATATCATTTTCGGTGGTTCTTCTCACGCTTTGGTTGCCAAGTTTGCAGAGATTATGAGCAGGGAGTTCGAGATGAGCATGATGGGCGAGTTGACATTCTTTCTCGGGTTGCAAATTAAGCAATCCCGAGAGGGGACGTTTGTGCACCAGGGCAAGTACACCAAGGACTTGCTGAAGCGGTTCGATATGGGTGAGGCCAAGCCTCTTCCAACACCCATGTCGATGACGACTGCCCTGGATGCGGACAAGGATGGAGAAGCAGTGGACCAGAAGGAGTACCGAAGCATGATCGGATCGCTGCTCTACCTGACGGCGACACGCCCGGACATCCAGTTCGCGGTGTGTGTGTGCGCGCGCTTTCAGGCGTCGCCGCGCACTTCTCACCGTCAGGCGGTGAAGCGGATTTTCAGGTACCTTCGTTTCACACCTGAGTTTGGGATTTGGTATTCTGCTTCCTCCACCCTCTCCCTTTGCGGTTATTCCGATGCCGATTTTGCTGGTTGCCGTATTGAGCGCAAGTCCACTTCTGGGACTTGCCAGTTTATTGGTTCTTCTCTTGTATCATGGTCTTCTCGCAAGCAGTCTAGTGTCGCCCAGTCTACCACAGAGGCTGAATATGTTGCTGTGGCTAGCTGCTGTTCCCAGTTGCTTTGGATGATGGCCACTTTGCGTGATTTTGGTCTGAGCTTTTCTCGCGTGCCTTTGCTTTGTGATAGCACGAGTGCTATTAGCGTTGCTAAGAACCCCGTGCTTCACTCGAAGACCAAACACATTGATGTGAGCTTTCATTTTCTGCGAGACCACCAGGAGAAGGGTGATATCGACCTTTGCCATGTCGATACTCATCATTAACTGGCTGATATTTTCACCAAGCCTTTAAACGAATCAACCTTTAATCGGTTGAGGGGTGAGCTTGGTGTGTGTTTTCCCTTTTAGATGGGGGAAACATTTTGGTTCTTGTGTACTAGACTGACTCTTTTTCGTCCGTCTTTCTTTTCTTTTGCATTTCAGCATACGCATTTACATTCTGAGCTTCATGTATATAATCATTAGAATGTAACTATGCTCTATGTAGTATGCTCCGATGCTTATGTTGATGCTTGTAGCTTATGCTCTTTCTGATCACTAGTACATGTTGTGAGCTGAGCTATTTTGAAATGGTGAATTTGCTTAATAACTTAAAATCTGAAAATGTTCACCATTGAGATATGCAACTAGCATGTGTAGGATGTGTTGAATTCACTCGTGCTTTTCATATGTGCTAGGTTGCTATGTCTCTAGTTCTGAGTCACTCACTTGCTTGGTATGCTCATATCTTGTTTAAAAATTGAACCAAGTCTTGAAGTGAATTGAAAAGATCGAGTTGGGATTGCTTGTCAACACATCACAGTATCGAGATTGTTTCTCATTGCACTATTGAGTTAAACTTGAGCCGTGTAGTGTATGACCGAAACCGTAGCTTTAAGCTTCTGATTGCTTCGGCATAGGCTTCGCTCGGTTGAAAAGTTAGGCAATGACAAGCTTTCAACCTCTCGCAATCACATGCTGAATTTGAACTTGTGTAATTTCACCGCTGCAACTCTGATTTAAATTTGAAATCACAAGTGTATGTTTCATTCTATAGCATGATGATTGAACTTTGCTAGGGGTAGTTCACCTTGTATACATGTTTAGCACATGTTCGGATTCCTGTCTATACATGTTTAGTGCTATTTTGATGGTGAATACCTTTTTGACTCAAAACTGCTCATTTTGCTCATATGTTCATATTTCGTATTCGGTGATCAGTTTGAGCCTTTGCTAGCTTGTATGCTTCTTTGTGCTGTTGGAGTCGTACTTTGTAGAGCATCTTTGCATTCTCCTGAATATATTCCTGAAGCTGCTAACTTGCATTTTGACTCATATGCATTTTGGAAGGGGGAGAGCTTCTCTTGTTGACTTTTGTTGGTGCCTTTGCTGAGGGGGAGAATTTTCACTTAATTAGTGCATTTTCAACTAAGGGGGAGAAATTGCAAATCATATGCTTCCCGGGTGTTCATTTGAGGGGGGGTTTCCAGGGGAGAATTTTTTATCAAATCTTGTGCCTCCCATTTTCGACCTAGGGGGAGCTTTCCTAGTTGTAAGCGCTAGTCGAGGGGGAGCTTTGCTGCTTCTTGTTGGCCGAAAGGCATTGGTATCGAGCTTTCTTTGCTAGTTGTGTTGAGCCTCTGTGCCTCTATCTTGAGGGACTAGCATTTTGCTTCGATTTTCCAATTGGTGTTTGCTAGCGGTGTTGAGCCTATTCTACCTCTTCTTGAGGGCTAGCTTTGCTTTGCTTGGTTGCGTCGAGCCGTTGCCCATGTCTTTGGGGACCAAGTTGTCTTGCTCTTTCCACTTGACCTTCTTCGGCTTTGCTATGCTTTTGGGTCATTTGGTCGAGTTCTCTCTTCTTCTTCCTCCCTCTCTTCTATTTCATTATGATTTATGTGTGTAGTTGACAATGCACTCATCAAGGGGGAGATTGCGGATACATGGGTGTATGCCGAGTCTCTGAGTGATGAGTGAATGTCAACGGGTTTGATCGCAGGTTCTTTGGCTTGTGTTGTGCAGGTGTCGAGCACGGAGACAATGATCGAGGGCAAGGTGAAGGTCAAGTAGAGACGTGCCGTGCCGATGGACCGGGAGCGGTGAAGGGCGGACGTGAGGCTTGGACTGAGGGACCGGTGGCCTGAGGATCAGCTGTGGTGGCTGACAGCCTAGGACAGCGACGAGCGAAGACTTGCGGGGCATGGTGTTGCCCGGGTCGAGGACCTGGGGACACGTGTCAGTGGACGGGATGCACGGGCGGTGCATCCCCTCTACAGCTTCGGTTTGGTGTTAGAGCTAGGGAAAAACCATCGGGTGGACAGTTTCCACGTTTGGGCCTCAAAACCTGGGCGCGGGCAAGTTTCTGAGTTTGGGCCACAAAACTCGGGCGCTGAGGGTTTCCTAGTTTCGGCCTCAAAACCAGGGGATGGACTTGGAGGCTGGTTTCCCGGTTTGGGCCTCAAAACCGGGGGTTGGCGTGAAAGCCTGGTTTCCCGGTTTGGGCCACAAAACCGGGGGTGCAGAGCGAGGGTGGCACGTGGCGGCAATCTGGAGGTTGCGTCGAGGCAACGCTTCGAGTTGTGCGGGCGTGGCCGTCGGATCACCACCTACCTTGAGTTGGTCCAGAATAACCCTAGGGTTTAGTTGGTTCGCTCTGTAATTAGAATAGAGAGGGGTAGAGTAGGAATTAGAGTTAGGTTAGAATTAGGATAAATAGAGGGAGACACCCTCCTCCCTATTCATCTCAGTCATTTGCTCTTTTGCACTTAGGGTTTCCTGCCCTCCTAATCCCCTGCTGTAGCTAGCTGAGATCCGCAGAGAACCTTGCCTCTGTGTACTGTTGATTTTGAGGAAGTGAGGCCGTAACCTCACCATTGTAGCGTGTGGTAGCCACACGGTTGCAGATCGATGTGTTGATTCGCGTTTTGGTTCGTGTTCTTCGCGTTCTTCGTTTCTCCGCGACTTTCCCATCACTCGATCTCCCTCTCTAGTGCGTCTTTGCGAAATCCGTTTGAATCAACTTGTTCGTTTTGTTGAGGAGGTCATTTCGACCAAAGCAATTCATCTAACTCTTCACGAACAAGTAGATCGGGTTGATTTCGTTTTCATGGCGCTTTTTCGGTTCATACACTTTCCCCTTCGATTTCCCGTTGATTGAGTTGATTTGAGCGGATGATTTCTTGGGGATAGTCTCCAAACTACCTCGTGATCATTCTCTCCAAGTTCAGGATCAAGGGATTTTGGTTTGAATCGATTTGGAGAAGATTTGAGTTTTGGGCGACCAAAATCGTCCTTTCTGGGTACTCGCGGACAGTCCACCGCAGTACTCGCGGACAGTCCGCGCATCGGGCTCCAGCCAGATCAGTGGCTGCGGGGCTCGTTCGGACAAGTCCATTTTGAACCGCGGACAGTCCGCCGTTGTGTTTGGCGGACAGTCCGGGAACGTCCAGGGACTCTTCAGCAGCAGTGCATTTTTGCACTTTTGACCGCCGGACAGTCCGCCACCAGAGCGCGGACAGTCCGCAGTAGGGGCAGACAGTCCGGGACCCCAGGGCCGGACAGTCCGGGAACCTGCTGAGTGCTTCGGTTTAGTGCGTTTGCTCTCCCGACTTTTCCGCTTGGATTTCGGACTTCTCGTTTGGCCCTATAGTTAACCAAGAAACATTTGGCCTAATATACGTTCTCGTTTGCCTCCAATCTACGTTCGGGACTCAGTTTTCAAGGGGTGAACTTGAGCCGGAGTTTTTGGTCTTTGGTTTGCTTGAGCTTTGTGGTGCTCCGCTGTGATCTTAGGGATCATCCACCCTCTTCCAAGGGTCGTGAGCATCACGGTTTCGGTCGTTGCTTCTCGGGGTAGATTTTGGGACATTTGGCCTAAAGTTTCGAGAGAAATTTTATTGGCTCCCATTCACCCCCCGTCTGGTCGCCTTGCTATTGCATTCTCGGTCCTTCAGTTGAAGGAGCATTGGACGCTGGCAACAGACTCAGAGGAATCACTATTGCAGAGTCTGATGGTGATGTCATGGCGCGAGCAAGCTAATTTGCAGGGAGCATCGGACGCTGGCTTGCGTCCGATGCCAAACCATATGACGCATCCGATGTGTTTGGGTGCATTCTGGAACCTCTTTGCATGGTCATCGAACGCAGGGAGTGAGCGTCCAATGTGAGGGTGCTAGCGCGTCCGATGTGGCACAGAAAAGAGCTGAAAAGAACAGTGGCACCGGAGCGTCTGATGTCACATTAACCGTGGTGCGAAAGTATATGACCGTTGCGATCTGACGGACTGAATTTATATCAGGGGGACACGTGGTGCTCATCGGAGCATCGGACGCTGAGGGAGCGTCCGATGGCCTCGACACCTGCACGTCTGATGGTCGCGTTTTGAGCCCAACGGCTAGGCCGACTTGAAGGGCCTATTTAATTGGCTTGGCCGGCTCACATGGGTTCCGCTCTTGCACATTTTGATCCCTAAGCATTCTTGTGAGCATAGCCAAGCCTCCCAACTTATCTCTAGTGTTGATATGATCAAACTAAGCGAGATTGAGTGATTAGTGCTAAGATTTGAAAGAGTTCATTCTAGTGGCACTACTTCTTCACATCGGCTTTGAGTTGCTTGTTACTCTTGGCATTTGCCGGTGCCTAGACGGCTTGGAGGCGTTGAGGTGGAGTTGGCAAGAGAAGAAGATTTTTCTTGGCCACCACCATTCGTGATTGTGAGAGGTTTTGGAGCCTCACCTCGCCAGAGCTGCAAGAGGCATCCTTAATGGATTGCTTGTGTCATTGAGCTACCTCACTAGCGGTAGATTCTTGTGGCGCTCTTTGTGAGCTTGGCTTTGTGCTGATTACCCACCGAGTCACCTAGTGTTGGTCGACACAACGGGGAGTAGCGTGCCGGCAAGCACGTGAACCTCGGGATAAATATTGGTGTCCCGTGTGCTTATTGTGATTGTGCATCCTTCTTGGTGATTGGCTTCATGAGTGGATTTCACCGGTGATTGGCTCTCTACTAGGCGATCTCGAAGGCTCGGTGAAACCACTTCTATCTAGCTTATTTACTTTGAGCTATTTCTCTTGTTTAGCTAGTTGTGATTGGTTTACATTTCATCTTTTGCACACACCTGTTTATCTTAGATCATCTTGATCATAGTTGTGCTAGAGCTAGTTGAAGGGTCGAGATGGCGGACTAGAGGGGGGTGAATAGTCTTTTCTAAAATTAATCTTACCGGCTAACCGAAACAAATGCGGAATTAAAACTATCGGTCTAGCCAAGACTACACCCCTCTACTTATACTTTATGACACCTTACAAAAAATCCTAATCAATGCAAATAAGGTGTCGGGCTAGCTAGAGCTCACCTAACCAATTCTAGAAGCAAGGTCACACAAGCCTATGCAACTAGTACTTCAAGCACGGGGGTGCTCCTACACAATCTAGCAAGCAAAGCACAAAGCCTAAGCTCACTAGTAATGCTCAATAACAAGGCTACACAAGCCAAATTAGAGAGCTCAACTTAGCTACACAGACTAAGCAATGTGACTAGCAAGACTACAAGTCAACTAGTCACCCAAGAGAGCTACTTCTAGGCTACACAAGCAAAGAAGGTAACTAGCAAGCTACACAAGCTAACTAATTACAAGAGCAACTACACAAGCATAATATATATGAAAGTAATTACAAGCTTGTGTATGGCAATGCAAACCAACGGGATGAACAAGGTTGACACGGTGATTTTATCCCGAGGTTCACTTGGTCGCCACCAAGCTAGTCCCCGTTGAGGCAAGCCCAAGGTTGCCGCCGATCCTCTTGCTAGTGGTGACCCTAAGTCACACTCTCCACGATGGAGTGCTCACCAAGAGCTCTAGCTTCGATCCGGCCGGACCACTTGGCGCTCTTCGCGCCTCTCTCTACTAGAGTTGCTCTTCGCGATCTCCCGCGGGGCGAGCACAATGCCCCTCACAAAGCTTCTCCGGAGCCACGCACAATCTTCACGCGGGCTTCACGACAGAGAATCGATCACCAAGCCGTCTAGGAGGTGGCAACCGCCAAGAGTAACAAGCACCACCGGCTTGCAACACGATCACCTAGTGCCACTCGAAGCAATCTCTCAATGCAATGCACTAGCGATCACTCACTCGCTATCGATTCACACACTAGCAAGCACAAGCGAGTTAGAGGGCTCCCAAGCACATCCACACAAGCCACCAAGGCTTTGGAGTCCTCAACCACCAGCCCAAGGCTGGTTACCAACGCTATTTATAGCCCCAAGGGCTAACTAGCCGTTGCCCCTTCACTGGGCAAACTGCGCTAGCATCGGACGCTCCACACGGGACCATCGGACGCTCAGGCCAGCGTCCGATGCACGGATCCTCGCCACGTGTCCCCCACGTTCAACTTCGGCCGAGCGATCCCAACGGCTATATCACTTCCCGCGCCAGTTAAATGTGGCAGAACCTCCTAAATTAAGTGGCCCACATGCACCCATTATTGTCCTAAGGACCTTTGATCAGCGTGCACGAGTTCCAAATGATTCAAGAGGTCTGTCGGGTGTCCTCGGGAAACCCGAATCATCCACGTTACATTCTTTCCAGGATAATCCCTCATCAAGCAACACAGTATTACAACAGTTTTATAGATAAGATAAATCAGAGTAAAAGCGGAAAGATTAATATACATAGATTAAAACTTAGGTTTAGAGTTTACATCACCAAAATACTTATTACAAAACTGGTTCGGAACTTTATATTACAACAACTCATTCAAAAGAGGTTACTTGCCCAAGGTCACACATCAGAATCGTTATCACTTTCTTCTACTAGAGTGAAGTAGCATTGTCCATCAAAAGGTGGATCCATGTACTCACCTGCAACAAGGGTTAACAAACCCTGAGTACAAAAGTACTCAACAAGACTTAACCGACTAGAAAAGAGGAGAAGACTCAGGAATGAGAGGCTTAGGGTAGTCAAGGTAAGGCTTAAGCAAGATCAAGTATTTTGCACAAAAAGCATTTTGTAAACCTTGTTTTATTTTGGAAAGATTTCTGTATTTCTCAATTCTTCATTGTTCAAGATTCATTTTATCTTTCAAAAAACATCCCTAGTTGAGAACCACTCTCCGTTGACAGTCGAAGACCAAGTCTCCATAACCGAGGAGCAACGTTAATCCGGATAAAGAATACTCAGCTGAGGATCCCTATTCACACGGCATATGTAGCACCCAAGCTTGCATAGACCAACCCGTCTACCACGATTCCTCCAGGATTGGGGCCCGGTCCTACGCCACCCGGAAGTACAGTACACCACTCCTATCCAGGTACGACGACCACGTGGGTACATGCTACTTCCGCCATCTCTCCACTCCCAGTGCGCGGTTGTCGGTCCCAATCAAGGACTTCTCGGAGCCAGAGCTTTCCGAAGTATGTGAATAGTTACAAGTCTTGGCCAGCAGGCTTCCACACGGATGGTCCCTAATTTTTCCGCCAGAACTGTACCTTGGTTATATTTCACCCAAGCGTAACAGTCCTGTCAGTTTTCCAAACCGGTCCCGGTCGGTGTCAACTGTTGAGTCCCGGACTACAACATGACGGCACCGTACGCTAGGACAACCTCTCCTTGCCGTTGACTAGGTACGGATCAGATACTTAGCCAACAGTCGGGAGTAAGGCCAAAATCCCATAAATATTCTTTAAGTGATCACACCTTTGAAATTGGCATTTTTGCAAATCTATTATATAGCATCACTAAGCATTTTGCAAATAGTTTTTAAACAAGACAGGTGGATCTTCAGGTGGAGGTAAACAGTGTAAGGAGTAGGTCATCACACAACTCCTATAACCTAATGCAGTACTTTATCTCAACAACATTTTAATAAAACCTTTATAAAAACCAGTAAAGGCTAAAAGCACCGGGGCTTGCCTTGAGGATCGGTGAAGTCCGAAGATTCTGAAAAACAAGAAAGGTTTGCACCCTCAGGAGAGATCCACTGAGAGTTAGGGCCTTCCGAAGCGGAATCTACACGTAAAAGTGCATATGCATGACTAATGAGATGCTTATGATGTGATCATGGTAAAGATGGAAATTTTCTTAACTATACACTTTACAGAGTACAACTTTCCCTCACGGTAAAGTTGCAAACCAACAAACCCACTTTAGTTATTATAAACACTAAACAAGTTTTATTATTTTCTGATAAAGCAACTTACAAACAACAAAAAGGCATTTGTATAAAAGAAACCCATAACCAGGGAGCAAATCTTGCTAGTTTCCCATTGGTTGTCAAACAATTCCAAAAGTCACACAAATCTACAGAGATCAACTATTTCTATTTATTTTATTAATTATTTTAATTAGCCTTTTATTTATATACCAAGCATACTTTGTCAAACAGAGATGAAATTAAACCTGAAGGTGTATATCAAAGATATAAACTCCCATGTCAAATTTTATGATTTTTGGAGAAACACAGAAAATTACATAAATCAACAACGGTACATTTATTAATTAAAGCACAGATTTAATTGTCATATCAAAAGTACTCAAAACACAAATTTTATAATTTTTATATTAGCACAGACATGCCATCATCTATCATGTCAAATTTTATAATTAACAGAGTTATAGATTAATTATAGCAAAAATAACAAAACTGATTACTGTGCATAAAGCCAGAAAAAGAAAAACTTGAACGAACTCAAACTGGGCTTTCGGCCCAAGCCAACTCGGCCCAGCGTGGCGCGAGCGCACGGCGGTGGGTGCGTTCGCTCGAGGCTCGGCGCGAGCGAGACAGCGCCCGAGGGTCCGCTCGAGGCCTGGCTCCAGCGAGACAACGAGATAAACGTCTACCCGAGGCCTGACTCAGGGCTCGGGCGAGGCGGAAAAACGCTCGCCCGTCCGAGGCCTAGCTCGGACGATACACTGCGCATGCGTCCGCTCGAGGCTTAGCTCGAGACTTTAGCTCGAGGCTCGGGCGAGACGGAAAAACGCTCGTCCGTCCGAGGCCTAGCTCGGACGAGACGGTGAACGCGTTCGCCCGAGGCTTGGCTCGAGCGAAGCGGTGCGTCTGACAGCTTTGCAGAAAAGACCTTCGACTTACCCTAAAACAACCCGCAGTCCAAGGCGCTATTCACCTGAGTCTGCGACTTTGCAACCAACACCCTGGAACTTCTCATCTTTACAAACACAAGGTCCCCGACCATGGCCGGTGTGCACGACGGCGAACCGAGCGCCGACGGGCCTTACGCCGGCCAACTCTGGCCAGAAGAGACTCAGCTGACGCGAGCATCAACACCGGCAAGACAGCCGCAGTCGATAGAGCTCTCAACCCTACACTCTACCACTCGGGTTGAGCCTGGCCACGCATGGCGGCGGATTGGATCTCGGCTAGCCCTGTTCCGGCGATCCTAGACCGGTAGCAAGCAAACGGAGAGGCTAGGAAGGTCTAGAAGCTCACCCTGGTGGTGATGGAGAAGCCGGTTCGAGCGGAGGTTGCTCGGAGAGTAGGCGTCCACGGAGCAGTGACCTTCGGCGGTGAACTCCGGCGAAGACGATGCTGTTCCGGTAAAACCTGAGCACCAGACAAGGAACCATCGAGCCGATGAGCCCTTTGGGATCAAGACGAAACACAAACACGAGAAAGAGAGAGTGGAGAAGTGCTCCGTTGAGCTGACCACGAAGAGGTCTAGCTCGGCGGCGCTTTCTGCTCGGCGGGAAGAAAACCGGCGAGTATGAGCTCTCTGGTGCAAAAGAGATGGAGAGGATAGGTCTGGGAGATGCGCAAAGAAGTGAAGTACTTATAGGCGCGGTGAAAAAGGATAGGAATGACCGGAGACGGTGAATCTGGAGGTTTGACCGGATTGTTCCCGTCGGTACCTTGGTGGCAAACATGGCGATGGCGAGCTCGGAGGTGACGCCACGACGCGAGGAAGAGTGCCAGCAGCAGCTTAACTTGGCCACGAACTCGGTCGCTCGTTCCTTCGGGAGAGAACTGCGGCCATCGCGCTTGCGTCGCCGGCAAAAGATCGCGGCGACCACCGCCGTGAACAGGGAGGTGAGCTTATCCCCCCCCTTTTCCCCACCTCCTTTTCTACCCTTACAGAAAAACTAAAATTACATTTGATTTTTGAATAAAAGTTGAAAATATGCCAAAATATCAAATGCTCAGAATTCAATACTGAACATCTTTCATTTTTGCAAGATACCCAAAATATGTTCAGATTTTGAATTAGGATTTGAAATACAAAAGAGGACAAAAAAGGCAAAAGAGGACTTTTACAATTACTTTTGATTTCACTAAAACACTTGAAAAACTTTAAACACCAAAGTTGTTCCTAAACAGAAATAGAGCAACTTTGCTTTTTAAAGCATACCCAAATTCTTTCAAAATTTTGATTTATAGAAAAGGGGATAAAATAGGGTTTTTGAATTATTTAAACTATTTAATTGAATTTCATTCCAATCTGGAATTACACCTCCAAGGTAGCTTGAAACATGTTCTCACTACACCTTTGAGACATAATACCAGGGTTGGGTATAAAATTCAACTACTAAACATAAGATTACCATAATACCCTTATAAAAGCATAAACTAGGATTGCAAACTTAAACATTCCTTATCACTAAGCACAAGCATGAAAATTAAACTTGTTTTAAGTGAATGCATAATCAGGTTATTAACTCAGATAAAATGCCAGTGCATATGATGATATGTCAAGTTTTAGTCTTGCTTAACACCAGAGTGTTACAGCTCTTTCCCCCTTAAAGAAATCTCGTCCCGAGATTTAACCTGTAGGCTAAGTAATGGAAAAGGAAATGTGTTCGGCACTTCCATTACTAACCTTTACATAAAGCAGGGAAAGATTCCCATAACACAGATTAAGAGGATTATACAGAAGAGAGAAACTCTGGAAAACTTTCTAAGAGAAACTCTTCCGACTCCCACGTGGCTTCTTCCTCCGTATGTTGATTCCATTGAACCTTGTAGAACTTGACAGTTCTTTTTCGCGTAACTCGATCTTTCTGATCAAGAATCTTGATAGGATATTCTGAGTATGTCAGATCAGGCTCTAATTCAATCTCTTCAACATGAATAACATGGTCAGGTACTTGAAGACATTTCTTCAACTGAGAGACATGGAACACATTATGGACTAAAGATAGCTGTGGTGGTAAGTCAAGTTGATATGCTACCTTTCCACATCTTTTAAGGATCTGATATGGACCTATATATCGAGGTGCCAACTTTCCTTTGATTCCAAATCGAGTAACTCCTTTCATTGGTGACACTTTGAGATAAACATAATCACCAACTTTAAAGGTAAGGGACTGACGTCTTTTATCAGCATAACTTTTTTGTCTGGATTGTGCCTTCTTCATGTTCTCTTGAATCAACTTGACCTTTTCTTCAGCTTCTCTGACTAAATCAACTCCAAAAAGACTATGCTCTCCAGGCTCAGACCAATTTAAAGGTGTTCTGCATCTTCTACCATACAGAGCTTCAAATGGTGCCATCCCAATGCTCTCTTGATAACTGTTATTGTAAGAGAACTCTGCTAAAGACAAACATTCATCCCATTTCTCTGAATAACTGAGTACACAGGATCTTAACATATCTTCTAAGATCTGATTAACTCTTTCAGTTTGACCCCCAGTCTGTGGATGATAAGCTGTACTATGTAGAAGCTTGGTACCCAAAGACTCATGTAAGTGCCTCCAGAAAACATTAACAAACTGTGTCCCCCTATCTGATACGATGGTCCTTGGAACACCATGTAGACTTACAATTCTGTCCAAATATATCTTGGCATAGGTAGATGCTGGATATATTGTCTTCACAGATATGAAATGAGCTGATTTGGTCAGACGATCAATAATGACCCATATAGAATCAAACCCTTTTGATGTCTTGGGCAGACCCACTATAAAGTCCATACTAATGTCATCCCATTTCCAAGAGGGAATTGGTAACGGTTGCAATTCTCCAGCAGACCTAAGATGAATTGCCTTCACTTTCTGACAAGTATCACATTTTGTTACATAACTAGCAATTTCAAGTTTCATCTTAGTCCACCAGAATTTCTGTTTCAGATCATGATACATCTTATTACTGCCTGGATGTACTAAAAATCTTGTTGCATGAGCTTCCTCAAGAATTTGCTTTCTGAGCTCAGGAACATTTGGAACCACTAACCGTTCCTTGAACCAAATCACTCCAGCTTCATCTATTTTGAAATTAGAATTCTGCTCAGAGTGAATCTTTTCTTTTAGATGGATCATTCCCTTGCTTTCCTTCTGGGCTGCAATGATCTGATCTTTAATGGATGATTGAACGGTCACATTTGCAAGATTTCCTTGTGGAATCATTTCAAGATTTAACCTTTCAAATTCATAGCACAAGGTAACATCTATTGGCTTGACTTCCAGACAATTGCAATGACTCTTTCGACTGAGTGCATCTGCAACTACATTGGCTTTACCGGGGTGATAGTGTACTTCAATATCATAATCCTTTATCAATTCTAGCCATCTTCTCTGTCGCATATTCAATTCTGACTGAGTGAAGATGTATTTCAAACTTTTATGATCAGTATATATGTGACAGAGATTACCCAACAAATAATGTCGCCAGATCTTTAGAGCATGGACTACAGCTGCCAACTCTAGATCATGTGTTGGATAATGTTCTTTGTGCCGCTTAAGTTGTCGCGAAGCATAGCCAATAACTCTGCCTTCTTGCATCAGTACACACCCAATGCCTTTACCTGAAGCATCACAATAAACATCAAAGGACTTTTCAATATCTGGCTGAGCTAACACTGGTGCGGTTGTCAACAACTTCTTCAAAGTTCGAAAAGCTTCTTCACATTCCTTTGACCATACAAACTTAGTGTCATTCTTTAGTAGTGTGGTCATGGGTTTAGAGATCTTGGAGAAGTCAGGGATAAATCTTCGATAATACCCTGCCAATCCTAAGAAACTCCGAACTTGATGTACTGAAATTGGGGATTTCCAGTCAAGAACCTCTTGAACTTTACTTGGATCCACTGCCACTCCTTCGGCTGACAGAACATGACCCAAAAATTGAACTTTCTTTATCCAGAACTCACATTTACTGAATTTAGCATATAACTGATGTTCTCTCAGGCGAGTCAACACTATCCTGAGATGTTCTGCATGTTCTTCTTTGGTTTTGGAATAGATGAGAATGTCATCAATAAACACAACCACGAACTTATCTAGTTCTGGCATGAACACTGAATTCATCAAATACATGAAATGTGCTGGGGCATTGGTCAGACCAAAAGACATAACTAGATATTCATACAGACCGTATCTAGTAGTGAATGCTGTTTTCGGAACATCTTCTGGTTTGATCTTGATCTGATGATACCCTGATCTCAAATCTATCTTCGAGAATACCTTCGCACCGGTAAGTTGATCAAAGAGGAGATCAATACGGGGCAAAGGATACTTGTTCTTGATTGTCACTTCATTTAAAGGACGATAATCCACACATAGCCTCAGGGTATGGTCCTTCTTCTTTACAAAAATTGCTGGACAACCCCATGGTGACGAACTAGGTCTAATGAAACCTTTATCTAGCAAGCCTTGTAACTGAGCTTTCAACTCTGCTAACTCCTTTGGTGGCATCCTATAAGCCCTTCTGGCTATTGGTGCTGTGCCTGGTTTGAGTTCTATCTCAAACTCCACATCACGATTTGGTGGCAGACCAGGTAAATCCTCTGGGAACACATCAGGAAACTCACAGACCACTGGAATGTCTTGGATTTCCTTGACAAAGGTAGCACACACTTGCTCAACTGCTCTCTTAAGAGTAGGAAGATGGATAAGAAGTTGAGACGTGCTATTAGGTAAGTTGAGTCTGATGGTTCTATTCAAGGTGTCTATCACTGCACCTCTCTGGTTCATCCAGTTCATACCCAAGATCACATCTATACTTGGATCTTTTAAGATTATCATGGAGGTTGGAAATATATATCCACCCAGATCTATAGGTACCTGACGTACCATTTCCTTAGTACTTAGTCGACCCCCAGGTGACTGTATCAAGAAGTTATCTTGGGTTTCATCAATAAGTATATCATGCTTTTCCGCAAATGTTCTATTCATAAAAGTATGCGATGCACCAGAATCAAAAAGTGTAATAGCTGGGTGTTGAGCAACAGGGAACATACCAAGCATAACAGGTTCTCCTTCAGGAATAGCTTCTATTTGAGTGTGGAAAACCTTTCCCGTCTTCAGAGCACCTTTACCCTTTTGATTATTCGGTGCATTTCCCCGATTCTGATTTGCTTGCTGATTTCCTACTGGCCTTGGTGCATTGGTATGGGGAACATTCTGCCTTGGATACGGACATTCACGAGCAAAATGCCCCGCCTTTCCGCAATTATAACATGGACCATTGATATCTTGTGGCACTGGTGGACGAATGGCAGGAACATATGGCTGACGTTGAGTATTAAAAGGCATAGAAGGCCTTGCAAACGTCCTCTGAGGATACTGCTGCTGCTGAGGCGGACGATAAGATGGACGATAAGATGGGCGGAACTGCTGGACTGGATGATATACAAACCTCTGACGCTTCTTGTTGCCGCCAGATGATCCAGGCCTTGACACAATCCCCCGTTTCTTCTTAGCCTCCTTATGTTTGCGGTTCTTTTCTTCACTGGCTATAGCAATATTCACTGTCTCATGATAGTTTATGTTGCCACAAGTGGTCATCATAGATTGAAGCTTTGTATTCAATCCACGCATAAAACATCCTTTCTTCTTCTCATCAGTATTGACTTGATCAAAAGCATATTGGGACAGATGGTTGAACTTCCCAATGTACTGTATAACTGGTTCATCTCCTTGACGAAGAGCTAAGAACTCTTCAAGCTTCATCTTCATAACTCCATCAGGAATATAATGAGCCCGGAAGGCTTCCTTGAACTCAGCCCAAGTAATTCGGTGGTCAGCTGGTTGAACAGCTAATAAATTTGCCCACCAAACCCCTGCAGCTCCTCGAAGTTGTTGGGCTGCAAAAGCTGGCTTCTGGATTTCGGTACAATTGATAAGACTGAATTTCTGCTCCATAGTCCGGAGCCAGTCGTCAGCTTCCAGAGGTTCATCAGCTTTAACGAACACTGGGGGACGGGTATCAGTGAAATCCACATATGTTGTCTCTTCCCTATTATTTCGGCCACGACCACGTTGACCACCATTCTGATTTTGTGCCAACAAGGTGGTTGCGTTGACCAATGCTGCAATTGCATCAGCCAAGGAGGGTGGAACTGGTGGTGCATTAGGGATATCATCCCCACCATGAGAAGAATTAGCTCCACGAGTGTTAACAGGCATCTGTTTAAACAAACCATACCTTGATTAACATTCATATACACATTATGACATGCACATCATGGTCAACTTATTTTTCATACAAGTCCGCTCTTGGGCAGGACTACTGATATCACTATATTACACATCTGACCATATTAGAGGTTTTCTGACTAACTAGGTTACAAAGTCAGAAAGATACTATGATACACCTTATGTGTATCCAACCTCGAAACCTATGACTCTTCCTCAGATGTGACTTCATCTTCCACCGGCTCTAACTCCTCATCTCCTTCTTCTTCTTCTTCTTCTTCTTCTTCTTCTTCTTCTTCTTCTTCTTTAGAAACATTCTCAGGATGTGGTGGTGTGGCAGGTTCTGGCTGCAACTGTGCGGTCAGCTCTTCTATATGCCTATGCAAGTCAGCATGATGGTTTGCCAGGATGTTTTGATTATCTCTCATTATATCTACCCGGGTTCGTGCCCGGTTTCTCTGCTCAACGTCCTGCCTCCACTTGCATTCATACTCTTGGTGCTGCTCGTGGTGGTATGGTAGCTGCTCACGCAACTCTTCCCTATCTCTGTTGCCCCTCATCCTTTCTCCATTTGCCCTTGCCAATTCCATATACAGGCGGTCTACTTCCGCCTGCAGCTGTGAAGTGGCAGTGTTACTACCTTCACCTTCTTCGTAAGTAACCAGAGGCTGGTTACTTCCCTCACTCTCAGCAGGGTCATCACCTCTTGGGGCAAGAACGTGCCGAGGAACACCTCGAGGTCCGGTACATTTGCGTGCAGTCTGCTTGGTACGCACCATCTGCTAAAATATATTCATTTTGAACATTAGAACTATATATGTTCCAGGATTAAGAGATAGAGTTTTATAATTAGATAGATATATCAACTTTATTTAGATATAACCTTTTAAGAGGGAAAGTTAATTATAGGTTATTAATCATGATGCATGAATCGAACTTACGAACAAAGCATACATCAAACAAATAATTAACTTTAAAATAGTCACCTTTAATAAAAGTGAATAAACTTCCTTTTCACAATTTAGGGCAATATTATAATACTATAAACATTGTTCCTTAGATATAGATATCACCATAACTATACTAAAACATATCCATTTAAATAGAAGAATAAGTCTGAAGAATGAATTAAGGCAAGTCAGAAGAATAAGACAAGTCTTAGAAGCAATTTGGACTCAAACTAATTCGAAATTTAGTTTGACTCAAAACCTTTGAAGTTTTCAAAAATGAATACTGTTATACTTTCTAAGGGAATCCTGCTCTGATACCAGCTGTGGCAGAACCTCCTAAATTAAGTGGCCCACATGCACCCATCATTGTCCTAAGGACCTTTGATCAGCGTGCACGAGTTCCAAATGATTCAAGAGGTCTGTCGGGTGTCCTCGGGAAACCCGAATCATCCACGTTACATTCTTTCCAGGATAATCCCTCATCAAGCAACACAGTATTACAACAGTTTTATAGATAAGATAAATCAGAGTAAAAGCGGAAAGATTAATATACATAGATTAAAACTTAGGTTTAGAGTTTACATCACCAAAATACTTATTACAAAACTGGTTCGGAACTTTATATTACAACAACTCATTCAAAAGAGGTTACTTGCCCAAGGTCACACATCAGAATCGTTATCACTTTCTTCTACTAGAGTGAAGTAGCATTGTCCATCAAAAGGTGGATCCATGTACTCACCTGCAACAAGGGTTAACAAACCCTGAGTACAAAAGTACTCAACAAGACTTAACCGACTAGAAAAGAGGAGAAGACTCAGGAATGAGAGGCTTAGGGTAGTCAAGGTAAGGCTTAAGCAAGATCAAGTATTTTGCACAAAAAGCATTTTGTAAACCTTGTTTTATTTTGGAAAGATTTCTGTATTTCTCAATTCTTCATTGTTCAAGATTCATTTTATCTTTCAAAAAACATCCCTAGTTGAGAACCACTCTCCGTTGACAGTCGAAGACCAAGTCTCCATAACCGAGGAGCAACGTTAATCCGGATAAAGAATACTCAGCTGAGGATCCCTATTCACACGGCATATGTAGCACCCAAGCTTGCATAGACCAACCCGTCTACCACGATTCCTCCAGGATTGGGGCCCGGTCCTACGCCACCCGGAAGTACAGTACACCACTCCTATCCAGGTACGACGACCACGTGGGTACATGCTACTTCCGCCATCTCTCCACTCCCAGTGCGCGGTTGTCGGTCCCAATCAAGGACTTCTCGGAGCCAGAGCTTTCCGAAGTATGTGAATAGTTACAAGTCTTGGCCAGCAGGCTTCCACACGGATGGTCCCTAATTTTTCCGCCAGAACTGTACCTTGGTTATATTTCACCCAAGCGTAACAGTCCTGTCAGTTTTCCAAACCGGTCCCGGTCGGTGTCAACTGTTGAGTCCCGGACTACAACATGACGGCACCGTACGCTAGGACAACCTCTCCTTGCCGTTGACTAGGTACGGATCAGATACTTAGCCAACAGTCGGGAGTAAGGCCAAAATCCCATAAATATTCTTTAAGTGATCACACCTTTGAAATTGGCATTTTTGCAAATCTATTATATAGCATCACTAAGCATTTTGCAAATAGTTTTTAAACAAGACAGGTGGATCTTCAGGTGGAGGTAAACAGTGTAAGGAGTAGGTCATCACACAACTCCTATAACCTAATGCAGTACTTTATCTCAACAACATTTTAATAAAACCTTTATAAAAACCAGTAAAGGCTAAAAGCACCGGGGCTTGCCTTGAGGATCGGTGAAGTCCGAAGATTCTGAAAAACAAGAAAGGTCTGCACCCTCAGGAGAGATCCACTGAGAGTTAGGGCCTTCCGAAGCGGAATCTACACGTAAAAGTGCATATGCATGAATAATGAGATGCTTATGATGTGATCCTGGTAAAGATGGAAATTTTCTTAACTATACCCTTTACAGAGTACAACTTTCCCTCACGGTAAAGTTGCAAACCAACAAACCCACTTTAGTTATTATAAACACTAAACAAGTTTTATTATTTTCTGATAAAGCAACTTACAAACAACAAAAAGGCATTTGTATAAAAGAAACCCATAACCAGGGAGCAAATCTTGCTAGTTTCCCATTGGTTGTCAAACAATTCCAAAAGTCACACAAATCTACAGAGATCAACTATTTCTATTTATTTTATTAATTATTTTAATTAGCCTTTTATTTATATACCAAGCATACTTTGTCAAACAGAGATGAAATTAAACCTGAAGGTGTATATCAAAGATATAAACTCCCATGTCAAATTTTATGATTTTTGGAGAAACACAGAAAATTACATAAATCAACAACGGTACATTTATTAATTAAAGCACAGATTTAATTGTCATATCAAAAGTACTCAAAACACAAATTTTATAATTTTTATATTAGCACAGACATGCCATCATCTATCATGTCAAATTTTATAATTAACAGAGTTATAGATTAATTATAGCAAAAACAACAAAACTGATTACTGTGCATAAAGCCAGAAAAAGAAAAACTTGAACGAACTCAAACTGGGCTTTCGGCCCAAGCCAACTCGGCCCAGCGTGGCGCGAGCGCACGGCGGTGGGTGCGTTCGCTTGAGGCTCGGCGCGAGCGAGACAGCGCCCGAGGGTCCGCTCGAGGCCTGGCTCCAGCGAGACAACGAGATAAACGTCTACCCGAGGCCTGACTCAGGGCTCGGGCGAGGCGGAAAAACGCTCGCCCGTCCGAGGCCTAGCTCGGACGATACACTGCGCATGCGTCCGCTCGAGGCTTAGCTCGAGACTTTAGCTCGAGGCTCGGGCGAGACGGAAAAACGCTCGTCCGTCCGAGGCCTAGCTCGGACGAGACGGTGAACGCGTTCGCCCGAGGCTTGGCTCGAGCGAAGCGGTGCGTCTGACAGCTTTGCAGAAAAGACCTTCGACTTACCCTAAAACAACCCGCAGTCCAAGGCGCTATTCACCTGAGTCTGCGACTTTGCAACCAACACCCTGGAACTTCTCATCTTTACAAACACAAGGTCCCCGACCATGGCCGGTGTGCACGACGGCGAACCGAGCGCCGACGGGCCTTACGCCGGCCAACTCTGGCCAGAAGAGACTCAGCTGACGCGAGCATCAACACCGGCAAGACAGCCGCAGTCGATAGAGCTCTCAACCCTACACTCTACCACTCGGGTTGAGCCTGGCCACGCATGGCGGCGGATTGGATCTCGGCTAGCCCTGTTCCGGCGATCCTAGACCGGTAGCAAGCAAACGGAGAGGCTAGGAAGGTCTAGAAGCTCACCCTGGTGGTGATGGAGAAGCCGGTTCGAGCGGAGGTTGCTCGGAGAGTAGGCGTCCACGGAGCAGGGACCTTCGGCGGTGAACTCCGGCGAAGACGATGCTGTTCCGGTAAAACCTGAGCACCAGACAAGGAACCATCGAGCCGATGAGCCCTTTGGGATCAAGACGAAACACAAACACGAGAAAGAGAGAGTGGAGAAGTGCTCCGTTGAGCTGACCACGAAGAGGTCTAGCTCGGCGGCGCTTTCTGCTCGGCGGGAAGAAAACCGGCGAGTATGAGCTCTCTGGTGCAAAAGAGATGGAGAGGATAGGTCTGGGAGATGCGCAAAGAAGTGAAGTACTTATAGGCGCGGTGAAAAAGGATAGGAATGACTGGAGACGGTGAATCTGGAGGTTTGACCGGATTGTTCCCGTCGGTACCTTGGTGGCAAACATGGCGATGGCGAGCTCGGAGGTGACGCCACGACGCGAGGAAGAGTGCCAGCAGCAGCTTAACTTGGCCACGAACTCGGTCGCTCGTTCCTTCGGGAGAGAACTGCGGCCATCGCGCTGGCGTCGCCGGCAAAAGATCGCGGCGACCACCGCCGTGAACAGGGAGGTGAGCTTATCCCCCCCTTTTCCCCACCTCCTTTTCTACCCTTACAGAAAAACTAAAATTACATTTGATTTTTGAATAAAAGTTGAAAATATGCCAAAATATCAAATGCTCAGAATTCAATACTGAACATCTTTCATTTTTGCAAGATACCCAAAATATGTTCAGATTTTGAATTAGGATTTGAAATACAAAAGAGGACAAAAAAGGCAAAAGAGGACTTTTACAATTACTTTTGATTTCACTAAAACACTTGAAAAACTTTAAACACCAAAGTTGTTCCTAAACAGAAATAGAGCAACTTTGCTTTTTAAAGCATACCCAAATTCTTTCAAAATTTTGATTTATAGAAAAGGGGATAAAATAGGGTTTTTGAATTATTTAAACTATTTAATTGAATTTCATTCCAATCTGGAATTACACCTCCAAGGTAGCTTGAAACATGTTCTCACTACACCTTTGAGACATAATACCAGGGTTGGGTATAAAATTCAACTACTAAACATAAGATTACCATAATACCCTTATAAAAGCATAAACTAGGATTGCAAACTTAAACATTCCTTATCACTAAGCACAAGCATGAAAATTAAACTTGTTTTAAGTGAATGCATAATCAGGTTATTAACTCAGATAAAATGCCAGTGCATATGATGATATGTCAAGTTTTAGTCTTGCTTAACACCAGAGTGTTACATTAAAGTGGCATCGGACGCGCCGATGCCTAGCATCGGATTCTGCAACAGTGATTCCTCAGCGTCCGTTGCCAGCGTCCGATGCTCCTTCAACTTCTGACATAAACTGGGGTTAACCATCAGACGCTCGGCCCAGCGTCCGATGCTCCTCGGACCAGCGTCCGATGCTCCCAGAGCACTTCACATCTCCTCTGAAAACCGCTGAATCCTGCCTCGCAAGCTTGGCAGGAGGGAGAAGGACTATACACTAGTTTCTCCCACTTCTCCATGCCTCCTTTCAACACAACTTCTTCTCCAACAACTTCTCCTTTGCAAATGTGCCAACACCACTAAGTGTACAACATCATGTGTATGTGTGTTAGCATTTTCACAATCATTTTCCAAAGGATTTTCACTTGCTCTCACCACGCCACTCGATCCTAGTAACATCGCAAAGTTAAATCGCTCAAGTGGCACTAGATAACCGATATGCAAACAAGTTTGCTCCTCTTGATAGTACGACCATCTATCCTAAACCCGGTCATAAACTTCTCTACACACCTATGACCGGTGAAATGAAATGCCCTACAATTATACCTTTGCCTTGCGCATTCCATTCCATCTCCTTCGGTGTCGATGCAACACATGCACCAACCTATCATCAAATGATATGATCCACTTCATATCATCATATGGCCTCCATGGTCCATCGATCTTGACATCACTTACTCTTCACCATCGCTTTGGTCCTTCGGCGCCAAGTCTTGCTTAAGCCTCCCGACACTCGGTACCAACGGCTTCAAAGCCTTCAACTTGCCCTTCACCTTCGCAACCGGTCCATCAAGCCAAGTCTTGCCTTGATCTTCACCATCTTAGCCACATGACCACATGTCATGTTTCATGTGCATTAAGCTCCTTCTTCACATGCATGAGCCTTGCAACATCCTCCAAGCCTTTTCACCTCTATGGCATATGTTGCTCATGCATGATCACCTGTGGACTAATCACCTGTGTAATTTACTTCAAACACATATTAGTCCACCTAAGTTGTCACTCAATTACCAAAACCAAACAACACTACTACAAAAAGCCTTTGTAGAGGCATCTCAAGAAGATTTGTAGGGGCGGTTAGACCAGCCGCCTCTACTGAACCGTTTCTACAAATCATCAATTTGTAGGGGCGGTTGGCCAGCCGCCCCTAGAAATCGATTTGTAGAGGCGGTTCTAGAACCGCCTCTACAAATCATTTTCGAAATAATGATTCCAGATTTTTAAAAACCCAAAAAAATAGAAAAAACCCCGAAAAAATAGCAAAACATTTTTTTAAATCAGGGAACAACCCTAACCACCTAGTCCACCCATCTTTGCTATTTTTCTAAAGTCACAGCCATTTTTTGCGCTTATTTCTTACATTCGCAGAAATAATAGGATTCGAACTCATGACCTCACCTCCCGCGCATACCGTCCTCAACCACTGCACCACAACGTCACTTGTGTCTATATTAGATTTTGGGTCTACTCATATTATACTAAATCGAGTTTAAATTAAGTGTTTGAGACCCTAAACAAATTCAAATCAAAAAGTGGTCAACTACAAAGTTGTGTAACTTTTCAAGATCTACAACTTTTATTTAGGTTGTTTCTCTATTTGAGGTAATTTTAAAAAATTGAATTTTAAATTTGACAAATTCAAAAATAGATTTTTATGACAAGATGAATTCAAATTAAAAAGTGGTCAACTACAAAATTGTGTAACTTTTTAAGATCTACAACTTTTATTTAGGTTGTTTTTCCATCCGAGGTAATTTAAAAATTTTGAATTTTAAATTTGACAAATTCAAAAGTAGATTTCTATGACAAGATGAATTCAAATAAAAAAGTGGTCAACTACAAAGTTGTGTAACTTTTTAAGATCTACAACTTTTATTTAGATTGTTTCTCCATCCGAGGTAATTTTAAAAAATGAATTTTAAATTTGACAAATTCAAACGTAAATTTCTATGACAAGATGAATTCAAATAAAAATGTTGTATACATCAAAGTTCTATAACTTTTTAAGACCTACAACTTTTGTTTTGGTTGTTTCTTCTTTTGAGATTATTTGAAAAAATAAATTTAAATACTTAATTTAATTATTCGGCGTCTATTTGTAGGGGCGGCTAAATATAGAACCGCCCCTAGAAATAGGATTTGTAGGGGCGGCTGGATATTGAGCCGCCTCTACAAATCCGAGCTATTTTTAGGGGTGGTTCATAACAATAGCCGCCCTTAATAATGAATTTGTAGAGGCGGCTCGTCTGGGGGTATTTGTAGGGACGGCTCTATATAGAGCCGCCCCTATAAAAAAAGTGAGACGTTGCTACAAATGCTTTTTGTAGTAGTGCAAGGACCTTTCACTAGTTTGTTTATTCCGCATTAGTTTCTAGCTCTAATTATTTGTGTGACATAGTTTTATTAGGTAGAATTGTTGGATAGGTGACTTGCAACACACTATTAGGCTAGCGCAAAAAGTTTCGTCATTTGTTATACTAATAGTGTTTGTCTTAGTGACTTTGTAGATTTTTAATTAGGCTATTCACCCCCCTCTAGCCAATTCGGACCTTTCAACCGGGACTAAAGAGTCCACCTCCATGGCAAGGTCCGGAGGGACCTTTAGTCCCGGTTCACAGACCCGGAATTAAAGGACGAACCTTTAGTTCTGAAAACGTAGTCCCGGCTTGGTGACCGGGACTACAGGCCCTTACCATCCGGGACTAAAAGTCTGTTCTGCAGTAGTGAGTTAGGATTTAGCAAAAGATCATTTGGTGTTGTCCATGTTTTTGGTGAACATTGGCAAAATATTCAAGCATAGGTTCCATTTTTTTATGAAAATCGTCAATATTGAGCAGCGCAACGCAATTTTGTACGATGGTTCAAACTTAGTGTACAGGTTTGTTTTTCTTTTCTAAATTTTTTTAACTCCATGTTAGTTTCTAAAAGGTCGGTTCAGCAGCTAGAAATATTTCTTCCACGTAAGGCCTTTTTCGGTGACGTCAGATTAAAATAGGGGCTCGAAACTATTTTGGACCAGGAATGAGTGAATCAAAGAACTTGATCCGGTTGTTTCTGTTCCTGGTCTCGGAAGGTGAGGAACAAATCCAGATCTTAGAACATAAGAAATAAGCTAAATTCAAACCGGTTATATCAATTCATCCGAAGCCAAATCTTAACTGAACACAACTATTTTTGCTATGGATAGATTCAAAACATGATAAGATCAGTTCCGACGTAACCGAACAGAGCCTAAATCATTGGAATCCCTGTCCCTGCCAAATGAATACTTTGGCGAAACATTCTTATGAGAAACTGTGAGAATGGTTTCTTTGGTTTCACCATGACAAAAAATCACCTAAAAAGGTGGTTTCACCTTGAGCAAGAATTAATCACCTAAAAGGGTGCGTGTGTTTGTCTTGTTTTCTCATCGCTTCATATTCATCATTTACTCTGAGTCTGAGTCTAGGCAACTAGCTAAACATTTTCAGTGAGTGATCTGTTTCACCAAGAGAAACATTTTTATGGGGAATACAGATTTAAAACAGTTTTGTTGAATCCCTACCAAACGTGTCCTAAATCTATCTCAATTAAGCTGTTTTCACTTTTTCGTTACTATGTAAGTTTCTTATTCTTCTTTCCAAACTAACTATAGCTCAGTTGGTTAAGCTTTTTATAATAAAACTTGTCCATTCAGGTTTAAGTTATTATACGTTCGGCATGTGTGTACACTCTTGAATTAATATATTCTAGGGATAAGTGACGTGGTGTTCATATGTTTATAGAGAGGTGAGTTTATATGTGTTTGCATCTGACACTACGGGAAAATCAATCTTTGCCGAGTGCCTGTGGTTTTGCCGAGTGCCAAATTTCGGGCACTGGGCAAAGAGCCTCTTTGCCGAGTGCCGGCCACGTGGCACTTGGCAAAGCGCAAACACAAGGCAAAGCATGCTTTGCCGAGTGCCACATGGCCGGCACTTGGCAAAGAGGGGCTCTTTGTCGAGTGCCAGCCACGTGGCACTCGGCAAAGCATGTGGCCTCGAACTGTGCCACGAGGGCGGTTCTTTGCCGAGTGCCACGTGGCTGGCACTCGGCAAAGAGGTGCCCACGTGGCACTCGGCAAAGAATGTGGCCCCAAACTGTGCCACGTGGTCGGGTCTTTGCCGAGTGCCACATGGCTGGCACTCGGCAAAGAGGTGCCTTTGCCGAGTGCCAGCCACGTGGCACTCGGCAAAGAGCTCTTTGCCTAGTGTTTTTTTTACACTCGGCAAAGCCAGTTTTTAAATTATATTTTAAAGCAGTAAATTAATCCAAATAAAAAAGTTTTTAACTACAAAGTTGGTTAACTTATCAAGATGAACAATTTTTGTTTTGGTGATTTTTTTATTTGACAAACTTAAAATAAATTCGTTCACAAATCTTATATATCTCTCCGGTAGTTTATAAAACTACAAGAGTGATATATAATGTTTGTGAATAATATTAGAACCACAATGTCGGCTGCACAAATAGTCAAACAACTAAAATAAACTTTGTAGATCTTGACATGTTATGAAAGTTCGTAGTTGATAACTTTTTAATTTGAAGTCATCTAGTTATGCAAAACTGCGTCGAATTTGAAAAATTTAAAATTCAAATTTTTCAAAATACCTCAGATGGAGAAATGACCAAAATGAAAGTTGTAGATCTCAAAAAGTTATAAAACTTTGGTGTTGACAACTTTTTGATTGGAAATCATCTTGTCAACGAAAACTACGTTTCCAATTGTAAAATTTGAAATTCAAATTTTTATAAACGACCTCGGATGGAAAAACTACCAAAATAAAAGTTGTAGATCTTGAAAAGTTAAAAAACTTTGTAGTTTACAACTTTTTGATTTGAATTTGTTTAGGGCCTCAAATAAGCAAGTTACACACGGTTTAGTATAATATATGGGTAATCGAAACGGAGATGGAACGTATATATGTGTAGTGCAGTGGTAGAGGAGGTTCCGCGCGAACGAGAGATCGTGAGTTTGAATCCTGCTGACTGCGTGAGAGAAAATTGCGTGAAAAATAGTAGAACTTGCGACTTCGAGGGCGACAAGTGGGCATTGCCCAGTGGGCCCCTCCTCCAATTAAATGAAAAAATTTCCCTATTTTTTCAGGTTTTTTTTATTTTTTTCTTTGCCGAGTGCCAAATATGTCAGCACTCAGCAAAGCCTTCGCCGAGTGCCCGATATTTGGCACTCGGCAAAGAACCCTTTGCCGTGAAATTCTTCGCCGAGTGCCCTTCGCCGAGTGCGGCACTCGGCGAAGCCTTCGCCGAGTGCAAAAGGCTCTTTGCCGAGTGCTGCCAGCACTCGGCAAAGAGCGATTCTGCTGTAGTGTGTATTATGTTTTGTAGTTGGACCTGAAAAGTTTCTGCATGTCACATCAGATATTATTCTGACATTAATTTAATCTATAAAAAATAATAAGAAAACAAATTATATATTATGTCTTGGAACCGTGTTACGAATTTATTAAGACTAATTAATCCGTCATTAGGACATATTTATTTACTGTAGCATAATATTGTCAAAATATAAACTTACTAAGCTTAAAAATTGTCTCGCAAATTACACGCAATCTATGTAATTAGTTATTTTTTAGTTTACATTTAATATTCCATGCATCTGTCCAAACATTTGATGTGATGAGTGAAAAGCTTTTTAGGGTGAGAACTAATTTGAGCTCCTGTTCGTCGAGCATCTTAAGTTAATGGATTTATTTAAGCATTATTATTGTAGTAATGAGCAGATTTCTTTCCTTTGATGGCATAAGGTAGTTACTAAAGTTAGGATGTCTTTTCGAGAAATTGCAAAGGAAAGCTTTGAGTGATGAGAGTGGCTACCTCCAGCCATAGTGGGAGGGAGAGGGACCAAAACTGGTTGAAACCTTTTGTGATATCCAATGGATGGCTCGGTTGGCCTTCAAAACTAATGGCCGTAGTTTTCTTATCCGGGGGCGACGTCGGGTGGAAAGGAGCGACGCACTTAGTTGCCTCCATGGTGCCATGCTTTTGTTCCGCATATACGTCTCGTGTTGTTTAATCACCTTAGCTTCACCCCATCTGGTGCTTCTTGTTGCTGTCGTTGATGACAAGATGTGTGACATTCCTTGTTTCTTTTGTGCATATAGTGCTAATGTATATTATATATATTGCGAAATACATAACGTTATTTTAGTTGTCTATACATGCTCTCTATGGCAGGGTTCTCCTGTCGCGAGCCTTAACTCAAATTCTAAATTGTAGTCCTATTTAGGCCAAAGGCCATGGATTCTACTACTTGGATTGTGGATTCAAATTCTAATCGTTACAGAAAAATCAAGGATTGTGGTGTGTGTGGATTCTCCTTGGCCTATTTGTTTCCGTAGAATTGAATTTTATTTTAAGAATCAAGAATCATGTTCCATTTTAGATCTTAATTGAAGTGTTGCTATCGGTGAGAGCTTGATGGCAGCAATGAGGGTCCCCTACATAGAGTACTTTTGTCCGTGCGAGAGATGAGTAAAGTAGATCGGCCATGGGGGTGGCAATGAATCTCTATTTCTTTCCATCTCTCTTTTCATTTCTAAAAAAAACATGATCAGTGGCATTATGGGTGCATTGTATGATATGAAAGACATTCTCACACAGGTTAGACGGCCCGCGAACCTTTGCCCACCCATACACAACAACACCTTAGCCCTTGTGATAACGACCAGCGACCTGGGTCAGACCTTAGACCTATGCTTGACATAAGATAGACGAAGGGATTTCTTTAACCCTAGTTTGAAATTCGCTCCCATGAGAATTTGAACCTAGGACCTAAGATTTGGAAAGTGGTATAATATCATTTTGAAGCAAAATAGATTCCATTAGCCCAAATGATATGATCCTAACAGGTCCTTAAGGTTTTCTTGGTTCCTTCGAAAATATCCAAGAAATTTATGTGTGGGTACCAAACCCATGCACCACCGAGGTTCTGTTTGATCGAATAATTTATCAATATATCCCACAAGCCCTCAACATTGATACCAAGGGTGCAAATGAGTAATCTTTAGGGGCACCTCCGACCGTCTTTAGTTCAAATATTTGTACTACAAATATTTAAACTAAAGAGGGTCGAAGGTGCCCCTAAGAGTCACCAATTTACACCCTTGATTGATACACACATCTCAAAGGTATCCTAGGACCCAGGAAGATAATAATACTAACGTAGTACTAAAAATAAATCAGGAAATGTCTATAACGAATATAGTTTTATCTAATCTTTTTTTGCGGGAAGTTTTATCTAATCTAAGTATATATATATGCACATGATTTTGTTGGCTCTTAATTACATGTACTGGACCAGTCTTCAATTGGACATGCACATAGCATGATAGCAGCAGCGGTCCAAAAATCAGCCTTATTAGGAAATAATAATGATAATAAGCCACTAGCTAGCTTTGCAGTGAGTTAGAAGTACCAAAAACATAGCTCTTGGTCACCATTACTTTGGGTGAGAAAGCTCAGTTGCTGCATGTAGACATCAATGTTTGTTCTTTAATTTGTAAGTTGAATGGATGAGTACTTGACCTGCCGTGACGAATACTATTATTTGAGTACTCCCTCCGTCCCACAAAGGAGGTCGTTATGAGATGCGTGCCGGTCAAATTTTTCTAACTTTGACTAGATTTGTAGAAAATACGTGTAACATTTAAATCTTCAAATAAATTTATTATAAAAGTACATTCAACGATCTATATAATGATATTAATTATGTATTATAAATATTAATATTTTAATATATATAATTGGTCAAAGTTAGAAAATGCTGACTTCTTGGGAAGCGAGAACGACTTCTATTCTGGGACGGAGGTAGTATATTGGAACCTTGCCCTCAAAGCAGCGTGCTCCATAAATGCTCTCTTTGTGTGATGATGTGTGGATACATATGCATAGTTGTCATCTCCAACTCTTTGATCCATACATATGTCGTCAAAAGCACATCACGGCCGGCCGGTAATCGAGTGTTATTGGATAACACGATATCTCTCTAGTCAATCCAATCTTATTTCAATTTAGAATAAACTAGGAGTACTCTCTCTCTATATGGAGCGGCGGGTCCGCCGAGTTGGTCAGTATAGGCTTAGTACCTCCTTCCCAGTTGGCTAGAGTTGAGTCCTAAGGAACTCACTCTTGTGGCTAGTTACCGAGAGGAAAAAAACTACCTCATCTATGCCACGTCTAAAGTACAGGTCTGTGACCAGCTAATCTTACCAAGTTGCTGTGCCACCGTACGTGTAAGGATCAAGTAGGGGTTCGGTCACAGTAGGGGCTCCCCCCTCCCGTTCTCATAAAAAAAAGTAGGGGTTCAAGAGTTTTCTTGATCTACATGAGAAGATATCATTCTTAAGCCAAAAAACCTAGCTAGGGCGACTGTCTAGCCACCGCAGATCGAGGTTTTTTCTCTCACTAGATTTGCAAATTGCGATGAGCATAAAAGGTACAGGGAATAACCTTTTAATTTACATAAACTAATTGAGACGATGGGATCATTTGTTTAAATAAAACTATAAAAACCACAAACAGAAGAGGCAACCAAAAAATGCTATATACTACTATTAGACACGTAACTGGTGCACCGTGACCATTGTAACAGCATGCGACATACCATGCGTACGTATCCCTCTCTTAGTGCCTGTCATCAGCAAACTCATGGTAACCACAACTGATCCATGTATCATCTCTCTATCTATCCATCAATCATGCATATATGTCGTCATATTCCAAAGCCATGTTATCTTGCGACTTAGTTTCTCGATGGGTTGCGTCAGGAAGCACCATGCATGAAGGCCGCGCCACCACCACCATCGCCGTCGCGCTATCATGCCACCATTCGTCATCCTCTCTTTTCTCCATCTTTTTTGCTTTCTTTTCTATCTCTCTCATCTTTCTGTGATGGGGGCATGAAATGCGATCGAAATGCCGGACCAACCTTGCCTGTTGATGTAAGCATGATTAATAGGCCACTAACAAAGAGCTAGAAGTTACATGTATATAATTGATGCGCTGGTAATTGGTAGACAAACGTATAGGATCTAGGAATAAAGTGACAATAATAATGGAACTAGAAAGTGTGAATCTAAGCTATGTGTTTTATGAAGAATGGACGATCGGCCAGCCTGGTCCTTCAAATTGGAGTAAACGATCCTGTGAAGCAAACAAGCATCATCAGAATCACAATATATAAAAGGTCCTGGACTGCGAAAGACAGCGAGTCATCGAATGTATACCACACAATTGTGTAGAACATGTACTCCCTCTGTTCTATTATGAGTCGTTGTGTCTTTTCTAGCTAGATATATAATTTTTATATAATAGAACTAGACATATTGTATATCTTATTACACATAACAAAAAAACTATGTACCTTGGAACCAAAATAACTTACAATTTAAAACAGAAGGAGTATACGAAATTAATTGAATCTTTGAGACAACTATTGCAGATTGCTCATGCCAAGTCATAAAACTTACTCCAACGATCTACTAAGTTCTATGTTATTTTAGCTTCTGTTCTATTTGAAAAGTTTTTAACATTGACCAAGTTTTTAGCTAGGAAAGTATATTAACATTTAGAAGTTCAAATAAAAACACTTAGGCTCTAGTTGGTTTCAATTCATGGGATCCAAACAAGCCTCGTCAGAGAGAGAGTGTGTATATATATATATATATATATATATATATATATGGAAATTATTTTATACTCCTAGGGAGTAGTTACTCTCATGTTTATATCTCTAGATTTATGGTATATATGACCGAACGAAGTATATTTACATGAAGTATATGATAATACTAGACTATCTATGGAAGTATATACGTCAAGTATGCATACATACATAGAGTATGTGGATATACTTATTTTATATACTGCAATGAGTGACATTTTCGTAATATATTAAAAGTATGGTTCCTTTGAAATCTTTTAGTGTATTAAGACATGGAATATCTTAACATGAGTATATAAACATACTCAAAGTGATAAACAAGTATGAACACATACGCAACATGGTTTTTTTAAGATGGGAGTAACTACTCCTGGGAGTATAGAAAACTCACCCTATATATATATATATATGTTGTTCTATACTTTGGGAATAGTTACTCGCATTTTGAATAAACCACACTGTATATCACTATGGCACAATGCTTAACGGCAGCGGGCAAAGGCGTTTGCGCGGTGTTAAGGTCACGGTTAATCGTGGCAAGTACCGCAGTGGACGCCCTTGCCCGCTGCGGTAAATGTGTTAACCGCAATGGGCAATATAAAGCGTCCGCTGCGGTTAATCAATTTACCACAGTGGGCACCTAAGGATGCCCGTCGTGGTTAATCATTTGAAAAAACAAAAAAGAGAAAAAACCCTAGACAGACCCGCTGAGCCCATCCACGGGCCTACTGAGCCCATCTAGGGCTGCATCGCCACCATCGCCGGATCCAGTCGGTCCGCCGCTGCCATGGGGTGGATCCGGACCATCGAGGACCCGAGCCGCCACCAGATCCATGCACATACCGCCGTTGACGGCCTGCCCATGGAGGCCGGTGCGTGCGCCGCCGTGGAGGCGCCCCACTGCCTCCTCCTACGCCGTGGAGGTTGTTGCGCCCCGCCCGCCGTGGTGGTTGGACCCCACCGTGGAGGCCGCGCCCCGCGCCATCGTGGAGACACCCCACTGTCTCCTCTGCTGTGGAGGTCGCGCCCCTCTCGCCGTGGAGGTTGGACCCCGCCATGGAGTCCGTGCCCCGTGCCACCGTGGAGGCGCCCCACTGCCTCCTCCTACGTCGTGGAGGCCACGCCCCGCCCGCCATGGAAGTCGGACCCCGCCGTGGAGGCTCGCCCAACCTGCCGTGGAGTGAGGGAGAGAGAGAGAGTTAGGGAGCAGCCTGGGAGAGGGAGAGGCTGAGAGGGAGACGAAGTCGGAGTGGAGGTGAGGGGCGGTGGGGAAGGCGGCGCAGGAGGAGAAGAGAAGTTTGTGCGGCGGCTGAATGAATGAGAACCAAACCCTAGCGAACACATATATATAAGACGACTATTGGGTCTTGTCTTGGGCTGTTTTGGGTCTTAGTATTTACCGCAGCGGACATCATAATATGCCCGCTGCGGTTAATCGATTAACCGCAACAGGCATCTTAAGATGCCAACTGCAGAAAATAAATCGATTTACCGCAGCGGACATCTTAATATGCCCGCTGCGGTTAATCGATTAACCGGAGCGGACATGTCCGCTGCGGTAAATAGCTATTTTCCGCAGCGGGCAGCGGTAAATCGATTTACCGCAGTGGGCAAAAGTTGACCGTCACGGTAAATCCAAAGTGCCCGCTGCGGTAAATCATTGGATTTACCGCCGCAGACAAAAAAACGACCGCCATAGAGGGCAAAAGAGCAACGCTGCGTAAATTCATTTTTGTAGTAGTGTATAGATACATACTCATTTATCACCTTGAGTATGCTTAGATACTTATTTTAAAATACTCTAAATCTTACTGCATGAAATTTTTTTAGCATAGACCATATTTTCAGTATATTACTATAATACCACTATAGTACTATATAAAATAAGTATAGCCACATACTCCATGTATATATACATACTTGACACATATACTACCATAGATATTCTAGTAGGACTGTATACTCCATGTACGTATATATATTTCGTTGGGCTACATAGGGAGAGTATATTCAGTAGCCAGCTATATAATAAGTTATTTTATAGCCATCTCCATTTACGATAATTTTTATACTAAGCCGTGTTTCGTTTCGTTGGCAAAAATTTTAGTCGTGTCACATTAGATGTTAGGATATTAATTTAGTCTATTAAAAATATACTAATTATAAAACTAATTACATCGTCATATGAGAGTTAACAAAGATGAATCTATTAAGCCAAGTTAATCGATCATCAGTAAATGTTTATTGTAGCACCACATTATCAAATCATAGACTAATTAAGCTTAATAGATTCGTCTCACGAATTAACTTTCGACTGACAAATTAGTTTTGTAATTAGTTTATTTTTAATTGACTAAGTTAGGGATGCTAGTTCTATTACTATAACACATGGAATATTTACTGCAACAATTATAGTTAACATTTAGTAAGATGTTACTATAATCTCATAAATTAGCATAGTAATTATCGTAACTCAAAGTGGCTACGGAATAAGTTATTCTATAGCTAGCTATAGAGTTGTGTGTGTATATATATACAATTTGATAGAACTAATTTGATGTTGTATATACGGGTGTATTTTTTATAAATTAGGTCAAAGTTTGAGAAATTTGGCGTAGAATAAAATTGAAGTGACCTATAGTTTAGGATGGAGGGATTAACAATAAAAGAAGTTCTATGCCCTTGCTATGGATGAACCTCATGTTCTCATCATCCGAAACCACTTATGAGTGGACTTGCGAACACTAAATTGTTTTCTAGCTCGGCGCTCGGTTCAAGCTGGTTTAGTTTGTGGACGGCGATGGTGATGTTTGTACTTGATGGCTTCTGGACCGGCTAGTCTCTCTAAGTGCATTCGCCCCTAACGTGAGTTTTGGCTAATTAATGATAATTAAATTAGGGACTAGCGGATTTATAAAAGCATGTATGCAGGTGTTAGTCCTTAGAAAGATTTGAAATGTTGAAATCTCGTGAACAAAACACGTTGAGTATAATTGGACAAAAGATGCCTAGCTCAAGTGGTGGATTGAAAGTTTAATTTTAAACTTGAGTTGTAGGTAAGCCGGACTATGAAGAGGGGTACAAATTAGGTTGACTAGGTGTGGAGAAAAGTGCTTAAATCGACAAACAAAAGTTTGCTTGAGAGTCACCGCACGATCACGAACACGTAGATGTATTTCTGTATAGTCGGTAGTACCGACCATGGGGGTCGGTAGTACCGACCAGGGAGGCCGCACGCAATGCTCTCTGGGTAGAGTTCATTTTGAACTGGCGGTAGTACCGCCATAAGGTCGGTACTACCGATCACCCAGACCATTCTAAGACCCTCTCAGTGTAGGTTCAAAAATGACTTGGCGGTAGTACCGCCATAAGGACGGTACTACCGACCCTCGGTGGTACCGACCTTAGTCGGTAGGAAGGTCGTTTTGCAGACCTCTCTGTTCGTGGGCGATTTGTCTTGGCGGTAGTACCGCTATAATAGTCGGTACGTACCGAGCCCCTGAGGCCGATTCTTGGAGCTCTCTGTTCGTGCGCGTTTTGACTTGGCGGTAGTACCGCTATAAAAGCCGGTACTACTGACCCTGGTCGATAGGTACCGAGCAGCTAAGTGATCTTTTCGTGGAGCTCTCTATTTGCAGCCGATTTGGCCTGGCGGTAGTACTGCCATAAGGCCGGTACTACCGACCCTTAGTCGGTGGTTGGTTCTAGGTCAACTCAGATCTAGCGCAACCGTTTTTGGCTGGTCGGTACTACCGACCATGGGTGGTCGGTACTACCGACAAGCCTCGGGACTAGGGGACTATAAATAGCCTCCCACTTCACTTATGACTGTTACCCACTCACTCTAACATTCATTGCGACCAACCAACTGACAAAAACGCCTACAAGCATTGACTCCTCCCCTCCCTCTCTCCCTTTGCTCCAAGATTCATTCCTTTGCAAGATTTGAGCTAGGGAAGTGAGATTAGAGAGTGAGAAGCTTCGATCTACGACTTGAGCACTTGGTTCCTCATCTAGCCAGCTTGGTTTGTGTCTATTACTCTTGGGTTCTTTGAACCCTAGCCGGTTAGGTGTTCTTCGTGGTAGCCCGTGTTGATTCATTTGTGAGGGTTCCCCGAAGCATTTGTACTTCCCCTATGATTTATAGTGGAGAAACTTGACTAACCTTTGTGGTGGCTTGAGTGACACAAGGAGGTGAAAGAGACTCCGACCTTTGTGGTCACCTCAACAACGAGGACGTAGGCACTCCTTAGTGGTTGGCCGAACCTCGGGATAAATCGTTGTGTCCCGTGTGCTGGTTGTTATCTCTACTTTGGATATTACGCTTGTACTTGTGTTCTTGGTGTTCTTCCTCTTCCTCCCTTGTTATTAGGTTGTTAAGGCTCGATCTACACCGTGGGAAGTAACCAAGGCTTGGCAAGGCTAGAATCTTCATCTACCATACTTAGGGAAGTGGGTCATTTAGTTGATTTACATTCATAGCTCACATACATTGGACTTGTAGTTTCCTTTTAGGTTTCCGGTAGTGCTTTTTGTTTGTGTCGGTAGTACCTACCCAAACAAACCGGTAGTACCGGTTGTTATCTAACTCCAAATTTTAGTTTGTGAAATTTCAGATTGTAGAAAATCACCTATTCACCCCCTTTTAGGCTGATTTGATCCTTTCAATTGGTATCAAAGCCTAACCCTTGTGTTAGCGCTTCACCGCGTAAGGGAGAAATCATGTCGACCCTAAGTGATGCTGATCTCAACAACATCGTCAAGAGGATTACTGATCAACTGAAAGAATAGCAAGCAAAGCAGTTTGATGATCAAATGAACAAGATGAAGGAAGAGATTGAGAGCTTGAAGCAAGCTCTGAGCAGTAAAGGTGAATCATCAGGAAGTGGAGGAGTTCCTCCAGAGCCCAAAGAGAAAAAGGCCAAAGAAGATGAAGAGAATGAAAAGAGAGAAAAGGAATTCACAAGCATACCATATGACTATGGCCAAATGGGCAAGATTCTTCATTTGCCTAGCGTCAATCTAGGCAAACCACCTTTCTTTAATGGAATCAACTACAACGATTGGGCACACAAGATGAAGCTACATCTTATTGCCACAAGAGCTTAGGAGATAGTCGAGAATGGAATGAGTCGCATTGAAGGAGAAGAGTATACTGAGCTAGATGTAGTTGAGTTCCAACAAAATGCTCAAGCTGCATCCTTGATTCTATCATGCCTCAGGCCCGAGAAAAGTACCAAGGTCCAGGGAATGGAGGTTGCAAAGAAGATTTGGAGCACCCTCAAGATATCATTTGAGGGTGATGCAAGTGTGAGAAAGAGCAACATAGAGCTACTTCAAGGAAGGATAGAGAACTTCACAATCAAGAGTGGTGAAACCACTCAACAAATGTTTGATCGATATATGACCTTGATCAACAAGATAAGAGCTCTAGGAGATGAGAGATGGGATGAAAATGCAACTGCAAGAAAGCTTTTGAGAGCTTATAGAAAGAAAAATAAGACTCTTGCGTCAATCATCATGGAAAGACCAAACTATGAGACCATGGGACCTCATGAGTTGCTTGCTAAAATAAAGCATCATGAGGTGCTTGATGATGAAGCCTTAGAAGATCAAGAAGCAAGCAACAAGAAAGTTATGGCACTCAAGGCTAATCAAGAAGAAAGAAGCAAAGCTCAAAATGATTCATCAAGTGAAGGAAGTGATGATTCAGATGATGAAATTGCACTTCTTGTGAAGAACTTTAGAAGATTCATGAGGAAGAGTATGCACAAGAAAGGGAAGAGTGGCTACTTCAAGAAGTCCAAGAAGAGAAACTGCTATGAGTGTGGTGCGGATGATCACTACATCGCCGATTGTCCACAAAAGAAGAACAAGAGCAAGTATAGAAAGAGTGATGACAAGAAGCAAAGAAGAAGAAGAGGTGGTGAAGCTCATCTCGGAGAAGAATGGTTCTCGGAAGATGACTCAAGTGATGAATAGAAAAGCAAGGGCAAGGAGAAGGAAAAGGGAGCGGCCAACATTGCCATTCACAAGGCCGCTACTCCAAGCCTCTTCTCCAACACGGCTACATCGACTACTTCTCATGCTTGTTCGAGGATCTCTCCGACAACGAGGATGACTTCACTCATTCTTGCTTCATGGCTAACGATGAGAAGGTATCATCTAGCTCTTCCAATTGTTCTAGTGATGAGTATAGTGATGATGATGTGGATGAATTTGAACTTAGCATAATAAGAAAATTTGGTAAGAAAGGTGGATCTAAAATATTAAAATTACTTACTAAGTTAGAGAGTCGGAATGAGAGTCTTATTTTGCAAGGGGACTTGATCTCTCAAGAGAGAGAAAAGAACCTTGCATTAGAAGCCTCTCTTGCCGAGGAGAAGTTGAAGGTTGAGAAATTGACCATGGAACTATCTTTAGCTAATGACTCTAACAAGAAGTTGGCTAAGGAGTATTCCACGAGCAATGACTCAATTGCTAGTCTAAAGAATGAAGTTAGCTTGGTTCAAGAAAGCCTCACAAGCTTTCAAGATAAATATCAAACTCTTGAACTAAGCTATAACACTCTTTGGAGTAGTACTTCTTCAACCACTCCTAAGAATTCTGATAGCTCTAATGACTCAACTAGTAATGGTTGCAAAAGATGCTATAAAGTTGATATAAATGCTTGTGCAACTAACCTTGTTGAGCTAGAGAAGAGAGACAAGGAGATACAAAGATTAAACATGATCTTGAGGAATGGTTGCAAGTGTAAGGTGCAACAACCAAAAGACATCCTCAAGACCGCAAGGCACCCATCCATCAAGGATGGGATTGGCTACAATAGGTATGGTGGCAAAGCCAATGGAAGGAAGATGGTCAACGGGGTACCCTTTGTTAACTTTAACAAAGGGGTTCCTCTCTTTGACCTCATGAACAAGGCAAACAAGGTTGCCAATCCAAAGGCTACATTTGCCAATGACAAAGTCAACAAGGAGAAGCAAGTGGAGGTCCCCAAGCAACAAAAGCCAATATCACGAAGCTATACATGTGATTATTTGTGTTGTTGGGGAGAGAACAACAAGATTGTCGTTAAGTATGTTGGTGCACTCAAGAAGAGAGAGATCATGAGAAATGTTTGGGTGCCCAAAGTTTATGTGACTAACCCCCTAGGACCCAATCTTACTTGGGTACCTAAATCAAGGACATAACCTTGTTTTGTAGGAATATGCCTCCGGTGGAATAAGTTGGGTGTTGGATAGTGGATGCACCAATCATATGACCGGGGCAAAAGAAATGTTCACTTCTTTTCAACCAAGCCATGATTCATGCAACAACATTGTGTTTGGTGACAATGGAAAAGGAGAGGTACTTGGCTTGGGTAAAATTGCTATCTCAAACGATAATTCTATCTCAAATGTATTACTTGTGCATTCGTTGAGTTACAATTTGTTATCTGTTTCTCAACTTTGTGAAATGGGTTACGATTGTCTCTTTACGGATAAGGGTGTGACCGTCTCTAGAAGAAGGGATTCCTCTATTGCATTTAAGGGTGTGTTGAAGGGAAAGCTTTATCTAGTTGACTTCTCAACTAGTAAGGTGGAACCTACGACATGCCTAATGGAAAAATCTAGCGTGGTTTGGCTTTGGCATCGCCGACTAGGTCATGTTGGGATGGGGAACTTGGCCCAACTTCAAAGGGAAGGGCACATCCTTAGACTAACCAATGTTTCTTTTGAGAAAGATAGAATTTGCAGCGCATGCCAAGCCAAAAAGCAAGTTGGAGCGAAGCATCCAATGAAGAACATCGTGTCAACTACAAGACCATTGGAGCTACTTCATATGGACCTCATCAGACCCGTTGCTTACTGTTGACATTGTTGGTAGTTCTTAGCTTCACTAAAGATAGAGCTAGACAACTACCCCCGGTAACGGACCAGGAATGCTTGTTGGCACTTGCTAACGTTGTTACTAGGAGTAGACTATGGAGTCTATCCCCGACAACGGCGTCAGAAATGCTTGAAGCAAGACCGATGACTATACCTAAAGGAGTGGAGCTAAAGCAGCTATCTACTAATGCCAAGTGGGGTTGTCAATACCGACATTAGTAGGAGCTAGCTAGAGAGAATGCAATCTACCAGGAGGAGATTCTGCAAGCGCACAGAACTATCGTAGTAGCACTTCGCCTGGGAGTACCAGGTGTCAATTTATTTGATCCCAAGGGAAGGCTAGGGTGGTGTATGAGTTGAGTCAAGGAGGGGATGAGAGTCGAAGAAATGAGAAAAGGGAAAAGGGGAGATGAAAGGCTAGAAAGAATATATGGGTGGATAGGTAAGGATGAAGTGGATGGCTAAGGTAAGGTGGATAGATAGGTAGTTGTGGGGTAACTAAGGATAACTAAAGATAACTAACTACTAACTACTAACTACTCCTAGATAACTACAAGATAACTACGAAGCGAGATGGTTACGAAGCAAGGCAGGCAAAAGACAATAAAGCAACTAAGTTGAGTAAAGTTTTATTCCTATCTTGTCAAGTATCGAGGCGTACTAGCCTTTACGACTTACTTAGGTTGAACGCTAGCACAACGAGCCTTACTGTTAAACTGGGCCAACTACGTGGTGGAATTCAAGGCGCACAGGGTTGTCACCACCTGCTTGCTACCACAGCTATCCGGGGGTCCAGCCGTATCTGAAGGTAAGTCTATAACTAAGCACCACGCTTAACTATATTCTAACTATCTCTACCCTAGCTTTGAATAGAGACACCCTTGCGGACGTCAGAGCAAACACTTGACTTAAGAAGATAAACACTAAACTAACTAAGCAACCTATTGGCAAAGATCAAACACTAAGCTCACTAGAGATTAACTACTATGGCTAAGTGAATTGATCTGTAGGATAGCTAGGCACTCAAGCAATCAATCAAGTATACCACTCAATACTGATAAGTAGAATAAAGTAATACTTGAAATGATGAACTAGAATATAGTAAATGCTTGAGTAACAAGAGCAAAACCTGAACCAGAGATGAAGGAAGACTCTTCCCAGCTCCAGAACCGATCACTCGCACGCCTCTACTCTTGAGCTAACCCTTGAGCAGCACTACCGCGAGGGCGAAGATGCCTTGCTCTACTAGCTACCTATTTGCCTATGCTCTCTAAGCTTCTAACCTAACTCTCACTTGCTTCTCTTGCTTTGCTTGGGATGGTACTTGGTGTGTGATGGTACAAGGTGTAAGCTACAAATGAAGAGGTGCCTCCAGGGGGGGTATTTATAGCCTTGAGGAGTGAGGAGGGGTACTTATAGGGGGCAGCCCACCGACCTAGGGTTAGGTCAAGTGGCGGGCGCCACTCCCTACTGGCGGCCGCCAGTCCCCTGGCCACTGGATGCACCGCCCTTGATCCCACGGCCTCCAGGTGGTTGTCCAAGGCGGTTTGGAGGTCGGTTGCATGTCTGAGTAACCGCCCTTCAGCCTTGATCCACGCCACTTCATCCTGAGCCGTCCAATCCAACCGACCTAGTGACCAATGGCTAGGAATTGGCCTTCGGGAGGTCACACGGATCAGTGACGTGGTAGGGGGGCCAACCCAAGTGGCGGGCGCCACCCCCCTTAGGCCCATTTGGGCCCTGCTGAGTGGGCTTGGCTGCTGGTGGGTCCAAATGTCCAATTTTGGTTCAAATCCTGCATTCAAATAAAATTCTATGGACATGTGGAATTCGGTTAGTTTGAAACCTATTTGACTACAAATCATGCCTTTTTGGTGGACTTTAGGGTTAAATGTTGATGGCAAAACAGGTGTTTAAGGACCGTCAACAAGCTCCCCCAAGCTAACCTGTTGCTCATCCTCGAGCAACAATGCGGTTTAAGCATTGAGCATGAAAAAGATAGCAACTTAAGATGTTTGCAAGTGCATATTGTATAGTGAGAAATAACTTAGCTTGTATCATAAATCATAGCAATGTGGGGCTTATAGCTTTTCACATCAAACATGCAAGTGTGAAATAAAGCAGTAGATAGAAAACTTTTATCTTGCTTAGGATTGACTAGGATTCTGTCTGGAGTTTTTTTCAAGGTTTTCAAAAGATAACAACTTGTTTAAGTCCTCCAAGATTCACTCAATCACTCAATGGTGTTTAAATCCTCACTTAGGCCAAAATGTAGCCTCTCCTATTTCTAAAGAATGATATGTGGAGTTATAGGTAGGCTAAGAACCATGAGCAAATTGCCTGATGTTTATTGCTAAGCTAGACACTCAGATCATAAGGAGCAGCAAATCATAATTATTGATCAAGATGTGCATGTGTGGTTATGTGGAAGTGTATAGAGAGGTATTTCATAATCCTATCTAGTTAATTTCTGGGGTCTAGAGCTAATGATAATTCTCTCTCTCTTTTTTTGGATACATAGTGAGTAGACAAAAGATGCGTCCTCACATTTTCTTAGGACATAGTCCTCTCTTGAGCTACTTTGCTCACTTTTTTTTTCAGGACATAGTCCTTTCTTGAGCTATTTTGCTCATTTTTCTCTCTCTCTCTCTCTTTTAGCTCTAGATTTCCCCAGACATCTATAGGAAAGGATTTTTTGAAATGAGAAAGGGGAAGAGGGAGAGATGCTTATTCCTAGTGTAGGAATAGCATAAGGCTAGCAATGGGACGTTTGGCAGGGTATTGCATATCTCCGGTGTAGAGAATAAGCAATTTATTTGGTGGTTGCAAACTTCCAAAGTGGAAAGTAAGCAAATTATGGTGGGTGTACGTGAATCTTGATTCAAAAGATATGATAAGCTTCTCTACTAAGATCTATGAGGTCTAACAAAGCTCAACACAGACAAAGCTCTTTGTAGTTTTGACTAATGACTAACAAATATTTGGCTGGTGGTGGGATGGGATAAAATCTAGGAGGACCTTTTAGCAAGGTTTTCATAATTTTAAAAGAAATCCTCCAGATTAGGTCCTAATTTCTCCTTAGCAAGTTTAAAGAATTACTCCATTTCTTACTAACTTTACTCACTAAGCATGATTTCAGTTAAAGCATGTGCAACCCACAAAAGCTACAACTTAGATAAGACCAGTTATTCAAACCATAACAATAGCATTTGCATGACATATTTCAAATCTTATTCAGGTTTCAACTTGTTTAAGCAGATTTTATCAATTTTATTCATGAAGTGGTTATTTAGGCAAGCATGTGACATTCAAAAGATATAGAATTTAAGAACTGAATGTAAAGTGTAGGCTTGAGACATACCTTATCGGAGCTGGAGTCTCCCCCAAGCTGGCTTCTTGCTTGGTGAAAGATCTTCTTCGTCTCAGTCGGAGCTCTTGATCTCATTTTATTAAAAGGGAAACTATCTAATGTTGTGAAAAGGGAAACTATCCTATTTTGATATTTTATTATTCTAACTAAGTTAACATATACCTATGCATATAACTAATGATAACTGGTGATATTTTTTTAGTTACATGCATGACATATGTTATTTCTTTGAAAAAGGGAAATAAAAATTAAAAATAAAACCATACCTTAGGTCCATGGTGTTTCATCCTTATCGGGTGGATCTTCTTCCTTGGGCACTTCTTCTCTTAGTACTCCATCTGGTTCTTCTTCTTTTGGCACCTCTCCCTTGTTATGTGAGTCACACAACTTAGGAGGAGGTGGTTCTCTCTTTCTGCTCCACCCTGTTCTTGGGCGCCTCTTCTTGGTACGAACGGGTTCTGCTTCCTGCATGTTAGCGGCATATGCGGGGCCATGGGAGAAGGAGAATATTTCCTTCCTCCCTCCTAATGTCATATGAATTTTACCACTTCCCACATATATGCAGGAATCAACAGTGTTCAAGAAGGGTCTACCTAAGATTAGAGGCACATCTTTCCTATTTCCCATATCTAGTATTATGAAATCAGCAGGAACATAGGAGCCTCTAATATGAACAGGTAAATCATTAACTATTCCTTCTACATAGCAAGTGGAGTGATCAGCTAGCACAACATAGGCACATGTGGATGTCTTGGGTGGAAAGAATGAGTTTTCATAAAAGTCTTTAGATAGAATGTTCACACTCGATCCTAAATCACACATGACATTTTTAAAGACTTCACCAAAGATTGAGCATCTAATTATGGGACTACCACGATCACCCTTTTTAACAGTCATGGTTTGATCTTCATAATAGTTAAAATATTTTATTTCAACCATATTAGCAGTTTCCATGTCAGGTTTAGCATGAATTTTGCCAGATTCAAAAGATGGTATGATAGCAGCAAGTTGAGCTAATTGGGTTTCTAACATCTTATTAAAGCTTAATTGATTTTTCAGAGCAGATGAGAAATCTTCCAATTTAGCATTTATTTTCTCAAGAATTTTATCATTCACCATTAATCTCTCTTTCAAGTAATCAGTAGTTTTACCTTGTGAGTAAACTAAATTCTTCAAGAATGAGAAATTATCAGAATTATGAAAATTAGAGCGAGGGAATGAATTGTTACCTTGAGAATTGGAGTGCTGATTCCATCCTTGATTCTGTTGTCGGAAACCGTTATTGTTGTTGATGAAGTTCAAATATTCATGTAGCTCGGGGCAGTGGCTCCCAGAATGTCCGGTTTCTCTACAGACTTCACAAGTCATGTAGGATTCCAGAGATTGGACACTCTCTTATTGGTTCATCTTCTCACAGTTGTCCAGCTTCTTTGCCAGTAGGTCCATCTTGGTCACGATCATGTTGGCTTCCTTAAGGGAATGTATACCTCGCTTGCTGGGCTATAGTCTTTCGTCATTCCATCCTTGGTTTGACACCATCTTCTCTATGAGAGCCTTAGCATCTGCAACATTCAGAGAAAAGAATGCACCGCCGGCGACGGCATCCAAATGGCTTCTAGAGAGAGGGGTTAGGCCATGGTAGAAGTTCTGGATCAATAGCCAGTCCTCCATACCGTGGTGCGGACAAGCAGCGACATACTCCTGCAACCTCTCCCAAGCCTCGGGAATAGATTCCTCGGTTTGTTGCGTAAAGCTGGAGATTTTGTTGCGAAGAGCATTCGTCTTGCCCATAGGAAAGAATTTGGCGAGAAAAGCATTGGAACACTTGTCCCATGTGTCTACAGCGTTGCGATCGGTATAGAACCATTGCTTCGCTTTTCCTAGCAAAGAGAAAGGAAAGAGACGAAGACAGATGGCTTCTTGGGTTATCCCTTAATGGGTGAAGGTTGCCGCAAATCTCCAAGAATTGTTGGAGATGAGCATTGGCATCCTCATGAGCTTGCCACAAAACGGGCTAGCTTGGACCATCGTGATCAGAGCCGGTTTCAACTCAAAATTGAGGTTGGCATCGATCACGTCTGGTTCCTATCGCTACATTAGCGGCAGAAGGAGCAGAAAATTCACGAATGGTCTTGTTGGCCATCGTGAAGAAGATAGAACGAGATAAGAAGGAAAGAAGTTGAAGAAGTTGAAGAGATGAAGGAAAAGATAAGAAGAGTTAAGGAAAGAAGAATGGGGTAAGATGGGATTCGCTAAGCGGGAGCTTAAGCGAAGATAAATTCGACACGGACTCAACCGATACACCGATTGCCTTCCCCGGCAATGGCGCCAGAAATGCTTGTTGGTAGTTCTTAGCTTCACTAAAGATAGAGCTAGGCAACTATCCCCGGTAACGGCCCAGAATGCTTGTTGGCACTTGCTAACGTTGTTACTAGGAGTAGACTATGGAGTCTATCCCCGGCAACGGCGTCAGAAATGCTTGAAGCAAGACCGGTCACTATACCTAAAGGAGTGGAGCTAAAGTAGCTATCTACTAATGCCAAGCGGGGTTGTCAATCCCGACACTAGTAGGAGAGCTAGAGAGAATGCAATCTACCAGGAGGAGATTCTGCAAGCGCACAGAACTATCGTAGTAGCACTTCGCCTGGGGAGTACCAGGTGTCGATTTATTTGATCCCAAGGGAAGGCTAGGGTGGTGTATGAGTTGAGTCAAGGAGGGGATGAGAGTCGAAGAAATGAGAAAAGGAAAAGGGGAGATGAAAGGCTAGAAAGAATAATGGGTGGATGATAGGTAAGGATGAAGTGGATGGCTAAGGTAAGGTGGATAGATAGGTAGTTGGGGGTAAACTAAGGATAACTAAAGATAACTAACTACTAATACTAATACTAACTACTCCTATAACTACAAAGCAAGATAACTACGAAGCGAGATAGTTACGAAGCAAGGCAGCAAAAGACAATAAAGCAACTAAGTTGAGTAAAGTTTTATTCCTATCTTGTCAAGTATCGAGGCGTACTAGCCTTTACCACTTACTTAGGTTGAACGCTAGCACCACGAGCCTTACTGTTAAACTGGGCCAACTACGTGGTGGAATTCAAGGCGCACAGGGCTGTCACCACCTGCTTGCTACCACAGCTATCGGGGGTCCAGCCGTATCTGAAGGTAAGTCTATAACTAAGCACCACGCTTAACTATATTCTAACTATCTCTACCCTAGCTTTGAATAGAGACACCTTGCGGACGTCAGAGCAAACATGACTTAACAAGATAAAATAAACACTAAACTAACTAAGCAACCTATTGGCAAAGATCAAACACTAAGCTCACTAGAGATTAACTACTATGGCTAAGTGAATTGATCTGTAGGATAGCTAGGCACTCAAGCAATCAATCAAGTATACCACTCAATACTGATAAGTAGAATAAAGTAATACTTGAAATGATGAACTAGAATATAGTAAATGCTTGAGTAACAAGAGCAAAACCTGAACTGGAGATGAAGGAAGACTCTTCCCAGCTCCAGAACCGATCACTCGCACGCCTCTACTCTTGAGCTAACCCTTGAGCAGCGCTACCGCGAGGGGCGAAGATGCCTTGCTCTACTAGCTACCTACTTGCCTAAGCTCTCTAAGCTTCTAACTAACTCTCACTTGCTTCTCTGCTTTGCTTGGGATGGTACTGGGTGTGTGATGGTACAAGGTGTAAGTACAAATGAAAGAGGTGCCTCAGGGGGTATTTATAGCCTTGAGGAGTGAGGGGGGGGTACTTATAGGGGGCAGCCACCGACCTAGGGTTAGGTCAAGTGGCGGGCGCCACCCCTACTGGCGGCCGCCAGTCCCCTGGCCACTGGATGCACCGCCCTTGATCCAACGGCCTCCAGGTGGTTGTCCAAGGCGGTTTGGAGGTCGGTTGCATGTCTAGTAACCGCCTTCAGCCTTGATCCACGCCACTTCATCCTGAGCCGTCCGATCCACCGACCTAGTGACCAATGGCCAGGAATTGGCCTTGGGGAGGTCACACGGATCGGTGACGTGGCAGGGGGCCAACCCAAGTGGCGGGCGCCACTTAGATGGCGGGCGCCACCTAGGGGTGGCGGGCGCCACCCCCTTAGGCCCATTTGGGCCCTGCTCTGAGTGGGCTTGGCTCCTGGTGGGTCCAAATGTCCAATTTGGTTCAAATCCTGCATTCAAAAAAAATCTATGGACATGTGGAATTCGGTTAGTTTGAAACCTATTTGACTACATTTCATGCCTTTTTGGTGGACTTTAGGGTAAATGTTGATGGTAAAACAGGTGTTTAAGGACCGTCAATAAGCTCCCAAGCTAACCTGTTGCTCGTCCTCGAGCAACAATGCGGTTTAAGCATTGAGCATGAAAAAGATAGCAACTTAAGATGTTTGCAAGTGCATATTGTATAGTGAGAAATAACTTAGCATGTATCATGAATCATAGCAATGTGGAGCTTATAGCTTTTCACTTCAAACATGCAAGAGTGAAATAAAGCAGTAGATAGGAAACTTTTATCTTGCTTATTAGATTGACTAGGATTCTGTCTGGAGGTTTTTCAAGGTTTTCAAAAAGATAACAACTTGCTTAAGTCCTCCAAGATTCACTCAATCACTCAATGGTGTTTAAATCCTCACTTAGGCCAAAATGTAGCCTCTCCTATTCTAAAGAATGATATGTGGAGTTATAGGTAGGCTAAGAACCATGAGCAAATTGCCTGATGTTTATTGCTAAGCTAGACACTCAGATCATAAGGAGCAGCAGATCATAAAAATTGATCAAGATGTGCATGTGTGGTTATGTGGAAGTGTATAGAGAGGTATTTCATAATCCTTCCTAGTTAATTTCTGGGGCCTAGAGCTAATGATAATTCTCTCTTTTTTTTTGGATACATAGTGAGTAGACAAAAGATGTGTCCTCACATTTTCTTAGGACATAGTCCTCTCTTGAGCTACTTTGCTCACTTTTTTTCAAGGACATAGTCCTTTCTTGAGCTATTTTGCTCATTTTTCTCTCTCTCTCTTTTAGCTCTAGATTTCCCCAGACATCTATAGGAAAGGATTTTTGAATGAAATGAGAAAGGGGAAGAGGGAGAGATGCTTATTCCTAGTGTAGGAATAGCAAAAGGCTAGCAATGGGACGTTTGACAGGGTATTGCATATCTCCGGTGTAGAGAATAAGCAATTTATTTGGTGGTTGCAAACTTCCAAAGTGGAAAGTAGGCAAATTATGGTGGGTGTACGTGAATCTTGATTCAAAAGATATGATAAGCTTCTCTACTAAGATCTATGAGGTCTAACAAAGCTCAACACAGACAAAGCTCTTTGTAGTTTGGACTAATGACTAACAAATATTTGGCTGGTGGTGGGATGGGATAAAATCTAGGAGGAACTTTTAGCAAGGTTTTCATAATTTTAAAAGAAATCCTCCAAATTAGGTCCTAATTTCTCCTTAGCAAGTATAAAGAATTACTCCTTTTCTTACTAACTTTACTCACTAAGCATGATTTCAGTTAAAGCATGTGCAAACCCACAAAGCTACAACTTAGATAAGACCAGTTATTCAAACCATAACAATAGCATTTGCATGACATATTTCAAACCGGACTACATTGCTTCCCTAAGAAGGAACCGGACGTAGATTACTCCACCGCCACGTCAGGAAGTCTCTAGAAGACTCTAGAGGACACCAGAGGATACCACAAGGCGAGGCACCACGAGACCGGTCCCCTGGGCCCACCGGTCGGTCTGGTCCAGGGCCCCCACGTCTCCTCCTTCTGGAATCTTCCTCCACCGACCTCTAGGATGCATCTCGACCGTACCTTAAGTCGGTTTGATCCAACGGCCACGGTTCCACGCCCAGGGCTATATAACCAGACCCCTGACCCCCCCTTCCAGGGAGAAGCAGAAGAAGAGAAGAGACAGGAGACAGAGAAGGGAAGTTCAGTAGAACTAGGGTTTCTAGAGAGAGTTAGAGCTCTACATCAAGTTTAGAGTTTAGTCTAGCTAGGTTCAAGTAGAGGCAGGCGACTTCGTCGGCATATCCGGCGGGAAGCTTTGTCTGAGTCTCCGGATCGTTGTCGAAGACTCAGTAATTTGTATCTTTATTCAACTTTGTGTTACTTTAATATATTTCAGTTTATTTAGTTTTGGAGTTTATTCTAGTTATATATTTAATATAGATCTGATTATGATAGAGTTTATGATCATGTTCGTAAAGTACTTAGCTTTATTTCGGATAGAGTTAAGTGGTCAAACTGGTGTAAACATGGTGTTTAGGCTAAGTTTACCTGCGAATACATCCTATGCTCTTCCGGGTCGAGAGGTAGATCGCAGGAGTGACAGTCCTGTTGAGTCCTTTGTAGTCCTCCCCCGAGTGTAGACCTTAGTAGGACGCGGTTGCAAGTTAGAATTCATTACTTTGTTCTTGATTCTAATTTAGTAATGTCCCTTGATCATGGATGATAGATTAATTAGCTATAAATGATTGTATATTAATTAGAGTAACCACTAGGCTTAGTAAATGTGAAGTAACTTAGGTTTCGAATCTCTTAATTAATCTCTTGACTGCTCTGCTTGATCCATGTAGTTCGCTTTATCTTAGAATCCCGTTATCATTATCATTATTCAATATTTATCTTTATCTTGTCTTACCCCTGTTTAGACATGTGAGTAGTAATGAATGATAGTAATCTCCACTACCTTTGAATCACATTTATATCCATATGTTCCCCGCTTCGCTATTTTCTTCGGTAAAATATAAATAACGATATCTAGATAACCTGGGTGAAATGCTGCTACAACAGGTATATTTATCTGTGCGCTTGCGGATAAATATTTGTTTATATCTTTTGAGCTAGTGTCACAAATGAATTACATTTCTAGTATCATGTTGTGGATGACAACTTGACATTAAGTAATGCTAGGAGTGTCCTGTATATTTCTGAGGGCTTTTGCTAGAATCAGTTCATTAAAAGTTTATTATAGGCAATTGCATTAAGAAGTGTCAACAAGCATTTCTGGCGCCGTTGCCGGGGAATAAGCAGCGGAAGCCACCGGGAACCAAATGGAAACCAGTAAATCAGTGGAAATAAAACTTATTAGGAATTTAACATGGCAAAGGAGATTATTACTATTCATTCATTAACTTGTACCCCTGTCTTGGCAGGCTTACCCTTGTCTTTCTTTGTTTATATCATATACAAGGTACGTAACACAGGTTCAAATGTAATTCATCACTTACAAATCAACAATCAACTAGATCATGTGGAAGATCAACATCAGTAGTCAAGCCATGACCAACAAGACTCTGCTGGAGTTCTCTACTCCAAGTGTCAGGAACATTCGTACCAGACCTACACTCCAGACGAACAACCTTGAGTTCGAGCTCAAGCCAAGTCTTATCAACATGGTGCAAGCTACTACATTTGGTGGAAAGGAAGAAGAAGACGCAACTACTCATCTACAAGATTTCTTGGAGATTGGAAGCACTATCATCATCAAGGACGTTCCCCAGGACATTATACTTCTTCGTCTTTTCCTTCTCACTGAAAGGAAAAGCGAAGCAGTGGTTCTATACAAACATGGACAACATCAAGACATGGGAGAAATGTTCAGAGACCTTTCTATCAATATTTTTCCCAATTAGCAAAATCAGTATCTTAAGGGGAAAGATTTACAAGTTTCAACAACAAAAAGGAGAAACCATTCCAGAAACTTGGGAGCGTTTTCAGGAGCAAATCTTAAGATGCCCACATCATGGAATAGGGAACAAATTGCTCATGCAATAATGGATTATTACAAAAACACGAGAGCAACTCGATGCCACTGCTGAAGGATCATTTATGTCACTCACTTTTGGAAAAGCAGAATGTTTAATGGATAAGATAGCTGAGAATCAGAGCTGGAAACAAGGTACTATTCAACGTTGTCATCAGATCGAAGAAGTTCCAGAAGAAGTGTGTGCACTGTCAACCAAGATGGATGTACTTATGGATCGGCTCACTCAGAGAGCCGATTACTGAAGGACCGAGAAACTATCCGAAAGCGACCAGAGGGGGGGTGAATGGGAGCTTCAAAATTTCCTTTCGGAAACTGGATGCCACTGTCCCAAAATCAACCCCAAGAGCGAACCCTAGAGCTTGCTAATGTCCACGACCCTAGATATAGGGTGGATGCTTCCTAGAAGCACAGCGGGACACTAGACAACCCTAGAAAGCCAACGCAAAAGACGGAACTCGAATCCGATCAAGAACGAACGAACCGCGAACGAAAACGCGCGAAACTGGATCGACCGGACTCTGGTCAGCGCGGTCAGCAGGGACCGGACGCGTCCGGTCAACAAAAATCGGCTCTGGAACCTTACTGTTCGCGACCGGACTCACGAGTACAGAGCGTCGGTCGAGAGCAGTGCGTCCGGTCAGAAACGAACAAGCGCGATGAACAGTGGATCCTGCGCGTCCGGTCAGCTGACACCGGATGCGTCCGGTCGCTGAAAAGATCTGGACCCTCTCTGTTCTTGACCGGACTCACGGAAGGGAGTGTCGGTCGATTGAACAGAGCGTCCGGTCACACGCAAACAACCACAGTGGTGTTCAACCACCGGACGCACAACCACAACCTGAGCGTCCGGTCGGCCCGAGCAGCGTCCGGTCACCCCGACAGCCCTCTGTTCTTCCACCGATTCGACTCAACTCACTCAAAACGAATCCTCTAGGGATCAAACTCGGTGAGTGGAGTCACAAGAGTATAGTGAGCTATCTCTAAGAGATCATGGCTCGAACCTATTTCCAAATCGGTGAATCGAAGAATTTCGGGGGTGAAGAGAAAAAGTGACCCGAAACTAAAAATCGATTGATCTCCTAGACCGTGAGGTTAGAGGATGATTCCTTCGGTGGAAAGAAGTGCCTCACGATCTAGAACAACTTGGTTCAAACGGATTTGCAAAAGATGAACCGAGCAAAAAGATCAAGCGACGGGAAAATCGTGGAGAAAAGGATTCCGCGAAGAACACGAACACAACGGAAATCACAGCCACGAGTTCGAATCAAGGACGCAAATCAAGCCAACGATCTGTGCTCCAAGGTGAGGATACGGCCTCACTTCCTCAACTCAACAGTACACAGAGTGGAGTCTCTCTGCGGATCTCAACTAGCTAAAGCAGGGACGGGAGAGCAGGAAACCCTAGCAAATGAAAGCACTAACTGAGATAGGGAGGAGGGTGTCTCCCCTGGACTACTTATACTAACCTAGACTAAGCCTATTTCCTACTCTACCCCTCTCTAAACTAATTACAGAGCGAACCAGCTAAACCCTAAGGCTATTCTGGTCCAACCCGCGGTGGTAGGTAGATCCGACGGCCACGCCCGCTCGAACCGAAGCGTTGCCTCGACGCAACCTCTGGATCGCCGCCACGTGCCGCCCTCGCTCTGCACCCCCGGTTTTGTGGCCCAAAACGGGAAACCAGCCTTTTCCAGCAACCCCCGGTTTTGAGGCCCAAACCGGGAAACCAGCCACCAGCCTGAGTTTTGTGGCCCAAACTCAGAAACCGCAGCGCCCGAGTTTTGAGGCCCAAACTCGGAAACCGGCCCATCGCCGAGTTTTGTGGCCAAACTCGGAAACCGTCCGCGCCCAGGTTTTGTGGCTCAACCTGGAAACCGAGCACCCGAGTTTGAGGCCCAAACTCGGAAACCGTCCACCCGGTGGTTTTTCCCTGGCTCAACCACCAAACCGGAGCTGTAGAGGGGATGCACCGCCCGTGCACCCCGTCCACCGACACGTGTCCCCAGGTCCTCGACCCAAGCAACACCGTGCCCCGCAAGTCTCCGCTCGTCGTTGTCCCAGGCTGCCAGCCACCACAGCTGATCCTCAGGCACTCTGGTCCCTCAGTCCAAGCCTCACGTCCGCCCTTCACCGCTCGGTACATCGGCATGGCACGTCCGCCGCACGGCACGCCCATCCTTCATCGCACCCAGTCCGTCGGCACGGCACGTCTCAACTTGACCTTCACCTTGCCCTCGATCACTGTCTCCGTGCTCGACACCTGCACAACACAAGCCAAAGAACATGCGATCAATCCCGTTGACAATCACTCATCACTCAGAGACTCGGCATACACCCATGTATCCGCAATCTCCCCTTGATGAGTGCATTGTCAACTACACACACAAATCATAAGTGACAGAAGAAGGTAGGAGGAAGGAGAAGAGAGAACCCAACCAAATGACCCAAAAGCATAGTAAAGCCAAAGAAGGTCAAGTGGAAGAAGCAAAGAACTTGGTCCCCAAAGACATGGGCAACGGCTCGACGCAACCAAGCAAAGCAAAGCTAGCCCTCAAGAAGAGGTAGAACAGGCTCAACACCGCTAGCAAAAGCCAATCGAAGTCCAGATACCAATTGAGAAATCGGAGCAAAAGACGGCAAAATGCTAGTCCCTCAAGATAGAGGCACAGAGGCTCCACAACTAGCATGAAAACCACTCCGAACCAATTTGAACATCAAGACAATCGAAAAGTCAAAATCAATCCAATTGAAGAAGGACTTCAACACCAAATGAGGAAAATGTTTGCTAGTCCCTCAAGACAGAGGCAACGGCTCTACACAACTAGCAAACTCCCCTCGACAAGTGCAAGCAACTAGGAGAACTCCCCTTAGATACACATCCGGGAGTATATGATTTGCAATATATTTCTCCCCCTTAGTTGAAAATGCACTAATCAAGAAACCAGGGCAAAATCTCTCCCCCTTGGCAAAGTCCCCCTTAACAAAAGCTCCCTTTCAAAATGCATATGAAGTCAGAAATGCAAGTTAGAAGCTTCAGGCATATAATCAAAAGAGTGCAAAGATGCTCTAATCGTTATAGCTCCAACAGCACAATTAAGCACTCAAATAGCGAAGGCTCAAACTGATCACACATACGAAATATGAAGCATATGAGCAAGTGAGCAGTTTTTGGCCAAAAGATAGTCACCATCAAAATAGCACTAACACATGTATAGATAGGAATCCAAACAAGTGCCAAACATATATACAAGGTGAACTACCCCTAGCAAAGTTCAATCATCATGCATTGGAATGAAGCATATACTTGTGATTTCAATTTAGATCGGAGTTGCAGCGGTAAGAATTCACAAGTTTATTTCAGCATGTGATTGCGAGAGGTTGAAAGCTTGTCATTGCCTAACTTTTCAACCGAGCGAAGCCTATGCCGAAGCAATCAGAAGCTTAAAGCTACGGTTTCGGTCATACACTACACGGCTCAAGTTTAACTCAAAGTGCAATGAGAAACCGTCTCGATACCGTGAGGTGTTGACAAGCAATCCCATCTCGATCTTTTCAATTCACTCTACTTGGTTCAAATTTTAAGCAAGATATGAACAACCAAGCAAGTGAATGACTCAGAACTAGAGACATAGCAACCTAGCATATATGAAAAGCAGGAATGGACTCAACACACCCTACACATGCTAGTTGCATATCTCAATGGTGAACATTTTAGATTTATATACATTAAGCAAATTCACCATTCCAAAAATAGCTCACTCATAACATGTACTAGTGATCAGGAAGAGCATAAGCTGCAAAGTATCATCGGAGCATACCACATAGAGCATAGTTACATTCTAGTGATTATAGACATGAAGCTCAGAATGTAAATGCGTATGCTAAAGTGAAACAGAAAAGAAAGACAACCGAAAAAGTCAGTATATACAATAGCCAAAATGTTTCCCCATCTAAAAGGGAAAAACACACCAAGCTCACCCCTCAACCGATTAAAGGTTGATTCGTCTAAAGGCTTGGTGAAAATATCAGCCAGTTGATGATGAGTATCGACATGGCGAAGGTCGATATCACCCTTCTCCTGGTGGTCTCGCAAGAAATGAAAGCGCACATCAATGTGTTTGGTCTTCGAGTGAAGCACGGGGTTCTTAGCAACGCTAATGCACTCGTGCTGTCACAAAGCAAAGGCACGCGAGAAAAGCTCAGACCAAAATCACGCAAAGTGGCCATCATCCAAAGCAACTGGGAACAGCAGCTAGCCGCAGCAACATATTCAGCCTCCGTAGTGGACTGGGCGACACTAGACTGCTTGCGAGAAGACCACGATACAAGAGAAGATCCAATAAATTGGCAAGTCCCAGAAGTGGACTTGCGCTCAATGCGACAACCAGCAAAATCGGCATCGGAATAACCGCAAAGCGAGAGGGTGGAGGAAGCAGAATACCAAATCCCAAACTCAGGAGTGAAACGAAGGTACCTGAAGATGCGCTTCACCGCCTGACGGTGAGAAGTGCGCGGCGACGCCTGAAAGCGCGCGCACAGACACACCGCGAACTGGATGTCCGGGCGTGTCGCCGTCAGGTAGAGGAGCGACCCGATCATACTGCGGTACTCCTTCTGGTCCACTGCTTCTCCGTCCACATCCGCATCCAGGGCAGTCGTCGTCGACATGGGTGTTGGAAGAGGCTTGGCCTCACCCATATCGAAACGCTTCAGCAAGTCCTTGGTGTACTTGCCCTGGTGCACAAACGTCCCCTCCGGGATTGCTTAATTTGCAACCCGAGAAAGAATGTCAGCTCGCCCATCATGCTCATCTCGAACTCCCTGCTCATAGTATCTGCAAACTTGGCAACCAAAGCGTGAGAAGAACCACCGAAAATGATATCATCCACGTAAATCTGGACCAAGAGCGTGTCTTTGCCTTGCCGGAGGAGAAAGAGCGTCTTATCTACACATCCCATTTTAAAACCCTTAGCAAGCAAAAAGGTTTTCAACCTATCATACCAGGCTCTAGGGGCTTGTTTCAAACCATATAAAGCTTTATGAAGTTTAAAGACATGGTTTGGAAACTTGGGATTTTCAAAACCGGGGGGTTGCTCAACATAAACCTCCTCCTCTATGTAGCCGTTTAAGAAGGCACTCTTGACATCCATTTGAAAAAGTTTGAAGCCTTTGGATGCAGCAAAAGCCAAGAGTATCCTAATAGCCTCCAAACGAGCTACAGGAGCGAACGTCTCCTCATAATCTATCCCCTCCTTCTGACTATAGCCTTTCGCTACAAGCCGGGCCTTGTTTCTCACAACATGGCCATCCTCTCCTTGCTGTTTTTAAAACCCATTTTGTCCCAATAGGCTTACAGTCAGGTGGAGGTGGAACTAGAACCCAAACCCGATTTCGCTCAAAGTTCTCTAACTCCTCATGCATGGCATTGACCCAATCCGGATCCGTCAAAGCGTGTCCAACATCTCGGGGCTCAAAATTAGCAACAAAAGCAGAATGAGCGAAGTGCGAGATTTGCTGTGACCTGGACCGAGTGACCCGTTCGTCGATGTGCCGATCATCTGCTGAGGCGGGTGCTGGCGCTGGATATGTCGTGGCGCCTCCCGAGCTGAAGTAGCCTCCCCCTCAACAGCAGCTGGTGCCTCCCCGGGTACAAATGGTACCGCTCGGGGTGGCGGATCCCACGCCCCCAGGAAGAAGAGGTGGGGGCCGTGAGTCGTCGTCGAGGCCGCTCTTTGCGGCGCGGCAGGTGGAGGGGTGCTGGATCATCCATACCTTCAGCACCCTCGTCCTCGTCATCAAAAAGAGGCTCACCAACCTCATGATCACCTGCACGCTCAAAACGAGAAGAAGGACAAACCATGGTCTCGTCGAAGGTGACATCGGATGTCTCCATGACTCGGTTAGTGTCAAGGTTAAGTACACGATAAGCTCGAGTGTGAGTGCCATAACCCAAAAACACACCGTCAGAAGAACGAGATTCAAATTTGTCCAAGTTGCCCTTTTGAGTATAAAACAATGGCAACCAAAAACTCGAAAATAACTCACCTTGGGCAGTTTGCCAAAACGCAACTCATAAGAAGTCTTTTTCAAGAAAGCTCTCAGAAAAATGCGATTGGAAATATAGCATGCAGTGTTCATAGCTTCGGCCCAATAGCGCCTAGGAGTCCTATGCTCATCAAGCATCGTCCTGGCCATCTCAACAAGGGTCCGATTCTTCCTCTCTACAACACCATTTTGGGGCGGTGTGTAGGGGGAAGAAAACTGATGCTCCAAGCCAAGGCGGTTACAAAACTTCTCAAAATCCGAATTTTTGAATTCGGAACCATTATCACTTCTAATAGCTCGCATCGAGTTCAAAGGGAACTCGTTCTGAAGACGCAAAATCAGATTGCGAGCGAAGGAGAAAGTCTCAGTCTTCTCAGTCAAAAAGAAGACCCACGAATATCTCGAAAAGTCGTCAACAACAACCAAAACATACCACTTGCCACCAACCGAGCTCACCCGAGCCGGACCAACAAGGTCCATGTGTAAAAGCTCTCCGGGGTGCGAGGTCATGACCTTAGTCACTGGATGGTGGGGAGCGGCAACCATCTTCCCATGTCTGCAAGAATGGCAAACTAGATCCTTCTCCATCGAAAGCTTGGGCAATCCTCGGATTAGGCCAAGTGAGCTAAGTCTTGCAAGCAAGTCGAAGCTTAAATGACCGAGCCTCCTATGCCACTTCCAAAGATCGGAGGAAGAAGGACTAGCCAAAAGACAGCGAGAAGAACCAAACGACTCCGAGAAATTCGCGCGAAAGACTTTCCCAAAGGGCGAAATCAGACATACAAGATCGCCCTGAGGATCTAAGATGCGACTAAGGTTCGGTTTAAAACGAATCTCATAGTCATCATCAAAAAGTTGCGAAACAGAAAGCAAGTTAAAATGCAGGTTAGAAACAAGAGCAACATCGCGCAACACAAAGTGCTCATTAACCCGCACCGTCCCACGAGACAACACCTTACCTTTACTATTGTCGCCGAAGGTTATGTACTCCTTTCCGGCGACCGGGCTAAGGCTGGAGAACCACTTGGCGTTTCCGGTCATGTGCCTCGAGCAACCGGAATCCACCAACCAAATGTCCTCCAACCGTCTACCTACATCAATAAAAAGACATAGGGTGAGCATACGGTCCAACACTGGGGTTAGTGAAGTAAGGAGAATACCAGTGTTGGGCCGGCTGCTCAAAGAAGTGTGTAAAAATTATAGACACTACAGAGCTACGCGAGGTAACGACAGGTACGCTGAGGAAAAGTGGTCCGCTAGGGAAGAAGCGCTCACCGCGGTACTCAAACGCGGTGGGGGAAAGCGCTCAACTAAGCCTCCGCCACGGGGTCCGTTACCTGCAAAAGCAGGACCCCGTCGGGCACGCTCTCTACGAGATCTACGCCTAGGAGCCTGGGGCTCAACTGCTCTAGCGTCTCTCCTCGGAGCTCTCTCCTGCCTAGGCCTAACAAACTGAGGTGCTGGACCTCTAGGCCTAGTCTCCCTCCTAGGGGCTCTCATCTCCTGCCTAGGCCGGGGAGCCTGACCTCCAGACCTAGCTGCTCTCCTTTGCCTTCGGACATGTCCACCATGAGCTGGATGGTACATGTCCGGGTTCTCCATCTCCCGAGCCCGGCGCGCCTCTCGCTTGCGCCGAAAGCAGAACTCGCTCAAGTGACCATCCTCTCCCACAAAAATCACACTGGTACCTCACCGCACGCAAAGGGGGTTGTTGGTGACCAGGGCTGTGGGTGTGGCTCACTTTGCCTTTGCCTTCTGTGGCAACTCCTCACGAATGGGTGGCATAGCGTCAAGCTTGTTTCTGAGGTGGTTTGGCTTGGGTGCCCAAACTGGGTTCTTGGGAGGAGCTCTCGGGGGTTCCTCAACCCACCATCTTTGGTGATAGGCTTGGCTGGCTCTTTGAGTGGAAGCTTGGCAAGTTTGGGAGTAGTGGTGGAATTGGGCTTCTCACATGGGTTCAGACCACTAGACTCTCCAATCTTCCCAAAAGCTGAGAGATCAACACTCTGAGCAAAACCTACACCAGGGCACCAACAGCTCGCTTGAATTGGGAGATCATCATCCCGAGCTGCGGCTCACTACTGGAGACCCATGACAAGATGGACCGAAGGTATGTGTTTTCTTCCTCGGTTTGCATCTTGCCATGCTTCACATTGGCAATCTCCATCTCCAGGCCCTCACACAAAGCACACCTCGAGACACAAGTGCTATCTGAGCTGGCCTTCTCTAAAGACTCAAGCTTGGCATTTTTCTCTGCCAACTCAGATTGCAAGACAGGACAAGTCTTGCACGCACCCAACAGCTGCGGCCTAGCACGGAGCTCATCCACCTCTCCAACCAACGCAGCATACTTACCTCTCAGAGTGAGAAGGTCAGTCATGTGCGCGGTGCACGACTCGCACTCCGCCTCCTCCGACACTACCACGGTGGACCGAGCGAACTCAAGCTCCTTCACCGTGTCCTCCCACTTCTGCCTAAACTCCTTGCGCTCTCTAGCGGCACGCCTAAGCAACTTATCTTGGCTAAGGAGGGCAGCAGTCAACTTCTCAACCTCGGAGGAAAGCTCGTCGTAGGTGAGAGATACCTGGGAGGTGTCGTCGTCGTCGTCGTTCCGAGGGGTACGCTCCGGCTCGCCGTCGACCTCATCTCCGAGCGCCATGGTGCACAGGCCTCCGTCGCCGGCGAAGAAGCACAAGCCGTTGAACTTGTCTTCCAGCTTCTTCTTCACGGACTCGTCATCGCTGGAGCCAGCGGAGTCGTCATCCGAGCCGTCGACGTCGCTGAGCGTGGCGAAGAACGCACGCTGCTCAGCTTGCTGCTTCTCCAAGTACTTCTTCTTGATGTACTCTTTGTCGAAGCCGCCCCGTTCTTGTGCCTTGGGGGGACGTGCTTCTCCTTGTACTTGGAGTCGTGTGCGCCCATGTTCGCCCTTGCCCGAGTGCTTGTTCTTTTTCTTGGGGCAGTCGGCGATGAAGTGGTCGGGGTCGCCGCACTCGTAGCATCCCGTGCGTCCTCCTCCTCGACGACGGTTCATGCGGTTGTTGTGGAACCGCGAGAACCGGTTGGCAAGCAAAGCCAACTCGTCGTCTCCCAAAGACTCCAGCTGGTCCTCTGTCACAGAAAAGAGAGAAGAGAGCGCAAAGCCAGCTGAGGGGTTAGAGGAAGAGCCGGAAATCAAAGCCATGGACGGGCGAGAAGGATTTTCAAAAGAAGCCCTCGCCATAGCATCAATCTCACTGGACTTGAGCTTACTGAAGAGCTCGTCGCAGGTGAGGGTCTCATAGTTCGGCGATTCGATGATTGCCTGAACCTTGGAGTCCCACACCGAACGGTCAAGAGTGTGCAAAAGCTTCAAAGCACGCTCATGATCGTCAAATGGCAACTGCTCTCTGTTAGCCCTCATCCTGTTGACAATCACCTGAAAAGCGAGCGAATACTCTCTATGCTCTCGCCAGGTTGATGTCTAAAGTTCTCATACTCTCGCTTGAACGACTCGTAGAGTCGGGTTTTGACTTGAGAGGTGCCCTCATGGAAACGCATGAGGGTGTCCCAGATCTCCCGAGCCGTAGCAAGGTGAGAAACACGATCAAACTCACCCATGCTCAAACAAGAAAAGAGAGCATTACGGGCTCGGCTATTGGCATCGTGCTCATCGATCTGTTGCTGAAAAACACGAGCAGCCAAGACCACGTAATCAGCAGAGTTGCAAATATCCCAAATAGAAGCGCCCAAACTCTGCAGATAGGCCGACATGCGTATCTTCCAATACGCATAGTTCGTCCCATCGAAAAAACGGCGGTTTGCCCACGCCGCGATCCATGTCGCCTTCGGTGGATCTGGAACCGGCTAAGGTGGAAGATCCTTAACCCGCTCCGATACCAATTGAAGGACCGAGAAGCTATCCGAAAGCGACCAGAGGGGGGGTGAATGGGAGCTTCAAAATTTCCTTTCGGAAACTAGATGCCACTGTCCAAAATCAACCCCAAGAGCGAACCCTAGAGCTTGCTAATGTCCACGACCCTAGATATAGGGTGGATGCTTCCTAGAAGCACAGCGGGACACTAGACAACCCTAGAAAGCCAACGCAAAAGACGGAACTCGAATCCGATCAAGAACGAACGAACCGCGAACGAAAACGCGCGAAACTGGATCGAGGACTCTGGCCAGCGTCCGGTCAGCAGGGACCGGACGCGTCCGGTCAACAAAAATCGCTCTGGAACCTTACTGTTCGCGACCGGACTCACGAGTACGGAGCGTCCGGTCGAGAGCAGTGCGTCCGGTCAGAAACGAACAAGCGCGATGAACAGTGGATCCTGCGCGTCCGGTCAGCTGACACCGGATGCGTCCGGTCGCTGAAAAAAACCGATCTGGACCCTCTCTGTTCTTGACCGGACTCACGGAAGGGAGTGTCCGGTCGATTGAACAGAGCGTCCGGTCACACGCAAACAACCACAGTGGTGTTCAACCACCGGACGCACACACCTGAGCGTCCGGTCGGCCCGAGCAGCGTCCGGTCACCCCGACAGCCCTCTTTCTTCCACCGATTCGACTCAAACTCACTCAAAACGAATCCTCTAGGGATCAAACTCGGTGAGTGGAGTCACAAAGAGTATAGTGAGCTATCTCTAAGAGATCATGGCTCGAACCTATCTCCAAATCGGTGAATCGAAGAATTTCGGGGGTGAAGAGAAAAAGTGACCCGAAACTAAAAATCGATTGATCTCCTAGACCGTGAGGTTAGAGGATGATTCCTTCGGTGGAAAGAAGTGCCTCACGATCTAGAACAACTTGGTTCAAACGGATTTGCAAAAGATGAACCGAGCAAAAAGATCAAGCGACGGGAAAATCGTGGAGAAAAGGATTCCGCGAAGAACACGAACACAACGGAAATCACAGCCACGAGTTCGAATCAGGACGCAAATCAAGCCAACGATCTGTGCTCCAAGGTGAGGATACGGCCTCACTTCCTCAACTCAACAGTACACAGAGTGGAGTCTCTCTGCGGATCTCAACTAGCTAAAGCAGGGACGGGAGAGCAGGAAACCCTAGCAAATGAAAGCACTAACTGAGATAGGGAGGAGGGTGTCTCCCCTGGACTACTTATACTAACCTAGACTAAGCCTATTTCCTACTCTACCCTCTCTAAACTAATTACAGAGCGAACCAGCTAAACCCTAAGGCTATTCTGGTCCAACCGCGGTGGTAGGTAGATCCGACGGCCACGCCCGCTCGAACCGAAGCGTTGCCTCGACGCAACCTCTGGATCGCCGCCACGTGCCGCCCTCGCTCTGCACCCCCGGTTGTGGCCCAAACCGGAAAACCAGCCTTTTCCAGCAACCCCCGGTTTGAGGCCCAAACCGGGAAACCAGCCCACCAGCCTGAGTTTTGTGGCCCAAACTCAGAAACCCGCAGCGCCCGAGTTTTGAGGCCCAAACTCGGAAACCGGCCCATCGCCCGAGTTTGTGGCCAAACTCGGAAACCGTCCGCGCCCAGGTTTTGTGGCTCAACCTGGAAACCGAGCACCCGAGTTTTGAGGCCCAAACTCGGAAACCGTCCACCCGGTGGTTTTTCCCTGGCTCAACCACCAAACCGGAGCTGTAGAGGGATGCACCGCCTGTGCACCCGTCCACCGACACGTGTCCCAGGTCCTCGACCCGAGCAACACCGTGGCCCGCAAGTCTCCGCTCGTCGCTGTCCCAGGCTGCCAGCCACCACAGCTGATCCTCAGGCACTTGGTCCCTCAGTCCAAGCCTCACGTCCACCTTCACCGCTCGGTACCCCCATCGGCATGGCACGTCCGCCGCACGGCACGCCAATCCCTTCACCGCACCCGGTTCCGTCAGCACGCCACGTCTCAACTTGACCTTCACCTTGCCTCGATCCCTGTCTCCGTGCTCGACACCTGCACAACACAGCCAAAGAACATGTCGATCAATCTAGTTGACAATCACTCAGAGACTCAGCATACACCCATGTATCCGCAATTACAAGGAAGAACGTCAAGCTATTCAAGACGCATTTGATGCTCAAACTAGAAGTGGATAGTATTTGGGAATAGAATTTTCCGAAGATCAGAAGAAGCTAACATCATCAACAACTCTACACTCTACACAAGCAAGGATTGCATCAACAACAACCTTCCAAACTAGATAAGTACACCAGTAATTTCAATTCTTCCATTTTAAGCAACCTACTTTAAGAGATCTAATTTTAGAACAAGCCAGAATAAATGATAGCATTATCAAAAGACTTGCTTTAAATGATAAGACTCTTGAAACATAAATGCTAAGATGGATGAATTTTCTTCTGCCATTAAGAATCAACTCAATTATAATAAAAGAATAGAAACTCAACTATCACAATTGGCTACGGTTTTGCCTATTACCACTAACCACGAGCAGATTAAGGGGATCACCACTAGACTGGGAGGACCACTCGAGATCTGCCATACCCAGAAGGAGCACAAAGAAGACAGACATCACCAGTAACACCCCCGAGGGCAGAAGAAAGGAATGACGAAGTTCAAGAGACTCAAGTGCAAAATGAAGAAATGCAGATGGATTTTCAGACACCAATGTTCTACCATTCCCACGCAAAAATCGAAACGCCAAGCTAGATGTGCAGTTCAGTAAGTTTGTTTGAAGTAATTCAGAAACTATATATTAATATACCTCTGCTAGATGCATTACAGGTACCCTCCTATGCCAAGTATGTAAGGGATATACTTAACAACAACGACCACTGCCAACTACTGAAGTAATCGAGCTGACAGAAGAATGTAGTACGACTATCCTCAATCAAATACTAGAGAAGAAGAAGGACCCAGGATGCCCCACTATTGAGTGCTCAATTGGAAATCAATGGTTTAGCAATGCACTGTGTGATCTTGGAGCTAGTGTTAGCGTGATGCCCGCATCAGTCTACTATAAGCTCAACCATTCAGCACTTGTGTCAACACCAATGTGTCTTCAGCTAGCTGATCAACTACTCAGACCCAATAGGAATTGCTGAGAACATCCCAGTCAAGATTCGAGAGTTCTTTATACTAGTGGACTTCGTGGTACTAGAAATGCACCCAGATTCCAAAGTATCACTCATTCTAGGAAGACCATTTTTGAGCACCGCCAAGGCCCACATTGATGTCGGAGCTAGAGAGATCAAATTCACCATAAATGTAAGGAAGAAAAGTTCTCATTCAAACCACGGCCCGAACAATGCTCAACCTAGTAGACCATAAAGCTCAAGAAACAAACTGTTGTCTTTGGTAGTGGAGACCCATCAAGAAGGATAAAGAAGACTGGAGAGTCCAATTCGGTGGACTTTAAACCCCGAACCTTCGCCGGAGGTAACTCGGTAGTTATCAACATTTACTTTTTTTTATTTACTCATGCTTAGGAAACAAATTAGCATCATCATTAAATCATAAAATTGTCCCCATGTTAATATTTACGAACCTCGTAAGTATTATTTACTACGGCAACAAAAACATATAAGAATTTCATCATTAGAATCCATATTTTCTATAGTTTCATAAAAGCAATTTTCTTTTTACTTGCATTGTACAAATACGGGAGACATACGGACCCACGGACACCTGGGACCCGCATCATATCACTTCAATTATCACATGCACTCACACCACTCATCTCACCTACCACCACATACAACCTCGGCACTTACTCGAAAGAGTGGGAACTTGAGCAAGGTAGGTGAGGGAAAAAGTTGGAGTGAAGTGGGCCTAGGAGGGGACCGATCGGTCACACCACTAGACCGACCGGCCTCCCCAATCTCCCCTATAAAATGGCAAGCATCCCTCACACTCTCCACACAATCCACTCTTCAGAAACACCAGCCTCACTTCAAAATTCGAAATTTCAATTTCGAGTTCACTTAGCACTTCATTTGGGGTAGTTTCTGAGTGAGTGAAGATATGAGAGAATAGAGGAGGAAGCTTTGAGCTAGTAGCAAGTAGAAAAGGATAGTGAGAGCAGCAAGAGAAATCAATAAGAGAGGGGAAGTGTTGTCCAATTAGTTTAATGAACTAGGAGAAGTTGAAATAAAAGTGCCAACTTGAACGACTGACTCCTGGACTACTGACTTTGGACCGCTAACTCTCTGACATTTATTTTCTCTAACCCCACTTTGTTCCACTAGTTTTGTCTGTGTGCTCTCTTGTTTTTTTGCAGCAAAGATGAGCAACTTCTTGAGAAAGGCGAAGAACACGCTCACTTTCCGATCAACGAGAAGCCGTTCGCGAGCTGGCTCATCACAAGGAGGCTCGGACATGGATACCTCATCCTGCCTCGATCCTCCCCACGAGTTGGTCCGAGCCATGTGATCTTCTTCATGAAAGCACATCTAGCTTCAAACAACCTACGAGAAGGACCTGTTCAGGCATTACCGAACAAATAGTACACCCATACTCCTACCTTTGATTCACAATTTCTCCGAGACACAGGTATGGACTCTGAGTTCGATCTAGTCTTTCATAATATTGGGTGGGAGAACACTTGGGAGCTCTCTGAAGAGGGTTGTAGATTACTCACTCTAGAATTTCTCTGCACTCTCTCTTCGGATGACACTTATGTCTACTTTAGGCTGTATAATGAACCTTTCACTCTCACATGGCAACAGTTCAGTTTAAATTTGGGTTTTCTTGAAAACTGCGCCGTAGACATAGATGTTGCCTTAAGAAACTTTGATAGAGATAGCTTTTGGGAGGACATTACTTGCAAGAAAATAGATCATCACCCTTGCCTAATGATATACACAACCCCACATTAAGGGTGATGCACAAGTGGCTAGGTTTGACTCTCTTTCCTAGGCAAGAGGGTCGTATTGTTAGAATTGAGGAGTTAAAGCTTATGTATGCCATGGTCAAGAAAACTAAAATCTCACCCGTAAAACTCTTAAGTAGACTACTGACCTTACATTCACACTCTACAAGGCCCCATATCTATCACTTATTGGGTTACTCGTCTTGCTGGAAATTTGCTTAAATGGAAATATTATGTACATCTCCACTCCACGACAATAATAGGTTTTCTACTTCTTCAGTCAAGCACATCTCATAAAAAAGAGGAATAACAAACTCCACATGCAATATAAGGGATATATACAAATGAATATGAGTTACCAAACAGATCACTTGGTCTGTATGTCGTGGAACCTTTTGCTAACACTGCAGAGACCTGGCGCGGGAGGTAGGAAGAAGCCCTCCGCAATATTCCCAGAAACACTGCCCCGAGATATCAAGGAGAAGATGCTGCACCACCAGGACCAGCTTACACTCACTATCAAGGATTCAAATGAGCTGGACCATCTACATCCACCATCAAGCCTGGGAAGATACTACTGCCTACGAGCAACATACATCACAAGGTTCATGGGGACAAGGAAACTTTCGCAATACACTCCACCACATCGCGAAGAGGATACGATGTATGACTTCCAGGGGAGGACGAATGTATTTCTCTGGGAGAGGCGTTCATGATGCCCACTCATCATCCATATTCCTACCATGCCACCCATGGTTACCCAGACACCAGCCATACCACCAGTTCCCATACCACAGAGCCACTTTTCAGGCATCGACACTCGTCTTACTCATATTGAGACGGGTCAAGAAGACATGCGCCACACTCTTGAAGAGATACATCATCAAGGCGCCCAGAGACGATAATTTCTGCTACCTCTTCGGACACATGAGAATTAATCCACCTCAGCCGCCACCATCGTACGAGTGAAACTAGCTTGGGGGAGGACCCCTATTCCCGAGGTAGTATGTTGTACCCCTGTTTGCTTTTTGTTGTGTCCAGTATTGTTAGCTAGTATCTGTTTAGTATTTAAATAAAATAATCTTGAAGTAGAATATATAAAAAAAGAAAAAAAAGAGAGCTGCTTTACATAGCCTCAACTGCAAGACAATTCCTTTCAAATTTTTAATTGAAAAATCTCAAAACAATGATCTTAACCAAAGTTGAATAGTTGAGAATTAGAGACGAAAAAGTCTAAGCTGCTATTTATCTTGTTCTTAGTTTCAATGAATCTCTGAATTTTTAATTTTGAAAACTACAAACATATGATGGAACCTGTATGACATAATAACTAAAGCCTGATATAAATGATTCATACTTTGAGGCTGCTTACTTTTTCTAAGTTTTAGCTATGGTAGAGAGGTTTATCATGCTCTAAGATCAAGTTTCTATAAATATAAAAGATTCACTCTTCCAAAGTAGTATTGTGTTAGAGGCATGGGACTATGCAAAATATGATAAGGAGGAAAGAAAAAGGAACAAGTGTCCGACTACCTCAAAAAGAAAAGAAAAGAAAAAATGTGTGTGATAAAAATATGAAAAGAAAAAGAATGAAGCCCATGGTCCCTCTAATTACAATATGCCAGTAAGAGTGACAAATTTAAAAAGTTTCAAATGCTTGATCTAAAGGTATGACATTTCTCTCCCTAAGCTCTGACTTTGACTTAGTAAAGTGTGCTTTTAATCCTAAAATATATATGCAATTTGAAAATGTCATATAGAAGATCTCTGAGTTTTTATTATGAAATCTTGCAAAACTCCGGAGTAAAGTTGGAATGAGGAATTTGAGACATATTGTTTGACTTGATTGCTTCTAATTTTCAATAATTATAAACTAAGATAAAAGATTGGCGAAGGGAACATATGAAAATTCTTCCAAATTCTTTTCAAGGAAGTTTTTAGTTGATGGCTTGTATATTTAAAGTAGTTCAAATTTTACTCTCAGAACCCGATGTTTGCTAAGGGACTAGCAAAAGTTTTAGCTTGGGGGAGTGTCGACGAAATATGGTCGATAGTCTACCGAGGGGTATGCCCAAGGTAGTAGATTGAGCGGCGGGAGGCATGCGAGACGTCTGCAAAGCGTAAACACAGGGACGAGAGCGACGATTTAGACAGGTTCGGGCCGACAAGTCGCCGTAATCGTAATACCCCTACATCCTGTGTTCTGGTGGCTGGTTTGTATTGATGGATTGGAATATGGCGTAGTTTGGAGGGGATCCCTACTCGTCTTATATAGCCGGGGAGCAGGGTTACAACTTGCCAAATCCTAACAGATTACAATCGGTTCCTTTTGGAAAGGAATCCGGGTCTAACTATTCAGATCTTCCTTGTCGAGCAAGTCATCAGGAGAGTCCTTGGTGGCCACGACGGCCTGGTCACGGGCCGCAAGGCCTTCTGGTTGGTCCGTATCTGCAGGAGAGCCCAAGTCGTGCCATGGGGTATACGGGAGTAATATCCCCACAGCTAGTCCCGAGCACTTTGCATCCATTGTGCTGGGCGTCGTGATGTCTTCCGAGCAGGTTGGGTCTGGTCGCATGTCAGTGAAGGCGCCTTCCGACCAGGTCGCCTGGTCGCGGTTGCACTTGTAGTAGGCTTCCGACCAGGGTAAGATGGTCGCGAACGTAGCAGCCAGAGCTGTAGCCGAAGTGCAGCCTTGTGGAGTATTCTGTGTCGTCCTGCAAAAAGGGATGCAAGGTGCTGCAAGAAAATTTTTGAAGATCTTTCATCTGGTGAAGTGTATCCACTTGGGACTTAGCTAGACACTAGTAGCCGACGGCGTTCCGGTTGAAGTCCGAGCTAGTCCGCATCAAGCTGCAAAAGAAAAAGATGAACAATACATCACCGCTAGGTGAAGTGTATCACTTAGTCCCCGAGCTGGGAGTAGGTGCTCTAGGCACATGGTGCCGAGCTTGTAATATTTCTGCAACAAAACTGAGTCATTTTACGAAAGAAAAATGATGTGTGTACACGTAGTCCCCGGGCCTGCCGTAAGAAGCAGCATGGTTCTTGTAGCAGGGCCAAAGAAAAATGTCAGTTAAATGTGAGGGGAGAGTCCCCGAGGTTGAAGTTGGAGATCTACAGTCACCGGGGTTACTATAGCGTCGACCAGGAACTGTAGAGCTTACTGTTCCCCTGAAATGGACATTAGAACTAGCGCGGGGGTGGTCAGTCCCCATGCATTAGTATCGCATTTACTGGCGCAAAGTAATTGAAATTGAAGATAAAAAACATAAGAAGGCGAACGAACAGACCGTTTTGAAATCAAAGGCCCAACGGCCCATTAAGGCGAACGCATTGAGGGCGTGCACGTGCGGTTACCGCAGGCGACGTGTCGGTCGTGGGAGTGATGGGCACGGGTTCCTAGGAACCCTGGAGCGAAGGGTCGGGCCACACCGTATAAAAAGGAGGGGCCAACGGCGGCGGTTGCACACTTGCTGTCTTTGCTTTTGCCTCGTAGCCCTCGTCTTCTCCACTTCCTTCTTGCGCATGAGCGATTCCGAGCACAGAGAAACTGTAGCCCCAGATCTAGATCTGGATCCCCACTTCGTCTATCGATGGCGGGGGAAGGAGACAGCGCACTCGTGGAGCTGCCTGCAGCAAAGGCGAAGAAGGCGGCGAAGGCAGCGTCCGACGATCATCGAGATGCCGCGCTGGGCCGTGGGTGGACGCGGAGTGTTCTCCGCCGAGAGAATCTGGAGGAGCTCGTCTTCGCCGGCCCTGCTGCTGGAAAGCGTCATCGGCGGCTGGAGGGAGAGGAGACCTAGAGGATTCCCGACGCCGAACACCTCCGAGCTCGTCGTCTTTAAGGCCTTCTTCAGGGCGGGTTAGGCATCCCAGTCCACCCCTTCCTCCGGGGCTGCTGGACTACTACCAGGTCGCACTATGCAATCTGACGCCAAATATGATGTTGCACATTGCGGTCTTCATCCACTATTGCGAGGCGTACTTGGGCATCGAGCCCACTTCGACCTCTTCCGCTACTATTCCGCCTGAAGATCAACGACACTGGGCGTCGAACATCGTCGGGTCCGGTGTACCTTCAGCTGCGGGACGGGATGGCGGAGAAGTACATTGCGATGTTGCTGCCTTCGAAGGCGATGGAGTACAATCCCAAGTGGTTTCGACATCCAAAAGAGGCGCCGAGGCCACCGTGCGACCGGCCTTTGAGCCGAAGGCGCTACCGTCGTGGTCGGAGCGTCCCGGCGCGGCGGCGATGGAGCAGGGGGAGGAGCTCCTGAAGCGGGTAGACAAGAGGGTGCATCGGGGACGAGGTGGGCGGTGGCGTCAAACATCATCAAGGCGCTGTCAGCCCTGCAAGGAGAGGGCGCAACCAGCGTACGAGTACGCTGGGGACGCGGATGACCAGACGCGGGAGGCGTCGGAGCCCCTATCGGCGCAGGAGATGTTCCTTCAGGTCGAGGCGCTGTTTGACATGCAGTAGAGGAAAAAAATTGGAGTACTTGCGAAAATCGTACTCCCTGGAGTACCCTCCACCGAAGGTTAGTATCTTTGCCCTGGTGTGTTTGTTTGAAATGCGAAACTGAATACTTAAGGTCGTAAAATCATGGTGCAGGGTCCGGAGGCGTTTGTGTCACAAGCCCCGTCGAAGGCATGGCTGAAAGGCGTTGATCCATCGCGGGAGGACGTGAGCGACAGTGGTCGCGACGCGGCGGAGGTCGACGTGGAAGAGATCGAGACCAGCGGGGAAGAGGGGAGCTGAGTCCCCGAGCCCGGTCGAGCATGCGGCGTGCGCGTGGAGACCCGAAAGGGAAACGCCAGGCCGCCCCTGCGAAGAAGAAGAAAAGGTGTCCCTGGATACCGGCGGCGCCTTTAGTATTGATGAGGAGGCGACAAAGCATCATTGTGTGGTCTTCGACTGGTCGGACGACGAGTCTGACAGTGACGACGAAGTCCCGTTGAGTGCCCGTTTCGGGCAAGGGTCCTCGGCGGGGCGCGGGGGCGGAGCGGCGAAGGTGAAGCCGAAGTCGAAGGCGTCGCGGATGCCAGAGCAGGCACCGGAGGCCCGGGAGTCGTCCGGCGGTGCGGCCGTGGTTCTAAGCCATAGGGGGAGTCCGCGGGCGGTGGAGCGCATCCGCGCTCTCGTCGGTTCTCGCGGGAGAAGAAGGTGTCCAGCCTGTAAGTGTCCCTTTTGCGTCTTGTGCATCTTACCCTGGTCGGGTTAGAGTGTTGACAACGTGTTCGTGCCGCTTGCAGGTCGGCCGATGCTGAGAAGGTGCCAGACACCGAGGGCAGAGGTCAGAGGGAGGCGAGCCCTCTGGTGGAGGCTGACATCGGCGGGTCGGCGAAGTCGGCCGCGCCGGAGGGGGCGTCGAAGGCGACGGAGGACATCGAGGCGTCCGCAGTCCCCGAGCCTGAGGAGGCAGAGCAGCCGAAGGCGTGTGAAGTCCCCGAGCCTCAGGAGGCGGAGCGGCCTGCATCCCCACCGCCTGGGGCCAGTCCTAGAGCAGGCGTAGCGACGGGCGGAGCTACGGCGCCGGTGGCCGGGTCCATGGGTCGTGGGGCCCGGGGAACGAAGAGGAGGGCAACAACGCTTATCTCGCCAGAGATCGAGGAGGTGGAGCGTCCGGAGGTGGGTCCGACCAAGCGCCCTATCCATCGCTTCCGCGTCGAGGGCGACGAAGTCGTCGAGGTTGACGACGAGGCGGCGAGCGCGGCGACGGACGCCATCATCGGAGACGCGTCAAAGTTGCTGGAGAAGATCCAGGTGAGCACGTTCACCTTTCATTGTTTACCTTTAAATGGCTTTTGTTCATTCTAGTCGTTGTTTGCCAGCAGCACCTTTTGAAGGTCGGGGAAGAGCGTAAGCTCACCATTTACCAGATGGCGCCGATGGCCGAGGACAATGAGCGGCTCCGAGCGGAGGTAAGACACGTCGAGGGCCAGTTCGCTGGCTTGGAGGCGCATCTTGAGGATGCCCACGCACGTTCACGGGAGCTTGAGGAGATCATCCAGCAGCAGGGGCAGGAGAATTTCCAGCTTCAGCTGCGGGCCGACAAGGCCGACGAGTTTGCCGCACGTGAGTTGACGATGCTATACTCCCTTTGTTGAGCGCGCCAGCTGGTCAAAAGCTTCAATCATGTGTGCGTTTTTCTTGCAGAGGCGATGCAGGCGGGCGAGGAGAAGAATCTCCTGGCCGAAGAGAAGGCAAAGTCCGACGAGGAGTTGCGGAAGTGGCAAGCCATGCACACTGGTAAGTGTTCTCGGTCAAGCGAGATCGAAGGTGGTCGTCGTCTTACCCGTTGCTTTGGCGTTTGCAGTTTACCGGGAAAACATGAAAATGCAATTTGTAGATCTGCAGCGACGTATCGATGGTTACCATGAATGCTTCTGGTCGCTGGCGGAGGAGGTGGCCCCGTTGGTGCAGTGCATCGATGAGGAGCCTTTCTTCCCGGCGGAGAAGGAGCGGCGGATCGGCGACCACGTCGTCCAGAAGGCGCGTGGCCTGTGGGGGCGCTTTCAGGCGTATACCAATGCGGTGGCGCAGAGTGTGGCGGCTCATGGCCTCGCCATTCTTCATTCGCATTATCCACGGATGGAGATGTCGAGGCTGGGCGCTGGCTTGGCGGCGATACACGTCGGAGGCCGAGATGGGAGCGTGGCTAGAGAAGAAGCCGAGCCTGCCGCCGAAGCCCCTCGTCGGCGGTGTATAATTTTGTTTAGAACTGGTCACCAGTAGTTTTGTATATTAGGAGATAGTCTGTAAATAGACTCTTGGGCAAACTGAATCAAAAACTGAAGCGAGTCGGCGTGTTTTTGTTCGTTCCCTGAATTCCGCAGACCCAATAGTCATGAGCCGTAGCGATGAACAGTTCGCCTTGGGTTATCCCCGGATCCGTAGCGTAGAGCGCGGAGCTCGTTTGCGCGTAGGATCAAGGGCATCGCCCAAGGAACCTCTGCTGGCATCCCATAGCGCAGAGGGGCGGGCGCTCGTGCATGCGTAGGGAGGTACCACGGTCAGGGTCTTTTCCGAGAGGCTTGATCGTGGCATGACATGGGCGAATGGATATCGCTGTCGAGCGCGTGGGTGGCGCGAATGCGAGGCACTGAGCTTGTAACCTCAGAATTCTCAGCCCAAATTAGCCTTTCCTTCATAGCGCAGAGGGCAGCCGCTCATGCACGCGTAGAGAGGTCAGGACGCCCCTTGGGAGAGCTGCTAGTCACTGTAGCGCAGATGGCGGGCGCTCATGCACGCGTCCGGTGGTGACAACAACCCGACTCTGAGTTTTCATCGGCATTAGTCAGACTGCTTGTAGACTGAATGGAGAACGTGCGCATAACCGGCGCATACAGGCACTGGAACGTATAGCCTCCAGAGGTCTCAGCCCAAGCTTAGCTGTTACACCGAATTTTCGCACTATGACAAATGGGCCGGCCCAGTACAGGTTCGGAAAGATCACCGCCTGAGGAATCGGCAGGCATCAGGCGCGGTCGGCTAATCTGACGGCAGAGCCATGGAAGCAATAGTGAATGAATTCGGCAATGCGATGCTGCGGTCGGCTATTTTAGGTAACGATCGGCTTGTGCCGTGAGGTGATGGACGCGGCATGTTAGAGGATTCGGCGATAAGATCTTGTCATTTTGACGCATGCCGGTTATTGAAGGAAACTTGGAGTAGAAGACATCATAGTTTCCTGTTTTTATCGTTGTAATCGTGTCCTTCTAGGACTTAGAGAAAACCAGGGTATAAATATAAACCCTGAGGCCATTGTAATATCTGTTCACAATCAATACAACCAACCCGGCCCCGTGCCGTCTTCGAGTCCAAGTCGTGTCGTCGTGTTCTTCGAGAGGGGCCATCGATCCGTCGACCTCCGTAAGTTCCGGCAACCTTGTTTATCATGTCTAGTATGTGCGGCGGATTTAGATATGGTGCAAGTAGTCTCGTACGTTAAGCTTAGTATCGTGCGGCGGATTTAAGCTAATGACGGGAAGTCTTTGTTTATGTCTTGTATCGTGCGGCGGATTGAGACACAAATAAAGATAGTTATCGACTCTATTAGACGTGGCAGTCTGGTAGATTCATTAAGTTACCTTGTGTTATATGTTTTGTTATGTTTATTCATCATAACACTTTTGCCCAATCTAGATACCGTTCGGTTCGGCTTTATCTTTTATAGATCTGCTTTGTTCTCTCACGTTTATTGTTGAAAGGTCTGTTGTGGCAGTAGATCTATTGTTCATAATAGCCGATCGGATCGTATCTGGATTGCCACATGGTGAGGGTTCATGCATTTAAGTGTGTTTGATCTATGACAAGGCTAGGTGTCGTGCGGCAGGCGCAGGCTTTAGATTAGCTTAATCATGCTTAGCTTGTATGTTCAATCTCCATGGATCCCAACTCGGTTGTACAATCGAGATTGGTTAAGTTTTAACTTATATCTAATACGTCATGCGAGTACGATTCTCATGCAAACGTGTTCGGCAACCTGTTATTCATGTAACTTTGTTCATATTGCCGAATAATCTTTTTAAACCTGTTGGCAGATAGCTTTCATAGCTATATGTCGTCGTAAGTGGCTTCAGGGCCGTACATCTTGGAACTGTCTGGTCATACCCGGCACGTTCCAGCTTTGTATTTAACAGTTTATCTCCCTTGTTAGTTGCAGGGCAAATGACTGGCACGCACCGGACTTCTGAGCACCCGGGCCACATTTGAAGCCAGCTTCTCCGGCTTGCTGTGTGATTGGCACAGTGCGCCACTCTTTGCGCCAACACATTTTTGGCACGCCCAGTGGGACCCTTTTTTTCCTGCAGCGATGGTCGAAGTCACTGAAGCCGAGGCCAGCAACAAGGCGGGGCTCGTGCAGGTGCAGCTCACCGAACTACCCGACGAGTACAGAGAGCAGGTGGAGGATGCTTGTGCCGAATTCCAGGCCAAGTGCCTAGAAGCCTTTTCCAAGAACAAGAGCAGAAAGGTTCGCCGTCTGCACGATCTGCCGAAACCCGTCCAGCTCAACCCGAATGATCCCGGGGAGGCGGAGGCAGTGTTGAAATGTCTCACATAATCAACGAAACTGTCTCTGGTGCCATCGGTCGCATGCATGGGGCGTTTCTCAACACTTTCCGCACCATCATGATCGCCCAATTCGGCCCCAAGGCCGATGAACTTATGGAGGCCGAGTTTGGCCCTATAGCAGGACCACATCTTTTCAATCTGCCGAATCACCTCAAGGGGCAGGAACTGCTGGTGAGGAGACCCCGCCTAAGGCTCAATCGAGCGGAATGACCATTCAAGAGAAGCACACGCCAGAGGCCAGTTGCCGACCATGGTCAGCTCACGTTCGGCGCTAAGGGTCAGCCGCCAGAGTCAACACGCAAGATCTCCCCCGCAAACCTATAGGCTCATAAAGGACTACTACGGAAACGGGTACCATGAGATGCTTGAGCCTCACAACATAGAGGGTGCCCCACATCCAGGATACGGGAAGCCGACGGCCGAGAAGACCGCTGACTCTAATGTCGATGTCATGCTAGAGAGGATGACAGATATGATGCAGCGCACTTTCGGCCTGAAGCCTAAGGGCACTTATGCTTACAGATCTCCGTTCCCCGAATGGTTCCACCGTGTGGCTCTACCTCCCAGAGTCAAAGTGCCGACAGACCTGTCCAAGTTCTCCAGCTTAGACGACACTAGCACGGTGGAGCACATCAGTCGCTAACTGCTCCAGCTTGGAGAGGCCAATACCGAGGATGCCTTCAGGGTTCGGTACTTTCCGTCATCGCTCACTGGGCCGGCGTTCGCTTGGTTCACGTCTCTGCCACCGGGCTCTATTCTCTCTTGGGCAGACTTGGAACAGAAGTTCCATACGCACTTCTACACGGGCACCAAGGAGAAGAAGCTGGTGGACATCATGTATGTGCGCCAGAGGCCGAATGAGACACCGCAGGACTACCTACGCAGGTTTAGGGAAGTCAAAAGCCAGTGCTTCGGCATGTACCTGCCGGACGACCAGCTTCCACCATTGGCCGTGGCGGGCATGCTCCCAAGCATCAGAGACAAGCTCTTCGGCCAGGAGTTCGAGGACCTGGGTCATCTCTCTCGCCGGCTGAATGAAATGACTATCCAGCGCAAGGCTTCCGGAGGGAAGGGCGCTTCCAGAAGGACAATGTCGCGGCCCAGATGTATCAAGCTTTCCTGGACGAGGCCGATGACTATACCGATGCCGAAGATGAGGTGGCCGCTGCAGAGCTCAACTGGGACAAAGAGCCGACCCAGGCCAACAGGCAATGGCTGCGCCAGCAGAAAGGGGCATACGACTTCGACGTCACCAAGGCCGACAAACTCTTCGAGTTTCTGGTCGCCGAAGGGAGAGTCAGGCTACCCCCGGATCACCCGATGCTGCGTCCTGGAGGGGTTAAAGACAAGAAATACTGCGGCTTTCATAACACTAACACTCATTCTATTAATGATTGCCGTGTTTTCAGGACAAGGATCCAGAAGGCCATCCAGGGTGGGCACATCAAATTCAATGGCAAGATGAAGATCGATGCCAACCCCTTCGCCCAGAACTCCGTGTTTGTCTCAGTGAACATGGTAGCCCCGGAGGATCCCAGAGGCAAGGGCAAGGTCAAAGTCCTCACCTCCACCAAGGCGCGCGAATCTGGCGCATTGGATCCCGATCGGCAAATCACTGGCGATGAGCTCCGACAGCACGCCCAAGCCGCGAATAGCCGATACGAGCACGGAGAGTCGTCTTCCAGGCGCAGGCCTACCCACAGAGATCTTCTTAATAAGTGGCGCCGGCAAAATGAGAAAGAGCAGAGGCGTTTCCAACGCGAAGAGCGGGAACTCACGGGGGAATACCAGCGTGAGGACGGTCGCACGGGAGAGCACCGGTATCGTCTGGAGGAGAGGGCTTACCACAGAGAACAGGCCCATCGCTGGGAGCAAGAACGCCGCCAAGAGCGGGAGCAAGCTCACTGGGGCTGCCCGTTCTTCCGCCACTGCTGGAACGAAGGCTTGAAACTGCCCGCCGTCAACAACTGCCCCGAATGCAGCGATCAGTACAAGGGTATAGGCAGGATCGGGTCAACCGCCGTCCCGTCCATGAAAGGTTGGGAGCACGCATCCCAATGGACGATCGGCGCCTAAAAATGAGAAGCCCGGGTCGGCAAGCCAAAAGATATGCCGACCAGGAGTGGGTGGATCACCAGGACGACAGCAAGGAGGTACAGCCCCGCCCATATAGGTGGCAAAAGGGGCAGTGGTGCCCACCAGGGCTCAGAAAAGCCAGAAAGGAGAGTGCAACGCCTCCGGAATAGGGAGTTGGAAGAAGCAGCTGCCAATGGGAAGAAGCAAGAATGGCGCCCGAAGAAAAAACCAGATGACGCCGACGAGGCGCTGACGTGGCCATGACTTTCTTCCTTCCCCTGGAGTTCATGGCTCCTGCCGGCCGGGGGGCACAGGACGAGGTGTATACGGATTCTGACGAGGACGAGCTCGACGAGCTCGCGGCACAGCTCGTGTTGTCTCAGAAGGCAGCATTTGACAAACCAGCCAAGCATCGGCATTTAAAGCCGTTGTATGTCAAAGGGTACGTCAATGGAAAACCGCTGACCAAGATGTTTGTCGATGGCGGTGCAGCGATCAACATCATGCCTTACGCCACCTTCAGATAGCTGGGCATGAACGATGAAGACCTGCTCAAAACGGATATGGTACTCCGAGACTTCGCCGGTAATCCCTCTGACACTCGGGGTGCCGTGCACGTGGAACTGATGATAGGATCCAAGACGCTCATCACGACCTTCTTTGTCATTGACGGCAAGGGGGCATACAGCCTGCTTTTGGGCAGGGATTGGATCCATGCCAACTGCTGCATACCTTCGACCATGCACCAAATACTCATTCAGTGGGTTGGAGATGACATCGAGATTGTCCAAGCTGATGACTCGGTGAGTGTTGCTACCATTGAGCCTAATTACTGGGAATTTGACGGAGTAGATTGCTTCTCCGATCGTGTGTGGGGAGAAGGTCCTGTCAAAGTCTACGGCAGGGATCAACAGCCGATCCAAGCAGTCGGCTCTCAAAGCTTCTTTTAGATGGACAACCGAACTGACAGCAGCGAGGGCAAACTGGGACGTGGCTTCGCATCGGCCGATCAACTGGAAGAAGTGGATGTTGGCGACACAAGTAAAAAAAGGCCGATGTTCATAAGTTTCTAATTTAGACCCTGATTTCAGATTGCTACTAGTAAATCTTTTAAAGGAGTTCAAAGACTGTTTTGCGTGGGACTACACAGAGATGCCCGGATTAGATCGGTCCATTGTTGAGCATAAACTGCCGATCAAGCCTGGATACCGCCCATACAAACAACCTCCGCGCAGGATCTACAAGGAGGAGATATTGGCCGACGTGAAAAAGGAAGTGGAAAGATTACTAGAGGCTAAATTCATTCGGCCGTGTCGATATGCGGAATGGATCTCCAATATTGTCCCGGTGTACAAGAAGAACGGGAAGATGAGAGTCTGCATCGACTTCCGGAACCTCAACAAAGCCACTCCTATGGACGGTTATCCGATGCCAGTGGCCGATTTGCTAATAGACGCTTCGGCCGGTTTTGAAATTATAAGCTTTATGGATGGCAATGCGGGATACAACCAGATCTTCATGGCCGCGGAGGACGTGGCAAAGACCGCCTTCAGGTGCCCTGCCATTTAGGGTTGTTTGAATGGGTTGTCATGACTTTTGGTCTGAAAAATGCCGGTGCTACTTACCAGCGGGCCATGATTACATATTCATGAGTTGATCGCAGAGTGGTAGAGATATACATTGATGACGTGGTAGTCAAGTCGAGAAGCAAAGAAAGACCTTAGCCGATTTAAGGAAGACCCTGGATGCACAAGGAAACTGGTTTGAAGATGAATCCAACCAAGTGTGCATTCGGGTGTCAGCCGTGCGGATACATGGGTGTATGCCGAGTCTCTGTGTGATGAGTGATTGTCAATGGAGATGATGCGCATGTTCTTTGGCTTGTGTTGTGCAGGTGTCGAGCACGGAGACAGTGATCGATGGCGGGTGAAGGTCAAGTTGCGACGTGCCGTGCCGACGGACCGGGCGCGATGAAGGATGGGCGTGCCGTGCGGCGGACGTGCCATGCCGATGTATCGGACGGTGAAGGGCGGACGTGGACTTGGACTGATGGACTGGAGGCCGGAGGATCAGCTGTGGTGGCTGGCAGCCTGCGACAGCGACAGGCGGAGAAGTGCGATCATGTCGGTGGAAGGGGTGCACAGGCGGTGCATCCCCTCTACGACGCCGGTTTGTTGGTAGAGCCCGGGAAAAACCAACGGTGGACGGTTTCCAGGTTTGGGCCTCAAAACCTGGGTGCTGGGTTTCCAGGTTGAGCCACAAAACCTGGGCGCGACGGTTTCCAGGTTGAGCCTCAAAACCTGGGCGTGGGCCGGTTTCCGAGTTTGGGCCTCAAAACTCGGGCGCGGACGGTTTCCGAGTTTGGCCACAAAACTCGGGCTGGAGGCTGGTTTCCCGGTTTGGGCCTCAAAACCGGGGCTGATGGAAAAGGCTGGTTTCCCGTTTGGGCCGCAAAACCGGGGGTGCAGAGTGGTGGCGGCACGTGGCGGCAATCTGAAGGTTGCGTGGAGGCGACGCGGAAGACCGTGCGGGCGTGGCCGTCGGATCTACCTACCACCAGCGGGTGGACTAGAATAGCCTTAGGGTTAGGCTGGTCCGCTCTGTAAATACAGTAGTGAGGGGTAGAGTAGGAAATAGACTTAGGCTAGGTTAGTATAAGTAGTCCAGGGGAGACACCCTCCTCCCTAATCTCAATCTAAGTTAGCGCAGTCATTTGCTTCCTAGCACCTAGGGTTTCCACTCTCCCATCCCCTGCTCTAGCTAGTTGAGATCCGCAGAGAGACTCCACTCTGTGTACTGTTGATTCGAGGAAGTGAGGTCGTATCCTCACCTTGGAGCACAGATCGATGGCTTGATTTGCGTCCTTAATTCGAGTTCGTGGCTGTGATTCGCGTTTTCTTTGTGTTCTTCGCGGAATCCTTTTTCTCCACGATTTTCCCGTCGCTTGATCTCTTTGCTCGGTTCATCTTTTGCAAAACCGTTTGAACCAAGTTGTTCTAGATCGTGAGGCTCTCCTTTCCACCGAAGGAATTAAACTCTAACCTCACGGTCTAGGAGATCAATCGATTTTCGTTTTGGATTGCGTTCTTGCCTCCATGCCCCGAAATTTCTTGATTCACCGATTTGGAGTTAGGTTCGAGCCATGATCTCTTAGAGATAGCTCACTAACATCCTTGTGACCCCTCAGATCGAATCCGAGGCCTAGAGCTTTTGATTTAGAGGAGATCGGGTTGAATCATCAAAGAACTGCGCTGTTTTCGGGAGCATCGGACGCTATCACGGGAGCATCGGACGCTAGGGTCCCTAGCATCGGACGCTCCGGTGACGCGTGTCACGTTTTCGGCGTTTTTGTTTGCATCGGACGCTAGGCATCGGACGCGTCCGTTGTCCATCGGACGCGCCGGAGCCTTTGCATCGGACGCTGGGTGATTACTGTTCACAGCGTCCGATGGTGGAACAGTAAGGTTCCAGAACCGTCCAGTCTGCATCGGACGCTTCCGGTGGTCTGGCATCGGACGCAGGCCAGCGTCCGATGTGACTGGTTTCGCACGGCTTCGTCCGCGGTTCGCTCGTTCGTTGTCGGAATTGATTTCCGTCTTTTGCGTTGGCTTTCTAGAGTTGTCTAGTGTCTCGCTGTGCTTCTAGGAAGCATCCACCCTACATATTGGGTCGTGGACATTAGCAAGCTCTAGGGTTCGCTCTTGGGGTCGATTTTGGGACAGTGGCATCTAGTTTCCGAAAGGAAATTTTGAAGCTCCCATTCACCCCCCCCTCTGGTCGCTTTCGGTTAGCTTCTCGGTCCTTCAATTGGTATCGGAGCGGTTAAGGATCTTCCACCTTAGCCGGTTCCAGATCCACCGAAGGCGACATGGATCGCGGCGTGGGCAAACCGCCGTTTTTCGATGGGACGAACTATGCGTATTGGAAGATACGTATGTCGGCCTATTTGCAGAGCTTGGGCGCTTCGATCTGGGATATTTGCAACTCCCCTGATTACGTGGTCTTGGCTGCTCGTGTGAATCAACAGCAGATCGATGAGCACGATGCCAATAGCCGAGCCCGTAATGCTCTTTTCTCTTGTTTGAGCATGGGTGAGTTTGATCGCGTTTCTCACCTCGCTACGGCTCGGGAGATCTGGGATACTCTCATGCGTTTTCATGAGGGCACCTCTCAAGTCAAAACCCGACTCTACGAGTCGTTCAAGCGAGAGTATGAGAACTTTAGACATCACCCTGGCGAGAGCATAGAAAGTTTATTCGCTCGCTTTCAGGTGATTGTCAACAGGATGAGGGCTAACAGAGAGCAGTTGCCATTTGACGATCATGAGCGTGCTTTGAAGCTTTTGCACACTCTTGACCGTTCGGTGTGGGACTCCAAGGTTCAGGCAATCATCGAATCGCCGAACTATGAGACTCTCACCTGCGACGAGCTCTTCAGTAAGCTCAAGTCCAGTGAGATTGATGCTATGGCGAGGGCTTCTTTTGAAAATCCTTCTCGCCCGTCCATGGCTTTGGTTTCCGGCTCTTCCTCTAACTCCTCAGCTGGCTTTGCGCTTTCTTCTCTTTTTTCTGTGACAGAGGACCAGCTGGAGTCTTTGGGAGACGACGAGTTGGCTTTGCTTGCCAACCGGTTCTCGCGGTTCCACAACAACCGCATGAACCGTCGTCGCGGAGGAGGACGCACCGGATGCTACGAGTGCGGCGACCCCGACCGGACCACGATCAGCCACTGCAGAAGAAGAACAAGCATCTTGGGAAGGGCGATCACGGCCACAGGCGCGACTCCAAGTACAAGGAGAAGCACGTTCCCCCAAGGCACAAGAAGCGGGGCGGCTTCAACAAAGAGTACATCAAGAAGAAGTACTTGGAGAAGCAGCAGGCTGAGCAGCGAGCGTTCTTCGCCACGCTCAGCGACGTCGACGGCTCGGATGACGACTCCGCTCGATCGAGTGATGACGAGTCGAGAAGAAGAAGCTGGAGGACACGTTCAACGGCTTGTGCTTCTTCGCCGGCGACGAAGGCCTGTGTACCATGGCGCTCGGAGATGAGGTCGGTGGCGAGCTGGAGCACACACCTCGGAACGACGACGACGACGACACCTCCCAGGTATCTCTCACCTACGACGAGCTTTCCTCCGAGGTTGAGAAGTTGACTGCTGCCCTCCTTAGCCAAGATAAGTTGCTTAGGCGTGCCGCTAGAGAGCGCAAGGAGTTTAGGCAGAAGTGGGAGACACGGTGAAGGAGCTTGAGTTCGCTCGGTCCACCGTGGTTGTGTCGGAGGAGTTGGAGTGCGAGAGTTGCGCCGCGCACATGACGGATCTTCTCACTCTGAGGAGTAAGCATGCTGCGCTGGTAGATGAGGTGGATGAGCTCCGAGCTAGACCGCAGCTGTTGGTGCGTGCAAGACTTGTCCTGTCTTGCAATCCGAGTTGGCAGAGAAGAATGCCAAGCTTGAGTCCTTGAGAAGGCCGGCTCGGATAGCACTTGTGTCAAGAGGTGTGCTTTGTGTGAGGGCCTGGAGCAGGAGATGGCCAATGTGAGGCATGACAAGGTGCGTACCGAGGAGGAAAACACATACCTTCGGACCGTCTTGTCATGGGTGTCTTGTGGTGAGCCTCAGCTCGGGATGATGATCTCCCAATTCAAGCGAGCTGCTGGGGCTCCTGGTGTAGGTCTTGGCCAGAGTGTTGATCTTTCAGCTTTTGGTAAGATTGGAGAGTCTAGTGGTCTGAACCCCTGTGAGAAGCACAACTTCACCACTACTCCCAAACTAACCAAGCTTCCACCCAAAGAGCCTGCCAAGCCTGTCACCAAGGATGGAGTTGTAGTTGAACCCCCCAAGGCTCCACCCAAGAATCCACAATGGCAACCCAAGCCCAATCACCTAAAGAACAAGCTTGACACAATGCCACCCATCCGAGAGGAGTTGCCACAGAAGGGCAAGGGCAAGGTGAACCATACCCACATCCCTGCAAACCAACAACCCCCTTGCGCGCGGTGAGGTTTCAGTGTGACTTTTGTGGGCGGGATGGTCACCTGAGTGAGTTCTGCTTTAGGCGCAGGAGAGAGGCGCGCCGTGCTAGGGAGATGCAGAACCCGGACATGTTTCACCCAGCTCGTGGTGGACATGCTCCGAAGCCTCAGGGGAGAGTTGCTAGGTCTGGAGGGAAGCATACCCAGCCTAGGCAGCAGGAGAGAGCCCCTAGGAGGGAGACTAGGCCTAGAGGTAGAGCACCTCAGTTTGTGAGGCCTAGGCAGGAGAGAGCTCCGAGGAGAGACGCTAGAGTTGAGCAGCAGGCTCCTAGGCGTAGACCTCGTAGAGAGCGTGCCCGACGGGGTCCTGCTTTTGCAGGTAACGGACCCCGTGGCGGGCTAGGCTTTGTTGAGCGCTTCCCAGGTAGAGTTTCGCGGTGAGCGCTTCTTCCCCAGCGGACCACGTTTTCCTGTGCGTGGTGATCGCTATCCCCCTAGACAGGTTGGTTTTTACACTGACCGTTCTTTTGAGCAGCCGGCCCAACACTGGTTTCCTTCTTATCTTACTAACCCCAGTGTTGGACCGTATGTTCACCCTATGTCTTTTTATTGATGTAGAGAGGAGCGGTTGGAGGACATTTGGCTTGTGGATTCCGGTTGCTCGAGGCACATGACCGGAAATGCCAAATGGTTCTCCAGCCATAGTCCGGTCGCCGGAAAGGAGTACATAACCTTCGGCGACAAAGGTAAGGGCAAGGTATTGTCCGTTGGTGCAGTGCGGGTTAATGAGCACTTTGTGTTGCGCGAGGTTGCTCTTGTTTCTAACCTGCATTTTAACTTGCTTTCTGTTTCGCAACTTTTTCGTGAAGGCTATGAGATTCGTTTCAAACCGAACCTTAGCCGGATCTTAGATCCTCAGGGTGATCTTGTATGTCTGATTTCACCCTTTGGGAATGTCTTTCGCGCGAATTTCTCAAAGTCGTTTGGATCTTCTCGCTGTCTTTTTGGCTAGTCCTTCTTCTTCTGATCTTTGGAAGTGGCATAGGAGGCTCGGTCACCTGAGTTTTGACTTGCTTGCAAGACTTAGCTCACTTGGCTTAATCCGAGGATTGCCCAAGCTTTCGTTGGAGAAGGATCTAGTTTGCCATGCTTGCCGGCATGGAAAGATGGTTGCTGCTCCCCACCATCCTTTGACCAAGGTTATGACCTCGCACCCCGGAGAGCTTTTGCATATGGACCTTGTTGGTCCGGCTCGGGTGAGCTCGGTTGGTGGGAAGTGGTATGTGCTTGTTATTGTTGACGACTTTTCGAGGTATTCGTGGGTCTTCTTTTTAGTTGAGAAGTCCGAGACATTCTCCTTCGCTCGCGATCTGATTTTGCGTCTTCAGAACGAGTTCCCTTTGAACTCGATGCGAGCGATTAGAAGTGATAATGGTTCCGAGTTTAAAATTCGGATTTTGAGAAGTTTTGTAAACGCCTTGGTTTGGAGCATCAGTTTTCTTCTCCCTATACACCACCCCAAAATGGTGTTGTAGAGAGGAAGAATCGGACCCTTGTTGAGATGGCCAGGACGATGCTTGATGAGCATAGGACTCCTAGGCGCTATTGGGCCGAAGCTATGAACACTGCATGCTATATTTCGAATCGCATTTTTCTGAGAGTGTTTTTGAAGAAGACCTCTTATGAGTTGCGTTTTGGTCGCCAGCCCAAGGTGAGTTATTTTAGAGTCTTTGGTTGCCACTGTTTTATATTAAAAAAAAGGCAACCTAGACAAGTTTGAGTCTCGTTCTTCTGACGGTGTGTTTTTGGGTTATGGCACTCATACTCGAGCTTATCGTGTACTTAACCTTGACACTAACCGAGTCATGGAGACATCAGATGTCACCTTCGACGAGACTCTTGTTTCTCCTTCTTCTCGTTTTGAGCGTGCAGGTGATCACGAGGTTGGAGAGCCTCTTTTCGATGACGAGGAAGTGGGTGCTGAAGGTATAGATGATCCAGCACCCCCTCCGCCTGCCGCGCCGCCGGGAGCGGCTTCGACGACGACCCGTGGCCCCAAGACGTCTTCTTCCTGGGGGCCGTGGGATCCACCTCGCGCGGTACCTTTTGTACCCGGGGGGAACCAGCTACTGTTGAGGGGGAGGTTACTTCTTCCCGGGAGGCGCCACGACACATCCAGCGCCAGCACCCCCCTGAACAGATGATCGGCGACATCGACGAGCGAGTTACTCGCTCCAGGTCACAGCACATCTCGCACTTTGCTCATTCTGCTTTTGTTGCGTCTTTTGAGCCCCGAGATGTTGGACACGCATTGACGGATCCGGATTGGGTCAATGCCATGCATGAGGAGCTAGAGAACTTTGAGCGAAATCGGGTTTGGGTTCTAGTGCCACCACCTCCTGACTGTAAACCTATTGGGACAAAATGGGTATTTAAAAACAAGCAAGGAGAGGAGGGCCACATTGTGAGAAACAAGGCCCGGCTTGTAGCGAAGGGTTATAGTCAGAAGGAGGGGATAGATTATGAGGAGACCTTCGCTCCTGTAGCTCGTTTGGAGGCTATTAGGATACTCTTGGCTTATGCTGCATCCATGGGTTTCAAACTTTTTCAAATGGATGTCAAGAGTGCCTTCTTAAACGGCTATATTGAGGAGGAGGTCTATGTCCAGCAACCCCCCGGTTTTGAAAATTCCAAGTTTCCAAACCATGTCTTTAAACTCCACAAAGCTTTGTATGGTTTGAAACAAGCCCCTAGAGCCTGGTATGAGAGATTAAAAACCTTTTTGCTAGCTAAGGGTTTTAAAATGGGATGTGTAGATAAAACGCTCTTTCTCCTCAAGCAAGGCAAAGATACTCTCTTGGTCCAAATTTACGTGGATGATATCATTTTCGGTGGTTCTTCTCACGCTTTGGTTGCCAAGTTTGCAGATACTATGAGCAGGGAGTTCGAGATGAGCATGATGGGCGAGCTGACCTTCTTTCTCGGGTTACAAATTAAGCAATCCCGAGAGGGGACGTTTGTGCACCAGGGCAAGTACACAAGGGACTTGCTGAAGCGGTTCGACATGGGTGAGGCCAAGCCTCTTCCGACGCCCATGTCGACGACGACTGCCCTGGATGCCGACACGGATGGAGAAGCAGTGGACCAGAAGGAGTACCGCAGCATGATTGGATCGCTGCTCTACCTGACGGCGACACGGCCGGACATTCAGTTCGCTGTGTGCTTGTGCGCGCGCTTTCAGGCTTCGCCACGCACTTCTCACCGTCAGGCGGTGAAGCGCATATTCAGGTACCTTCGTTTCACGCCTGAGTTCGGGATTTGGTATTCTGCTTCCTCCACCCTCTCGCTTTGCGGTTATTCCGATGCCGATTTTGCTGGTTGTCGCATTGAGCGCAAGTCCACTCAGGGACTTGCCAGTTTATTGGATCTTCTCTTGTGTCGTGGTCTTCTCGCAAGCAGTCTAGTGTCGCTCAGTCTACCACGGAGGCTGAATATGTTGCTGCGGCTAGCTGCTGTTCCCAGTTACTCTGGATGATGGCCACTTTGCGTGATTTTGGTTTGAGCTTTACTCGAGTTCCTTTGCTTTGACAGCACGAGTGCCATTAGCGTTGCTAAGAACCCTGTGCTCCACTCGAAAACCAAACACATTGATGTGCGCTTTCATTTCTTGCGAGACCACCAGGAGAAGGGTGATATCGACCTTCGCCATGTCGATACTCATCACCAATTGGCTGATATTTTCACCAAGCCTAGACGAATCAACTTTAATAGGTTGAGGGGTGAGCTTGGTATGTTTCACTTTATTAGGTTGGGGGTGAGTGTTGTGTTTCCCTTTTAGATGGAAGCATCTTTATTTGAGATGTACAGACTGACTCTTTTATTTTGAGACTCTTTTCTTTTGAGTTTCTTGAGTCTTTCTTTGGTACCTTCTTTCTTTCAGTTTTGTGTCGGGCATACGCATTTACATTCTGAGCTTCATGTCTATATTCACTAGAATGTAATTATGCTCTTGTTAGTATTGCTCCGATACTTATGATGATGCTTGTAGCTTATGCTCTTTCTGATCACTGTTGCATGTTATGAGCGAGCTATTTTTTGGAATGGTGAATTATGCCTAATGTATATAAATCTGAAAATGTTCACCATTGAGATATGCAACTAGCATGTGTAGGGTGTGTTGAGTCCATTCCTGCTTTTCATATATGCTAGGTTGCTATGTCTCTAGTTCTGAGTCATTCACTTGCTTGGTTGTTCATAACTTGCTTAAAATCTGAACCAAGTATTGTTGAATTAAAAGATCGAGATGGGATTGCTTGTCAACACCTCATGGTATTGAGACTGTTTCTCATTGCACTTTGAGTTAAACTTGAGCCATGTAGTGTATGACCGAAACCGTTGCTTTAAGCTTCTGATTGCTTCGGCATAGGCTTCGCACGGTTGAAAAGTTAGGCGATGACAAGCTTTCAACTCTCGCAATCACATGCTAAAAATGAACTTGTGAATCTTTTACCGCTGCAACTCCGATATGAATTTGAAATCACAAGTATATGCTTCATTCCTATGCATGATGATTGAACTTTGCTAGGGGTAGTTCACCGTGTATATATGCTTAGCACCTGTTTGGATTCCTTCTATACATGTCTAGTGCTATTTTGATGGTGACTATTCTTTTGGCTTAAAACTGCTCACATGCTCATATGCTTCATATTTCGTATAAGTGATCAGTTTGAGCCTTCGCTATTTGAGTGCTTAATTGAGATGTTGGAGCTATACTGATTAGAGCATCCTTGCCCTCTTTTGACTATATACTTGAAGCTCCTAACTTGCATTTTGACTTCATATGCATTGTGGAAGGAGATCTTGTGTTCAGGGGGAGTTTATGTGAAGAATTGCTTCTCCGATACCTTTTGGCCTTGATAAGTGCATTTTCAACTAGGGGGAGAAATTTTGCAATCATATGCTCTGTGTTGATCAACTAAGGGGAGAATCATTTGTCCTAGTTGCTTGCATTGTCGAGGGGGAGTTTGCTAGTTGTGTTGAGCCGTTGCCTCTGTCTTGAGGGACTAGCAAACGTTCCTAGCTTTTCATGAGAGTTTGCTAGTTGTGTGAGCCGTTGCCTCTGTCTTGAGGGACTAGCAAACGTTCCTAGCTTTTCATGAGCTTTCATAAGCTTGTTTCATTTGGCTCTCAATTGGTATCGTCTGGTGTGCTTTCCCATTTGGTTTGGGTTGATTTCCAATTGGTTCGGAGTGATTTTTTTCTAGTTTGTGTTGAGCCTCTGGGCCTCTATCTTGAGGGACTAGCATTTTGCTTCGGTTGTCCTCCGATCTTCAATTGGTATCTGCTAGCGGTGTTGAGCCTGTTCTACCTCTTCTTGAGGGCTAGCTTTGCTTTGCTTGGTTGCGTCGAGCCGTTGCCCATGTCTTTGGGGACCAAGTTTTTGCTTCATCCACTTGACCTTCTTTGGCTTTTGTTAGGAGGCTTTTGGGTCATTTGGTTGGGTTTTCTCTTCCACTCCTTCCTTCCTCCTTCTCCTTATTCATGATTTGTTGTGGAGTTGACAATGCACTCATCAAGGGGGAGATTGCGGATACATGGTGTATGCCGAGTCTCTGTGTGATGAGTGATTGTCAATGGAGATGATGCGCATGTTCTTTGGCTTGTGTGTGGCAGGTGTCGAGCACGGAGACAGTGATCGATGGCGGGTGAAGGTCAAGTTGCGACGTGCCGTGCGACGGACCGGCGCGATGAAGGATGGGCGTGCCGTGCGGCGGACGTGCCATGCCGATGTGTATCGACGGTGAAGGGCGGACGTGGACTTGGACTGATGGACTGGAGGCCGGAGATCAGCTGTGGTGGCTGGCAGCCTGCGACAGCGACAGGCGGAGAAGTGCGATCATGTCGGTGGAAGGGGTGCACAGGCGGTGCATCCCCTCTACGACGCCGGTTTGTTGGTAGAGCCCGGGAAAAACCAACGGTGGACGTTTCCAGGTTTGGGCCTCAAAACCTGGGTGCTGGGTTTCCAGGTTGAGCCACAAAACCTGGGCGCGACGGTTTCCAGGTTGAGCCTCAAAACCTGGGCGTGGGCCGGTTCTCCGAGTTTGGGCCTCAAAACTCGGGCGCGGACGGTTTTCCGAGTTTGGCCACAAAACTCGGCTGGAGGCTGGTTTCCGTTCCCGGTTTGGGCCTCAAAACCGGGGGCTGATGGAAAAGGCTGGTTTCCCTGTGTTGGGCGCAAAACCGGGGGTGCAGAGGGGTGGCGGCACGTGGCGGCAATCTGAAGGTTGCGTGGAGGACGCGGAAGACCGGCGGGCGTGGCCGTCGGATCTACTACCACCAGCGGGTGGACTAGAATGCCTTAGGGTTAGGCTGGTCCGCTCTGTAAATACAGTAGTGAGGGGTAGAGTAGGAAATAGACTTAGGCTAGGTTAGTATAAGTAGTCCAGGGGAGACACCCTCCTCCCTAATCTCAATCTAAGTTAGCGCAGTCATTTGCTTCCTAGCACCTAGGGTTTCCACTCTCCCATCCCCTGCTCTAGCTAGTTGAGATCCGCAGAGAGACTCCACTCTGTGTACTGTTGATTCGAGGAAGTGAGGTCGTATCCTCACCTTGGAGCACAGATCGATGGCTTGATTTGCGTCCTTAATTCGAGTTCGTGGCTGTGATTCGCGTTTTCTTTGTGTTCTTCGCGGAATCCTTTTTCTCCACGATTTTTCCCGGCGGCTTGATCTTTTGGCTCTGGTTCAACTTGCAAAAACGTTTGAAACCAAGTTGTTGTAGATGTGAGCTCTCTTCATCCACCGAAGGAATTAAACTCTAACCTCACGGTCTAGGAGATCAATCGATTTTCGTTTTGGATTGCGTTCTTGCCTCCATGCCCCGAAATTTCTTGATCACCGATTGGAGTTAGGTTCGAGCCATGATCTCTTAGAGATAGCTCACTAACATCCTTGTGACCCCTCAGATCGAATCCGAGGCCTAGAGCTTTTGATTTAGAGGAGATCGGGTTGAATCATCAAAGAACTGCGCTGTTTTCGGGAGCATCGGACGCTATCACGGGAGCATCGGACGCTAGGGTCCCTAGCATCGGACGCTCCGGGACGCGTGTCACGTTTTCGGCGTTTTTGTTTGCATCGGACGCTAGGCATCGGACGCGTCCGTTGTCCATCGGACGCGCCGAGCCTTTGCATCGGACGCTGGGTGATTACTGTTCACAGCGTCCGATGGTGGAACAGTAAGGTTCCAGAACCGTCCAGTCTGCATCGGACGCTTCCGGTGGTCTGGCATCGGACGCAGGCCAGCGTCCGATGTGACTGGTTTCGCACGGCTTCGTCCCGCGGTTCGCTCGTTCGTTGTCGGAATTGATTTCCGTCTTTTGCGTTGGCTTTCTAGAGTTGTCTAGTGTCTCGCTGTGCTTCTAGGAAGCATCCACCCTACATATTGGGTCGTGGACATTAGCAAGCTCTAGGGTTCGCTCTTGGGGTCGATTTTGGGACAGTGGCATCTAGTTTCCGAAAGGAAATTTTGAAGCTCCCATTCACCCCCCCCTCTGGTCGCTTTCGGTTAGCTTCTCGGTCCTTCAAGCCGGTGAGTTTCTGGGATTCTTAGTCCACGAAAGAGGTATCGAGGTTGGCAAAAAGAGCATGGAAGCAATTGATAAGGTAGTGCCGCCGACCAATCTCAAGGAACTGCAATCACTGCTCGACAAGATCAACTTTGTTAGGAGGTTCATATCCAACTTGTCCGAGCGCGTGTTACCATTCTCTCCACTGTTGAAGCTCAAGAAAGATCAGGAGTTCGTGTGGGGTGACGTGCAACAGAAGGCTTTCAATGAAATCAAAGAATACATGAAGGCGCCACCAGTGTTGGTTCCTCCACAACTCGACAAGCCTTTCAAGTTGTACGTGGCGGCCGACAACTTAACGATAGGGTCGGCCCTCATGCAAGAATTCAAAGGAAAAGAGAGAGTCGTAGCCTATCTTAGCCGAAAGCTACTGGACCCCGAAACAAGGTATTCGGCTACGGAAAAGTTGTGCTTGTGCGTTTTTTATTCCTGTACCAAGTTTCGGCACTATCTACTGAATGCCGAATGCGTGGTAGTATCAGAGTTTGATGTAATCAAGCACATGTTATCAATGCCGATTTTAAGTGGAAGGATCGGCAAATGGGTTTTGGCCCTTTCTGAGTTTGACTTGCGTTTTGAATCGGCAAAGGCTGTTAAAGGCCAGATTATGGCTGATTTTGTCACTCACCACCGTGATCCTAATGCTAACATGGTAACCATTATCCCTTGGGCATTGTTTTTTGATGGATCCTCGTGCAGCAAAGGTGGTGGAGTCGGGGTCGTGTTGATTTCTCCCAAGGGGGCACCCTTCAAGTACTCTATACCGATCGAGTACCCGGTGACTAATAATCAAGCAGAGTACGAAGCACTGCTCCGAGGGCTGCGGTTGCTTGTGGACATTAAGGCAGACGCCGTGGAGATCTTCGGTGACTCGGAATTAGTGATCAAGCAATTGACCGGCAAGTACGAGTGCAAGAACGACACGCTGCAGGAATATCTCGAAGGTTGCCAAGAGCTCCTCAGACAGTTTCGATCGGCAACCTTGCAACATATTCCTAGGGGGCAAAACGAAGAAGCAAACCAGTTGGCTCAGGCAGCATCCGGGTATAGGGAGAATCAAAACATTTTTGCACTTGAGGGAGAGCAAACAACCCCAGAAGGCGATCAAGTAGTCCCAAGTGATAATTAGGCAGTTGAAGACTGGAGAGACAACATTGCCGATTACCTCAGGGACCCATCCAGGAAAGTCTCCCGAAAACTCAGGTACAAGGCTCTTAAGTTCACGCTCTTGGACAATCAATTGTACTACAAATCCATAGATGGGGTTTTGCTTAAATGCCTGAACCAAGACGGGGCTAGGAAACTGATGTATGAGGTGCACGAAGGCGTATGTGGTGCACACCAGTCGGCTCACCGTATGAGATGGTTAATCAGGAGGACTGGATATTTTTGGCCGACTATGCTCGAAGATTGCTTTGAGTACTACAGAGGTTGTCGGGATTGCCAGCGGTTCGGCAATGTGCAAAGAGCTCCAGCATCGGCCATGAATCCAATCATTAAGCCTTGGCCTTTCAGAGGATGGGGCATTGATTTGATCGGCCAGATTCACCCTCCATCTAGCAAAGGACATAAGTTTGTCCTGTTGGCCACGGACTATTTCACTAAGTGGGTTGAAGCCATCCCATTGAAGAAGGTGACATCAGAGAACATGGTGTCCTTCGTCAGGGAGCACATCATTTACCGATTCGGCATCCCTCAGTCCATCACTACCGATCAGGGAACTCAGTTCACTTCTTCGGAGTTTTGTGACTTTGCCGAAGAGATGGGGATTAAACTCTATAATTCTTCCCCTTATTATGCACAGGCCAATGGACAGGCAGAGGCTTCTAACAAAATCATGATTAAGATCATTCAAAAGAAGATCGAAGAGAAACCCAAAAGGTGGCACTTGGTGCTCAACGAAGCTTTGTGGGCTTACCGAATGGCTTGTCATGGGTCAACTCAGACGTCACCTTACGAGTTGGTCTATGGGCATCACGCAGTTCTACCATGGGAGTTGCAGTCGAGGTCAAGACGAGTTACATTGCAGAACGATCTGGCTAAGGAGAATTATAAGGATTTGATGATGGATGAGCTAGAGGATTTGCATTTGATTCGTCTCAAAGCCTTGGAAAATATTGAAAGGAACAAGATACGCGTTGCCAAGTACTATAACTCGAAAGTGAGAGAAAAAGGATTCGAAGAAGGAGACTTGGTTTGGAAAATTATCTTGCCAATCGGTACCAAAGACAAGGTATTCGGCAAATGGTCCCCTAACTGGGAAGGGCCTTTTCGAATTCTGAGACGTGCTCCGGGTAATGCGTACATTCTGAAAACCCTCCAAGGAGAAGAGTTTACTAGGGCAATTAATGGACGCTATCTAAAGAGATTTCATCCTAGCGTGGAGGTCGGTGCATAACGGAATCAAGGACTAGCGGGCACCGACGGCCGATACAAGGTTGTATCGCCCTTAGCACAAAAAATGGCCGATAGGTTCTATCGTCCTTAGAACAAAAAACAGCCGGCACGGCATGTGTCGCCTCTAGCACAAAAACGCAGGAATACACGCGGTACTAAGAAATTGGTCAAATGGGTTCTCACAATGAATGGGCCGCGACCAATGGGATAAGTCGTGTTCTCAATAGGTTGAGTTTTCGGTTGTATCCTCGTTCGGCCAACTTGGTGATTGGATAGATGTAGTTGCCGAAAGTGCTTAATGACTGGCCGGATGGGTTCCAAGGAAAGGGAACTGAGTTACACAGTGCACGGATATGTTATATACAAGTCAAGTGTTTGAAGCTCGGGGTTCATTACAATGATGCTCCGGCATTCAGGAATTCGGTGAGGGCACTCAAGGCTGCCATCTTCACTTGTTGGACGTGGTCTAGAATCTTCTGATCTTCGTCCTCTTCGTGTTGGATCCTGGCGAGTTTTTGGTCAAGGTCTTGATCCTCGAGTAAGGATTTTGTCACCATGGATGAAACACCTTCAAGCGCGTCTGGCAATCTAGAGAGTTGGGAACTGCGAGATTGAATGTCAGCAGTTACTTGGGCTAGTCGAACTTCCAGATTGGCCTTTTCTTCTTCCAGATTTTTCAGCTCTAGCTCCAGAGTACATTGAGAGTTCTTCATTGATTGATACTCCTCATATGAGGTAATGACCATTTGAGAGCTTTGGAGCTTTGCAGCCTGAAGAATGCTCTTGCTAGATGTGTTCTTGACAGCCCTCTTCACTGGAGCAAAATGATTGTCGAGGTCGGATGCGGCATCCAAGGAGGATTGTACGTTGATGGGAAGATGTTGTCTGATGGGGTCCAGCAGCTGCTTGATTTGGTCTGCATCCCGAACCAGATGGATGATGTCCCCGCCGAGCAAAGCCGCTATATCCTTCAGACGGCTCTGAACAATGGAAGAAGAGCCTTGGTCTTGACTCGGTGATTTTCGCTTAAGGAATTGTTCAACATCAAAGGGGTAGCCTGAAGTCCCAATGATCATCTAAAAAAATGAAGAAAGGAATTCAGCCGAATGCATAAGTCCGTCATGAAGGATAAATGAGGGGTTATCACCTTTTGAGTTGATTCACCCATGGTTCGGTTTTCATGCGCATACTGATCAACGAATTCGGCAGAACTCTGGCCCGTGTACTGTATAAGCCTGAGAGGATTTGGAGGCTGGGTATCTTGCCGAATGGATTGTGTCTTAGCTCTGGGTGGACTTTGATCTGGCACGGAGTCTGTGCGATCATGTGGGTTTTGTAAATCTGGATCAGAGCCATGAGAGGAGTCTCCTTGCATTATGCTCTTCAAAAATGTATCTGCCAGCAAGATCATTAATAAGAGAGCACTGTATTCAAAAGAAGGGGTGATCAGAAACATACCGACGTCGGCTTCAGAAGACTGTTCGTGCTCTTGATCTTCAATATTGATAGTCTCACCCTCCTCTAATGTGAGGACTTGGGGAGGAACGGGAGTACCAACCTGCCTGGTTGTCCTAAGCCTTTTGGTTTTCGACTGCAGAAAAAACAATGATTAGAATAATAGTCGAATTACCAAATACCTGAAGACGATGTGTGGTACCTTGGAAGATCCTGCGACTTCCTTGTTTTGCTCGAAGCTGGGAGAGTCATCATCCATTCCCCTTTTCTTTTCCGGTGTTGAGGAGGTGGCAGATTGTGAAGCAGAAGTCCTCCTGGGCCGGTTTGGGTTTGGAACCTTGTACTTGATCAGGCTGGTTGGGGGTGCAGGAGTAATATCCTGAAGGAAAGCAAAAGTCAGAGCAGAGGTTAGCAAGAAAGGGCTGCATGATTAATTGCAATAAAGTGAAGTTTGAATGTTACCTCGCTTTCAGAAACGAAGTCCTCTTGTAGCTGGCGACATAGAGGATGGACCGGCACGTTGAAGACATGGTCATGCAATTCTTGCCACCAGGGGGCATAGAGGGAATGGATGTTGTTTATCAGGTGAAGGGCTGATATTTTCCTCTCTGTTAGATCCTCTCCTAAGGAGAAAACTTTCAGAAATTCAACACCCTCTTTGGGGATGGCTTTCCTGGGGTTGATGGCATTGGAGAGGGTAAGCCTTGGTGGGAGTTGACCACACCCAAACTGCCGAGCTACTATGTTCGGCTGATAGAATTCATATGTAAATGCAGCTTGTTGGCCATGGTGGAACTCAGCTGGGAGGATGCAGGGTCTGATAAAGGCATTCAGTATTTCTGCGGCTTTCTCATCAGAAGGCCCTGACCCATAGCTGAAATGTAGAGGGAAGCTGTTGCCACCTCCCCATATGTTTGGCAACCTTTGGTGGTCTTCTTCTGCCCTTCGGCATAGTTGATTGATGGGAAAGAGTGGTTGCCGAGTGGGACATATACTATCTCATGCATATGGAGCTGCAGCCACATTTGGACTATCCACCAAGGGCCATTAAAACATGGCATCTGGGCTGTTTTCCCATTCGGGTCACGATTGATGCGGCATATTTCAGAGGATACTTGATGCATCTTATGATAAAGGGTGCCCAGTAACAGCCTGCCCATAGGGATACACTTGCCATTTGAAAGTTGGTCGGCTAAAAGGAAATAATTCAGAGTCGGTTCATTGGCTTTTCCACAGAAGAAGAATCTGCATAGCCACATATTCAGAAAAGCTTTGTGCTCTGTTTTATTTACAGATTTGGACTTTTTGTTGTGTTCCTTGATATAGCCTGCCCATCTAGTGTTAACTTTCAGTACTCCCTGGTTGATTTTTCCTGAGAAGGTGTCATGGGAAATCGGGAGCGTGATGTTCAGGCCAGTCATCAGGTAAATGTCAGATAGAGTGATAGACATTACGCCATGACCAAAGACAAAGGCATTAAGAACATCCGACCAGAAATGAGATGCAGCTATTAGCAGGGATTCATTCTTTTGCATTTCTGAAAGAGAGAGCTCCAGGGCATGGTTGATTTCTTGGGCCTCCCATGTGACACCGTACTGACCATGAGTTCTCCTGTACCAATCTCTCCAACCGGTGATAGGGGGAAGGGGCCAGTTCTTAAAGGTCTTTTTCCACTGTTTCGGCGCCAATACTCCAGATTTGAGGGGAAGTCTCTGAGATTCCGTTTCAATGAGATCGGTTGGATCTTCACTCCCCATTGGCCCGAGAAAGTAGGAGTCAGGATTGGCTGAGAGTGGAATCAGAATCTCGGATTTGAGGTCCTGGCGGAAGAAGTTAAGAGAAAGAAAGGATCAGAGAGCCGAATAAAATGAAGAAACCGACCAAGAGATTGCCGAAACTGTAATTATGGCTAGGGTTTTTACCTCCGGGACTACATCAAAGGTCGCCATTGGGAACTAGACTGAGGATTTGAGTTCCGCGGGAGCTAATGCTTCGGACGGCGGCGGCGGAGCTTGAAGAGATGATAACCTAGATTCAAGGTCAATTTCAGAACAAATACCTTTGTTCGGAAATTGAGGGGGCATGTGTTAACACCGAATTTTTGCACTATGACAAATGGGCCGGCCCAGTACAGGTTCGGAAAGATCACCGCCTGAGGAATCGGCAGGCATCAGGCGCGGTCGGCTAATCTGACGGCAAAGCCATGGAAGCAATAGTGAATGAATTCGGCAATGCGATGCTGCGGTCGGCTATTTTAGGTAACGATCGGCTTGTGCCGTGAGGTGATGGACGCGGCATGTCAGAGGATTCGGCGATAAGATCTTGTCATTTTGACGCATGCCGGTTATTGAAGGAAACTTGGAGTAGAAGACATCATAGTTTCCTGTTTTTATCGTTGTAATCGTGTCCTTCTAGGACTCAGAGAAAACCAGGGCATAAATATAAACCCTGAGGCCATTGTAATATCTGTTCACAATCAATACAACCAACCCGGCCCCGTGCCGTCTTCGAGTCCAAGTCGTGTCGTCGTGTTCTTCGAGAGGGGCCATCGATCCGTCGACCTCCGTAAGTTCCGGCAACCTTGTTATCATGTCTAGTATCGTGCGGCGGATTTAGATATGGTGCAAGTAGTCTCGTACGTTAAGCTTAGTATCGTGCGGCGGATTTAAGCTAATGACGGGAAGTCTTTGTTTATGTCTTGTATCGTGCGGCGGATTGAGACACAAATAAAGATAGTTATCGGCTCTATTAGACGTGGCAGTCTGGTAGATTCATTAAGTTACCTTGTGTTATATGTTTTGTTATGTTTATTTCATCATAACACTTTTGCCCAATCTAGATACCGTTCGGTTCGGCTTTATCTTTTATAGATCTGCTTTGTTCTCTCACGTTTATTGTTGAAAGGTCTATTGTGCAGTAGATCTATTGTTCATAATAGCCGATCGGATCGTATCTGGATTGCCACATGGTGAGGGTTCATGCATGTTAAGTGTGTTTGATCTATGACAAGGCTAGGTGTCGTGCGGCAGGCGCAGGCTTTAGATTAGCTTAATCATGCTTAGCTTGTATGTTCAATCTCCATGGATCCCAACTCGGTTGTACAATCGAGATTGGTTAAGTTTTAACTTATATCTAATACGTCATGCGAGTACGATTCTCATGCAAACGTGTTCGGCAACCTGTTATTCACGTAACTTTGTTCATATTGCCGAATAATCTTTTAAACCTGTTGGCAGATAGCTTTCATAGCTATATGTCGTCGTAAGTGGCTTCAGGGCCGTACATCTTGGAACTGTCTGGTCATACCCGGCACGTTCCAGCTTTGTATTTAACAGTTTATCTCCCTTGTTAGTTGCAGGGCAAACTGACTGGCACGCACCGGACTTCTGAGCACCCGGGCCACATTTGAAGCCAGCTTCTCCGGCTTGCTGTGTGATTGGCACAGTGCGCCACTCTTTGCGCCAACATTAGCCTTCCCTTCGTAGCGCAGAGGGCGGACACTCAAGCATGCGTAGAGAGGTCGGGACGTCACTCGGGAGGACTACTGGCCACCATAGCGCAGAGGGTGGGCGCTCATGCTTGCGTCCGGCGGTGGCAGTAGCCCCTGCTCTGAGACTCCTTTAGCATCAGCCAGGCTATTTGGAGAAATTGGCGAGTCGTCCGGAGACGAGTTGGAGAGGTCGACGGGTCGTCCGGAGACGTATTGGAGAAATTGGCGAGTCGTCCAGAGACGGTTTGGAGAGGTCAGCGAGCCGTCCGGAGATGTATTGGAGAGGTCGGCAAGCCGTTCAGAGACATATTGGAGAGGTCGGCGAGCCGTCCGAAGACGTATTGGAGAAATTGGCGAGTCGTCAGGCGATGAGTTGGAAAATTTGGTGAGTTGTCTGGAGACGTATTGGAGAGGTCGGCGAGCCGTCCGGAGACGTATTGGAGAAATTGGCGAGCCATCCCTTAAGCGTAGAACTTTCTAAGGTGCTCGATACTCCAGGAGTTAGGTACGTCAATGCCCTCGAGGTCGGCAAGACGATAGGCGCCTGGTCAGGTGACCTCTTTCACTGTGTAGGGGCCGTCTCAATGTGAAGACAGTTTGTGCAGGTCATCGGTCTTGAGTTTCTGCTTGAGGACGAGGTCGCCGACGACGAAGGATTGATCTTTTACGTTGCAGTTGTAGTAGCGGCAAACTCCTTCGAGGTACTTGGTGGTGCGAAGGCAGGATGCCAGCCGTTCTTCTTCAAGGCGGTCGAGGTCATCGCAGCGAGCCTTGTCGGAGGCTTCCCCATTGTAGTTTTCGACGCGCGGAGAGGGGAAGACGACATCGGCGGGGATGACGGCTTCGAAGCCGAAGACCATGAAGTACGGTGAGACGTTGGTGTTGTGGCAGGGTTGAGTTCGGAGACCCCAGAGCACGGAGGGGAGCTCGCGCATCCAGCGACCAGGGTGCTTCTCGTCCTTCTGGTAGAGGCGCTTCTTCACGGTGTCAAGGATCATGCCGTTGGCGCGCTCAGCCTGGCCGTTGGCCCGAGGATGGGCAGCGGAGACATACTTGACGAGGATGCCGTGCCCTTCACAGAAGTCCCAGAAGACGTTGCCGGTGAAGTTGGAGCCAAGGTCGGTGATGATGGAGTTCGGGAGACCGAAGCGATGAATTATCTCGTCGATGAAGGAGACGGCGTTCTCAGTTGTCGCTTTGGTTATTGGCTTTGCTTCGATCCACTTGGAGAATTTGTCGACGGTGACGTAGATCCACTTGAAGCTTCCCGGAGCTGGTCGGAAAGGGCCGATCATGTCGAGTCCCCAGCAGGCGAAGGGCCACGAGGCCGGTATCGCTTGGAGTTCTTGCGCAGGAATGTGGTTTTGTTTGGCGAAGAATTGACCCCCCTTCCAGGGAGAAGCAGAAGAAGAGAAGAGACAGGAGACAGAGAAGGGAAGTTCAGTAGAACTAGGGTTTCTAGAGAGAGAGTTAGAGCTCTACATCAAGTTTACAGTTTAGTCTAGCTAGGTTCAAGTAGAGGCAGGCGACTTCGTCGGCATATCCGGCTGGAAGCTTCGTCTGAGTCTCCGGATCGTTGTCGAAGACTCGGTAATTTGTATCTTTATTCAACTTTGTGCTACTTTAATATATTTCAGTTTATTCAGTTTTGGAGTTTATTCTAGTTATATATTTAATATAGATCTGATTATGATAGAGTTTATGATCATGTTCGTAAAGTACTTAGCTTTATTCCGGATAGAGTTAAGTGGTCAAACTGGTGTAAACATGGTGTTTAGGCTAAGTTTATCTGCGAATACATCCTATGCTCTGGGTCGAGAGGTAGATCGCAGGAGTGACAGTCCTGTTGAGTCCTTTGTAGTCCTCCCCCCGAGTGTAGACCTTAGTAGGACACGATTGCAAGTTAGAATTCATTACTTTGTTCTTGATTATAATTTAGTAATGTCTCTTGATCATGGATGATAGATTAATTAGCTATAAATGATTGTATATTAACTAGAGTAACCACTAGGCTTAGTAAATGTGCAGTAACTTAGGTTTCGAATCTCTTAATTAATCTCCTGACTGCTCTGCTTGATCCATGTAGTTTGCTTTATCTCTAGAATTCCCGTTATCATTATCATTATTCAATATTTATCTTTATCTTGTCTTACCCCTTTTTAGACATGTGAGTAGTAATGAATGAATAGTAATCTCCACTACCTTTGAATCACATTTATATCCATCTGTTCCCTGCTTCGCTATTTCCTTCGGTAAAATATAAATAACGATACCTAGATAACCTGGGTGAAATGCTGCTACGACAGGTATATTTATCTGTGCGCTTGCGGATAAATATTTGTTTATATCTTTTGAGACAGTGTCACAAATGAATTACATTTATATTATCATGTTGGGGATGACAACTTGACATTAAGTGTTGTTTCGGGGCCCGAGATCCCGAAACAGCGGGTTGTCGCACGAACGAAAGCCCAAAGCGAAAGCGGAAACCGAACGGTGAAACGGGAAAATAATTGATGTGAACCGTGTTCCCCCCCTTGGGAGGCTGGGAGCTTTTTATATTAATCCGGATCAAACTGAAAGTACAAGAATGCCCTTTCAACCACTCTGTTACAATTACAATGATGCCCTATTCAACTACTCCATGGTTGCGCGCCGCCTCTCCCGGCACGAGGGGCACCATCGTAACTTCGCTCTCTGACGGGCCCAGCGTCCCCCGGCTCCTTTTCCTGACCAGTGGGCCTGCTCCCCTTTGACCCAGGCTTCCGTCGACCTGCGAAATCCTATGAGAAGCCAAAGTCATGAATGACGAAAACTCTCGCCGGAAACGCCGGGCTCCTTCCGCGCGAATGCTTCCTTTCGCACGAAAACTCCGTCCTACCCCGGCCCTGCGGACTGAAGGCGAATGCGTGCTTCCGTGCGAATGCTTCCTTTCGCACGAAAGCTCCGCCTCCCCTTGGTCCGCAAGCCAAAACGCGCGCTTCCGTGCGAATTCTTCCTTTCGCACGAAAGCTCCGCCTTCCCTTGGTCCTTGAGCCGAAACGCGTGCTTCCGCGCAAACGCTTACCTTCGCACGAAAGCTTCGCCTTCCCTTGGTCAACGAGCCAAAACGCATGCTTCCACGCGAATGCCCCCTTTTGCACGAAAGCTCCGCCTTCCCTTGGTCCTTGAGCCGAAACGTGTGCTTCCGTGCGAATGCTTACTTTCGCACGAAGGCTTCGCCTTCCCTTGGTCAGCGAGCCGAAACGCGTGCTCCCGTGCGAATGCTTACTTTCGCACGAAGGCTTCGCCTTCCCTTGGTCAACGAGCCGAAACGCGTGCTTCCGCGCGAATGCTCCCTTCCGCACGAAAGCATCGTCATCTTTCGGTAAAATGCGGGTCGGAGGCGCTTGCGGTCTGGGTGCCGCCCCAACAATAGCCCCTTACGGTTGAATCTGCAGCTTGCGAAGTTCGACTGTGTCCTTTCGCTAGGCGCCTACGCCCGCCCAAAAAACCTTCGTTTCGTCCCGAAGCTGAGGTTTTTTTTTGAATATAGACGTATGTATTTTTATTATTATTATTATTATTTATATTTTTGTTTTAAGTCGCGTTGCAAACGCCTTTTCGTCTTCCTCGAAAACTGTGTGTCATGATGTAAAACCTCTGCGGCGCTTCAAATCTTGTGCCCGGGCACCTGTTCGTCTCCCTCAGGAACCGTGTCGAGGCTCATCGTATATATATAAGTGAAGGCTTCAGTTGGGGGGGGCACTTGGTCGATCAACGCCTTCCTGCTCTCGCCGCCTCTTTCGTGAAATTTGCCGCTATTCGCTTGACGCCCTTCGCTCTCCTTGGCGAAAGCTATTCGTTGTTTGATTCTCATCATTCGCTGGGCGATAGTTTGTGGTACGCATGTCACTTCCCTTTTCTTTATTTCCTTTATACTTAAGTCCTGCAAACTGGTTGTTTAAGGTTGCTTAATTTCGCTTCTACTTTCGTCCATTTCGTTTCGTCTCCTCGCTTGCCTAGTTTGTTTATTTGTCTTTCGCGCCCTGTTAGATGGCGTCTTCCAGCTCGACGCCGACTTCGAGCTCGTCTAGCGAAAGTACGGGTGATACCGAGTCCTCTCGCCGCGAACTTAGTGCGGAAGTGTCCATCGGATCGGGGGTTGCTCCGCGAGTTCCAGAGCACAGCGGGAGTGTGTCGAATGATGGGGACTCCGGTTTGGTTTCGGTCCCGACGGATTGTTCTTTTTATCTTGGCGTATCGCGAATGACGGCTGCCCGCTTGCAAACAATGGCCGAAGAAGGGCCTTTGAGGAGAGATCATCTTGCGAATTGTCGCGTCCCTGGAGACGAGGAAGTGCCTATTCCGCGACATAACGAAGCCATTGTCTTTCGCGACTACTTCGTAGCTGGTCTTGACTTTCCTCTCGAAGAATTCGTATCGGATGTTCTGTCAGGGTTCGAGATACAGCTTCATCAGCTCACGCCGAATGCGTTTGCCAGGCTCAGTGTTTTCGCACATGCAATGAAGATGCTAGATTGCACCCCGCGGGCGGACGTTTTCGTGCGGTTTTACGACATTCACCGTCGCCTGACGAAAGTGAAGGATCCCTTTCTTGGATGCGAGCTACCCAGCGAGATTGGGTGCATCAATTTCGTACCACGGAAAACACAGGGGAGTGTTTCCATTTCGCTCACATACCGGAACAAATGGCCGGATTGGAACCGTTTTTGGTTCTACTATCGCGTGTGCTCGGACGAAGACGTTGCTATTGAACTAAGTAAAGGGTCGAAAAAGGGCTCTCCACTTGTATCGGTCTTGGAGAGATGCCCAGGGAAACACCTTCCGCCTGTCGTTCTGAGGGACCCGGAAGCCATTCGATGCGGGGATGCTTTCGCGCTCACTGCGCGGTTTCAGATCAGCCGAGATTTGGTTGAAGAGTGGATGGCCATTGGGATGAATCCGCTCTGCGGCGCAACTTCATTCGAATGCTTTTCGGAGAAAGATGGTTATTGGGGCCCCACGCTACTACTTGAGAGGCCTGCGGATTTCGATGATGATGAAATCTATGTGAAATATATCAAAAAGGAGACCAGGAAGGTTTGTGGGCCGTATTTACGCAAGGAAAGCGAGTTCCAGCTCGGCAATCTCGGCCGGAGCCGCCGCCTGAACCGAGCTTTTGACGCTATGGGTGTCGATTATGCTGCAAGGCCTCTAGTTGACGAAGGCAAGGAAGAGGCTGAAAGTTCAAAGGCGAAAGGAAAAGTCATGGCTCGGCGAGGTGGGCGAAGCGGCGTGATCCCCCGGCGAAAAGTCGCCGAAGTCGGGGAAATTCGCATCGGGCGATTGATCGCCAAGCCGATGCTTAAAAGCCAAGGGAGAGTGCTGGAGTCGATCCCCGTCGTTGATCCTTTCGCTCATCCGAGGGTGGTTAGTTTCTTTGCCTATCGTTTTTGCTCGGGCTTTGCCTCGCGTGCGTTTGAATTCGGCTTTCGCATTTTGTTGGCGTATTGGAACCTTTCAATCAATTGTCTTAATGACTTAACGCCTTTTTTACTTTTTACGTGTTTTTTGCAGAGCGCATCGCACGCTGGGGGTATGGCTCCGAAGAAGCCAAGTATGCCGCTTTCGCGCGCGGCGTTTGACGATGATGCCTCAGTCGCCGATATGCCAACCTTCGCGAAGGTCGGGGCTCGGAGGCCTTCCGGCCCGACCGAAACCGCGGAGCGTCCGGCGAAAAAGGCGAAAACTCCGCGGCTGGATGCGTCTGTGCAGGCAACGGGCGAAAGGGCCACTGCCGGCGAAAGGGAAAGTGCGTCCTTGAAGATGCCTGCCCCTGCCGCTGTTGACAAAGGTAAACTACACCTTTTGCCACATTGCATTCGGCTGACACAAGAGATGGTGGAAGGGCAGCTTTTGGGATTTGGCCGGCTGGTTCTTGACGGGGTGCCCTCGGACTACGAGAACCCTTGCTTTTATACTGGCTTGAGCTCGTCGAATGATACTGACGAAGCGAAAGAGGGATCTTATCGCATTGCGCGTTCTTTAGGTGCGCCCTCGGACGCCCAACTTGCTTGCCGGCTTGACTATCGCCGAGCCGGAATCCTTCCCGGCAGCAACGAGGAGGCCACCAAATTTGTGGAGTTCTCGCAGAAGGCATTCGTTGCCCCGGAGATGGAAAGAGATCTCCTGAAAGTGAGCAGCTTGAAGCTTGACGACGCTTTGTCCTTTCATCTGGCGAGTGTAAGTTTTGAACATTCGTCGTTTCTTCTTGAGTTCCTTTCGTTGTTTTTGATTGGGTTTTACTATTATTCGCAGGCCGCTGTTGTCGCTCGCAGCCAGATCAACCAACGGGACCTATACACTCGCAAACTCGAGCGCGAGAAGCAGGAGCTTGATGCTCAGGTGAAGAATTTCGACACGCAAGTGAAGAAACTCACCACCGACGTTGAGCAGCTGACCAAGAAGGCGGACGCCGAGCGCACCTCAAGGAAAGCCAATCAGAGAGAAATTGAAAATCTCAAGAAAGAGCTTTCGCAGCTACGGGCCGCTCAAGCCGAAAGGGAGAGACTGCTTTTGACGTCTGCTGAGGGGGCCGTGGCTCGCTTCCGCGAATGCCTTCGCAGCATCGGGGTCGAGGCGGATGCTCCCTCAGAACATAGCGTGGACAGCCTTGTTGACTGGATTTGCTCCGAGATGGAGTCGCTGGAGGGACACATGTCCCTTGGCCGAGACTACGCCGCCGTTACCGGTATCAAGGCGATCGGTCATAGTTTTGTGGACGCCGGCTGCTCCCATATCGCGGAGCTTTCGGTCAAAGAAGTTGACTACTATTGGCGCACTCCCGAAGCGGCGAAAGTCCTAGGGAAAAGATTTTTTGACGAGTTCTGGCTGGCTGGCGGGAATGATATGTCACTCATGCAATCCGCAGTGGCTCGCGGAAAGGTATTTTTTACCGACCACTTAAGCTTTCGCGTTACTTCTCCGTCAGCTATCGCTCTTTCTGCAGCGTCCTGTGGTTTAGGTGCTGGCCCTTCTGAGATTCGGCTCTTGTGTGCAGACTCCAGAAGAAAAAGCGCACATTCGTCAAGTGTTTTCGGATTACATTTCCGAAAAACGGGCGCGCGAGGTCGAGCCGGAAGACGAGGCGAGCCCGCCCACGCCTAACGATGAAGCTCCCGAAGGCTCGGCTGCTGCTACTGCCCGTGATGCGAACGCTTCTCAAGACGCCGTGGTAGACGAATGATGTTTCTAGGACTCGTCTTTAATGTGTTGGTAACTTTGCTTCTGGACCGTGTGTATGATTTGGAACTTAAGTTCGAATGTTGTATTTTGAACAGGGTGCGGATGCGGGAACGCCGATCGTTCTCGACATCTGCCCATTAATGATTAGGTCTGGCGATATCTGTGTTGGTGGAGACTTGTGGAAGAGAATTCGCTCTAGGTTCCCGACGGCGTCGCTTTCGGCTTATATGAGAAAACGCGCTAAGAAACTTAGGCGCACAGAAGAGCGACTACGCACTTTTTATGAAAACTTCGATCTACGCGAACTTGAATCGAGGCGAATGAGGCGCGGGGCTTCGCGCGCACCGCCGGGCTTCGATGGTGCTGCGTTCGTTAAGCTGGAGCCTGAAGACGCCGTGCCTTCGCCAGATAAAAGGCGATACAGTATTTTGCTTGGCCGCGAAAGTAGTTCGCGGCCCTGAATTGCATTGTACAAACTTTGCCCCACAAGTCCGATGTTATAAGAAGTGTCGCAGTGTGTTGTGCCTTTCGGTGTTAAACATTATTTGCGATTGTGCGACTTTTTCATTCTTTCGCTTGAATGTGACTTGGACGATCGTGTGCCGTGCTAAGTCGTGCAGATTGCTTAGGTTTCGGGTACTCTTTGCTGATAGACGCGCCCGCCCCCGCACACTCAGGCGAGGGGCGGTAGCATTCGCGCGAGGGTGCTTTCATTGCGAGCCCCTCGGCCGACAATAAAGACGCGCCCGCCCCCATTCACTTAGGCGGGGGGCGGTAGCATTCACGCGAGGGTGCTTTTGTTGCGAGCCCCTCGGCCGATAGTAAAGACGCGCCCGCCCGAACTCACTTAGGCGAGGGGCGGTAGCATTCGCGCGAGGGTGCTTTTGTTGCGAGCCCCTCGACCGATAGTAAAGACGCGCCCGCCCGCACTCACTTAGGCGAGGGGCGGTAGCATTCGCGTGAGGGTGCTTTTGTTGCGAGCCCCTCGGCCGATAGTAAAGACGCGCCCGCCCCCACTCACTTAGGCGAGGGGCGGTAGCATTCGCGCGAGGGAGCTTTCTGTGCGAGCCCCTCGGCTGATAGCAAAGACGCGCCCGCCCCCACACACTTAGGCGAGTGGCGGGCGAATTCGCGCGAGGAAGCTTTCATTGCGAGCCCCTCGGCCGATAGCAAAGACGCGCCTGCCCCCACTTACTTAGGCGAGGGGCGTTAGCGTTCGCGCAAAGGCGCTTGATAATTCGGTTGACGAAAATGTATTTATGAACACGACATGGGGAGCATACAATCGACTATGATTATGATATTGCTCGTATTGCTGTCCAGCCGCATGCACGGCATGGTTCATCTCCTATCTTTGGTTTGCGATGGGAAAGCCACTCGATAGTACCAAAGCCTACAGTTACCGGATTGGTGACGATAGGTGGACGCGATGCCGATGACACGATCATAAAAGCGAAAGCGTAGCTCCTGATGCTTCCTATTCGCATTTTCGATAATGAGCTGACTACCTGGAACTAACATTTTGAAGAGCCTCGGTAGTTTAGGATGGATGGGAGGCTTGCACTTTGTTGCCTATTTATACTGCCTTGCCCTTGATACAGGGCGGCTGCATTTACTCACCTGTCTGTATTTGTGAGCGCTTGGTAGGTGAAAGGTTAATACAACATTTACGTTTTAGCGGCTGTAAATGTTTGCCAGCTGTCATTTGTTTTGCCCTACTAGGGCTGGTGTTCTTGGCCTCCGCTACCATTCTCCCCTTTCGGTGATGGGGGGCTGGTTCTGCATAGCCCGCAAGCTTTCGTTCCGCCCTCGTTTTGTCGGAGGGTCGGTTTGTTCATGGCCCGCGGGCCTTTGTTCCGCCCTCGCATTTTGTCGGAGGGTCGGTTTTTTCATGGCCCGCAGGCTTTCGTTCCGCCCTCACATTTTGTCGGAGGGTCGGTTTTTCATAGCACGCAGGCTTTCGTTCCGCCCTCTCGTTTTGTCGGAGGGTCGGTTTTTCATAGCCCGCAGGCTTTCGTTCCGCCCTCGCATTTTGTCGGAGGGTCGGTTTTTCATAGCCCGCAGGCTTTCGTTCCGCCCTCACATTTTGTTGGAGGGTCGGTTTTTCATAACCCGCAGGCTTTCGTTCCGCCCTCTCGTTTTGTCGGAGGGTCGGTTTGTTCATAGCCCGCAGGCTTTCGTTCCGCCCTCTCGTTTTGTCGGAGGGTCGGTTTTTCATAGCCCGCAGGCTTTTGAGATTGTCGTTGGATGGAAAGGGTCTCTTTTGCCCAATCCCATCGACATTCTCTTTTTTTCACATTTTGTTGACGAATGTCTCAACCTTATGCTTGGTTGATTTCGTCTTCTACCGATTCGCGTGACATTTTTGGGGAATTACAGCTACTTTAGTAATGTAGCAGTTACATTCGGCTGCCTCGTTAAAAAACCTCGCACCCTAATGAAGGGCTTCCCCGGCAAGGAAAAAGAGCACAGCCGACCTTTGATTACAAGAATGGTGAAAGAGAGGAAAAATTAAGCCAGAGTCAAAAAAGAGATAAATTATGGGTAGAAACGGCGCAGATTGCTCGCGTTCCATGTGTGGGCTGATTCTTCACCCTTGTCATTCATCAACCGGAATACACCGGGCGCTGCCATGCTTGCCACGACGAAAGGGCCTTGCCACTGCGATTGCAGCTTGCCTTGCTTATCAGGCTGCCGAATGGTGACCATGTCTCCAGGCTTGATGTCCTTTCGGGCTACCGTCTTGTCCCTGTGATGCTTCGTTTCGGCGTGGTACTTCTCAAGGTTTTCTGCAGCATGCGATCTTATTTCTTCGATAGTGTCGAGCTCGAGCTGTCTTTGCTCTTCGGTGTTTGGAGCCATTTCAGTTCTAAAGGAGCCCAGTTTTACCTCTTCCGGGGTGACTGCTTCCTCGCCGTAAAGCAATCTGAATGGTGTGAAACCGGTAGCTCTGGATCCCGAGATGTTGTGGCCCCATACGGCTGTTGTTAGAGTGTTGGCCCATTTTCCTTTCGGCGAGTCATACAAGGTTTTCGAAATTGCTGAAAATATTAGGCCATTGGCCCTCTCGACAGCCCCGTTCGCTTGCGGGTAATTTACCAAGGCGAAGTTAAGCCTGATGCTGATCTCGTCGCAGAAACTCCTGAATTCGGCACAATCAAACTGCTTGCCATTGTCGCAGGTGATGAAAGAGGGGACACCGAAACGGCAGATTATCCTCTGCCAGACGAATTTGGTTAAGGAGGTTGAAGTTATGCTGGCGAGGGCTTTTGCTTCCACCCACTTAGTGAAGTACTCAAGAGCGACAGCTGCGAAACGCAGACTACCCGGAGCTGCCGGTAGCGGACCGACTATGTCGATGCCCCACCTTTGCAAGGGCCAAGTCAGCACTATCGGCGTGGTTTCGTTTGCTGGGGCTTTCTGGTTTTTGGCGAACATCTGGCAGCCATTGCAACATTTGACCAGCTCTCTGGCGTCCGATGCGGCGGAAGGCCAGTAGAATCCTTGCCTCATTGCTCTGTGTGCTATTTCGTGAGGCCCTCTGTGCGCTCCGCACATTCCGGCATGCATTTCTTCGAGTAGCTGAATGCCTTCGCGCTTGCTTATGCATTTCAGAAGAGGAGCTGTTATCCCCTTTTTGAACAACTGCTCTCCGATGATTGCGTAACCTTTCGCTCTGCTAGACATCCTTTCGGCGTCCTTCCTAGACTCCGGCTCGTATGTCCCGGATAGATAGGCGAATATCTGCGACCTCCAGTCATCACTGGTGATAGCATGTACCGAACTTGGATGTTCTTCCTCCTCTTTCACTGCTTTGGCCGAGAGCACTTGATAGAACACGTCTGGTGGAAGCGGTAGATTTTGTGCTGCGGCTTTGGCCAGTTCATCTGCTTCTGCGTTTTCGGCCCTTGGAATGTGACGTAAGGTGAATCCAGCGAAATGCTTCTCCATTCTTCTGATTGCTGCCAGATACTTGGCTAGCTCTGGTTCTCTTGTTGTGAAATCCTTTTCGGTGTGACCAACAACGACTTGGGAATCCGACTTGACTATGCATCTTCTCGCTCCGATTGCTCGGAGCTTTCGTAAACCCAAAAGCACGGCCTCATATTCGGCAGTGTTGTTGGTTGTGAGGAACTGCAGCCTTGCGGCAAATCTGACCTTTGGTCCTCTTGGCGGCGTGAGGATCGCTGAGATTCCGGCTCCGGCCATTCCCCATGCGCCGTCACAATTCACTGTCCACACAGGCTCTTCGAATTCAAGCGTTGTGTCGAAAGCGGCGGGAGTCCAGTCTGCAATGGAATCCGCCAATGCCTGCGACTTGATTGCGGATCGGTGCTGGAAGTCAATCACATATTCGTTCAGCTCCGCCGCCCACTTGTCGATTCGGCCGATAGCTTCGTTGTTGCGGAACAGTGCTTCCAATGGCTGAGCCGAAAGGACTATGATGTGATGGGACTGAAAGTAGTGCTTTAGTTTTCTAGAAGCCATTACTACTGTGTAAGCTATCTTCTCCAGCTCTGAGTAGTTTAGTTTTGCACCCGAAAGGGCCTCGGAGACGAAGTAGATTGGGAACTGCATCATCTTGTTTTCGTGCTCCTTCTCTTCCACCAGTACTGCGCTTACGGTGGTGTGCGATGCTGCGAGATACAGCAAGAGTGTCGCTTCCGGCGACGGTTTGGATAGCGTGGTCAGTTTTGTCAAATGCTCCTTTAGTTGCTGAAAGGCCTGCTGCTACTCTTGCCCCCAATCAAAAGGGTCAGAGCTACGCAGAGTTCGGAAGAAAGGCAGTCCTTTTTCAGCGGACCTTGCGATAAATCTGTTCAAAGAAGCCAGCCTTCCTATCAACTTTTGCACTTGCTTTCGGTTTGAGGGCGGTTGCATGTTGATGATTGCCGCTATCTTGTTGGGATTAGCTTCAATTCCTCTTGCCGATACCAGGCAACCGAGGAGCTTGCCTTTCTTAATGCCGAAAATGCACTTGTCAGGGTTGAGCTTCAAGCCACTCTTCCGGAGATTGCCGAAAGTCTCGATCAAATCTGCCTGATGATCTTCCTGTCTATCGCTCTTGACCACTATATCGTCAACGTAAGCCAACAAGTTTTTCTTTTGCTTCTGGCTTTCGAACACTTTGTCAGTCATTCGCGAAAAAGTAGGGCCTGCATTCCGCAGCCCTTCCGGCATTCGCCGGTAGCAGTATGTGCCTGTAGGGGTGATGAAACTGGTTTTCTCCTCATCGTCGGGATGAAGCCAAATCTGGTGATAGCCCGAAAAACAATCTAGCAAGCTCATTATTTCACAACCAGATGCAATGTTGACAAGCTTGTCGATACGAGGCAAAGGATACGGATCCTTCCGGCAGCATTTGTTGAGGTCGGTGAAATCGACGCACATTCGCCATTTTCCATTTTTCTTTTTCACCAAGACGACATTGGCCAGCCATTCGGGATATTGGACTGGTCGAATTACTCCAGCATCGAGTAATCTTTGTACTTCGGCTTTCGCCGCGTCTGCCCTTTCGTTTGACATCTTTCTCAGTTTTTGCTTTCTGGGTTTAGCGCCGCTTGCAATGTTCAAACTGTGCTGGGCGAGATCTCTGCTAACGCCTTGCAAGTCGCTTGCTGACCAAGCGAAAATGTCATCGTTGTTCGCGAGGAAGGATGCCAAAGCGTTCCTTTCTTCCTCCGGCATGCTTGACCCAATGTGCACGGCTCTTTCGGGCCTGGAGGCCGCGAGCGGAATTCTTGTCGTTTCTTCGGCTGCCCCGACCTTGCATTCCGACGGGCTGACGGTGGCATGCTCTTCGGTGGTTGCTTGCGATTCATTTTTATTTGCCACCTCATTGATAAGGCTGTAGCCTGGGGTTGGCCTTCCCTCAATTCTTCTAGAGGCTTGCTGGTCTCCGTGTACAGTGATGATGCCGAAAGGAGATGGCATTTTCATGCACAGGTAGCTTTGCTTAATGACGACGTCAAACCTGTTGGTGAAGCCTCTGCCGAAAATGGCAGTGTAGGGATAGTCCATGTTTACTATGTCGAATGTCAGTGTCTCGGTGCGGACTCTTTCTCCTTCGGCGAAAGATACAGGGACTTGCTTTTTGCCGATAGCGTCGATTTTCCTTCCTCCGAACCCATACAGTGAGTTGCCGGCGGGGTCCCGACTGCGCCTGTCGAATCCCATTGCTTTGAAAGCTTTGACGAATAGGATGTCAGCTGAGCTTCCGGTGTCAATCAGAATATTGTGCAAGGTGAAACCGGCCACATTGGCCATGGCGACGAAAGCGTCACAATGCGGGTAGTCGCGGACTTTGAAATCAGACTCATCAAAACATATCGGCGCTAGTGACCAAGCTGGCCTGTTCAGTGGAAGCCTTGGTGATACCGTCTGGACCCTTCGATGATAGTCCTTCCTCGCCCTTTTACTTTCGTGCTCCAAGTTGGATCCTCCCGTGATAGCAAAAATGTGCCCTCTTGACGGAAGGATGTTGTTGATTGCGCTAGTTTCATTTTCCATCTCCTGCACCTGCTGGAAACCCGGCTGTGCTTGCTGCCCCTGAGGTTGGGTCTGAACCGGGAGCGCTGGCTGCGGCGTTGGCTGACGCTGGTAGTGCATAGGTGACGAAACTGCCACCGACTGTGGTGCGAAGACCGGAAGCTGGTAACTCTGATACGCCGGATTGTACCAATGCAAGTTTTGGGGATGCATGTACTGCGGGGGGTGCATAGGCGTGCTTGCGTAGTTGCCGCATGCTGCTGCCGCTGCTGCCGGGTCTTGGGAATTGTGGAAAACATGCTTGGAGCTTTCGGCGGAGGCTGAGGCTTGGTCTTTGTCTTTCAGCTCTTTCGCCATCTTGCTGTATTTGCAGTCACGGGTGGTGTGACCGAAATTGCCATCGCAAATGACGCAGTATGGTGGCCTGGGTCCTCTTCCGCGGCCTCTGCCGTCTCGACCGCCGCGTCCTCCGCGGGAAGGCTGATCACACCCTCTTTGGGGCTGAAAGTCGGCCATATCGGGCCTCACCGTACCTGCTGCTGATTGCGCTGGTTCCTCCTGTAAACTGTTGATTGACCGAAAGGGCCTAAGAATTCTTTGATTTGGCACGGGCGGTGGTCGACTTGCTTTCAAAACGGCCCTAATCCCATGGCCCACTGATCACCGTCAACCACTGACAGTCGATCCGTACAGCCAAGAGATTAAGACCGGTTCCGCTACTGGGCTACATCAGTGCCCGATGTCCGCAGGATCATCTCACAATTCAGTTACAATCTTTTGAACATTTTGACAATAACATCAGAGTAAATAGCGGAAGACTTAGATAACAATAGTTTTACAAACCAGGGTTCAACATAAAATTAAAGTGAAGTTATTACAGACCATAGTTCAAATAGATAGAGTTGGCAGAGTAGCATATGACAACAACTGAAGGGTAAAGATACTTCACCCAGCCCGAGGGTGAATGATCACTCTTCGGCCTCATCGGCCTCTTCCTGAACAACAGTCACACAGCAGGGTCCGAGGCATACTGAGGAATCTGCCATACCTGCAACATGGGGAATAAAACCCTGAGTACAAAGGTACTCAACAAGACTTACCCGACTAAAGAAAAAGGGAGAAGACTCAGGAATGAGAGGCTTAGGGTAGTCAAGGTAAGGCTTAAGCAAGATCAAGTATTTTGCAGAAAAGCATTTTTGTAAACCTTATTTTATTTTGAAAGATTCAGTATTCCTCAATTCTTCATCGTTCATGATTCATTTTACATTTCAAAACATTCCTAGTTGAGAACCACTCTCCGTTGACAGTCAGTGGACCAAGTCTCCATAACCGAGGAGCAACGTTAATCCGGATAAATAATACTCAGCTGAGGATCCCTATCCACACTGCATATGTAGCACCCAAGCTTGCATATGCCAACTCGTCTACCACGATTCCTCCAAGATTGGGCCCGGTCCTACGCCACCCGGAAGTACAGTACACCACTCCAATCCGGGACTCTAACCCACGTGGGTACATGCTACTTCCGCCATCTCTCCACTCCCAGTGCGCGGTTGTCGGTCCAATAATGGATTTCTCGGAGCCAGAGCTTTCCGTAGTATGTGAATAGTTACAAGTCTTGACCAGCAGGCCCCCATACGGATGGTCCCTACATTTTTTTCGCCAGCGACAAGCACCTCGGGACTCTAACCCAAGAGTACAGGTCCTGTCGGTTTTTCAACCCTGTCCCGGTCGGTGTCAACTGTTGAGTCCCGGACTACAACATGACGGCACCGTACGCAAGGACAACCTCTCCTTCCTATTGACTAAGTACGGATCAGATACTTAGCCAATAGTGGGAGTAAACCAGAAATTCCCATAAAGTTTCTTTCAGTGATCACACTTTTGAAATTGGCATTTTTATTGCAAAGTCTAATTCAATAAGCATTGCTAAGCATTTTTCAAATACTTTTGAAAAGCAGGCTTCGGGTGTATCCGTGGTCAAGGTGGATAATGCATCAGTTAGGATATCACTCAATTCCTATAAACCTAATGCAATAATTTAACTCAAAAGCATTTAAGGAAATCACTTTATAAATTCAAGGAAAGGGTTAAATGCACCGGGGCTTGCCTTGGATGGCAAAAAGAGCAGACTCGGGGTTGGTGGTGTAGGTGCCGGAGCTCGGGGTTGCCTCGGGGACAGATCCTTCGGTGGCTACCTCGACTTCAGGTCCTTCTTCCTCGGTCACTATACGTATGCAATGATGCATGCACATGAGTAGGCTAGTATGAACAAAGTGCATAGGATAAAACTAGAGTATAGCTTTGCAAAGTATAAGTGGTTTGTTAAAGTGGACAAAAGATTACTTATCCCTTTCTAGCAATATTAGCTAACTTTATCAAGCAATTTTTAAATGACTTAAGCATAATCATCACAAGGCATCACAAACATCATAGACCAGAGGGGTATGGGTCTATGAACATCAAACAATCCAAAGATCACATCATCAAACACTTATTACCAACACTAATCACTTTTTCTATTTTCCTAAATTAATTAAAAAGGTCATCTTATGAAGTTGCTCCAAAAATTACCAAATTAATCACATAAGTTCATTATGGTGTAGATAGATGGCAAAACAAATTTCATAATTTTTGGAGGCCATTAAGGTGCTCAAATAAAATCAGACATTAATTAGCAAAAGGCACTATTTAACAATTAAAATAAAAGCTCAAAAATCAACTTGTTCCAAAAGACTTCAAAATTTTACCAGAGACTAAACATGGCATAAGGAGCTCACAAAAATTTGTCTCATGATTTTTGGAGTTATAAATCACTCTCAAAAATACCAAAACCTTCATTTTTCAATTAAAAGGGGAATTTTACATTTTCAAATTTTTGCACAAAACTCAAGTTTGATATTTTTATAAAATACTCCAGAGCATAAAGAGTCTACCACAAAAATTTCAGAATTTTTGGATGCACACAGAAAATCATACAAAAAAGAGAAAACAGAACACTATTCCCATCTCTCAGAAAAAGAGAAGAGCACTGTGCTCCTTCTAGGCCGGCCTCGGCGAATCGCGGGGCTCGGGCGAATCACGCGGGGCTCGGTTGAGACGGGCTCGGTCGAGACGGAAGCGACAGCTTCGTCCGAGGCCTGGCCCGGAGGCTCGGGCGAGACGGAGAAGTAAGCCTCCGTCCGAGGCCTGACTCGGGCGAAGCGGAGAGCATGCGCTCGCCGAGGCTTGGGCTCGGGCGAGACGGAAAAACCAGCCTCCGTCCGAGACCTGACTTGGAGGCTCGGGCGAAACGGAGTGGAAGCAGAGACCGGAGGCTCGGATGCTTACCACGGGTCGGAGGCAGGGCTCGAGGGTGAGGCTCGACTCGTTCTCGAGGGTGAGGCTCGACTCGTTCTCTAGGGTGAGGCTCGACTCGTTCTCGAGGGAGAAGACGACCGCGGCGGCGCTCTGCTCGCCGGCGGTGACCCGAGCGCGGCGGCGCGTTTACGCCGGCCAAACTGGGCACTCCGCGGCAGAGCTGAGGGCACGAGAGTGATCAGAGGGCTCACCCGCGTCGATCAAGGAACTCGGCGAGGTGAGGGGATGAACGGAGGTGGACGAACGGCGATGACCGGCGGACGGCGAGCGGCGGCGATCGGCGCAGTGGCGACCCTGGGCATCAAACAGAGCCGCAAAGGCCAGGTTAGAGCCGCACGGAGACAGGGAAGCGAATGCGAGGGTCGGAGGGAGATGATCAAGGCCGGAGACGGCGAATTCCACGAACCCGAGTTCGCCGGGTTCCTGCCGGAGATTGGGAAGATGGGGTTACGCCGGGCAAACGGAGGCGGGGAAGGTGAAATTGAGAGGTGGGAAAGCTTCACGATCTCAAGGCGGAGCTTTCGGGCTAGATGGTGGAGCGGCGGAGTGTCTGGAGTGGGCTGGCCACGGTGGCGGAGGTGAGTGAGGAGCTCGGGGCTCCGGCGGCTTATATAGCCGCGGCCAGGGGCCGGTAGAGAGCTCGGGGTGGGGTGGATAAGCTCGGCGGACGCACGCGCACTCGATTGCGCTCAGGCGGGGGTACTGGCGTGCAGCCGGGGCTCGGGCGCAAGCTCGGCCGGCAATGGCCACGCGGCGGCGGCGCGCTGGACACTGTAGGGGCCGAGAGCGAGGGTCAGCGCTCGCGTGCGGGCGCGGAGGGAACAGGGAGACAGCGGCGGCAGGTTGGTGGCGCGTGGGGAGCAGCCAGGCACGCGGCACGCGCAGCGCCGGAGGCTCGGCCACGGCCGGGGCCCCCTCTGCACTGCGCCGGCTAGAGGTAGGGGACGAACAGTGCTAGGCCTTAGGGTTTGACTTTTGGCTGATCTCTGTATTTTGCAAATTACTCTCAAAAATTGAACTGTGCGACAAAAACTCAAAACACCAAAGTTGTTCAGAAAAACGAGATCTACAACTTTGTCAATATGAACATTTTCAAATTCCAAATACTTTTTGAACTATATTCAAAAACAGAAAGGGGACACTTTTCAAATTTGATTCAAATCAAAATTACTCTGGATTTCAAACTGAAACTTGAAAATCTCCCAATATGAAAGTTGTTCCATTTGTCAAAACCTACAACTTTGCTAATATACACTTTTTCTGAAACTCAATAGTTTTTGAATAAATTTTTAAAACTGAAAAGGGGACAAAAACTGGAATTTGAATGAATTTGAAATTACTACAAATTTTGTATAGAAACTTTGAAATTTGTAAATACCAAAGTTGTTCCTCTTGATCAGATTCACAACTTTTCTTTTTGAACCAACTCAAAATTTTGAATTTTGAAAAAGTTATCAAAAAGGGAATAAATCCAGGATTTGGGATTTTAGGGTTTTGCAAAAGGAAAATCAAATCAAATCTGATTTTTGAACTTTGATCAAAGCAATAAACATCAGGGCACTAAATTTGAACAAGAATTACATAGAACTAAGCACAGAGGTGAAATTACCATTTTGCCCCTATAGGAAGAAGTGGGCTAATAAGGGTTTTTGCAATAGAGGTACATCACACAAAATGATACACTAAGCAAATGCATACACATGAAATCATGATCAAGATGATTAATGATGCTAATGATGATATGTCAAGTTAATTACATGCTTAAACACCAGAGGTGTTACAGCCTTCCCCCCTTAAAGAAATCTCGCCCCGAGATTCTGCGTCTTAAGAAAGGACAAAGAAGGGATAAAGGCAAAACTTTACATAGACAGGGATTCGAGAAAGTCGGGATAGTTCTTTGCCAAGAAGTCCTCAGATTCCCAAGTAGCTTCTTCTTCAGAGTGCTGGTTCCACTGGATTTTGTACCACCTTGTGGAAGTTCTTCGAGTAACTCGATCTTTGTGATCCAACACGCGAACTGGATATTCCGAGTAGGATAGATCAGGCTCTAGCTCGACACCTTCAACTTCCACGACATGTTCTGGTACTCGGAGGCACTTCTTGAGTTGGGAGACATGGAAAACATTGTGGACAGCAGAGAGATGATCGGGCAACTTCAGCTTGTAAGCTACCTTGCCACAACATTCCAAAATCTCAAACGGACCAATGTAGCGGGGTGCTAACTTTCCCTTCACCCCAAAACGAGTGACTCCTTTGGTTGGTGAGACCTTGAGATATACGTAATCTCCAACTTGAAACTTCAGAGGTCGACGTCTCTTGTCAGCATAACTCTTTTGTCGGGATTGGGCAATCTTCATGTTCTCTTGTATCTGCTTGACTTTCTCTTCCATATCTTTGACCAGGTCAACTCCAAAGAATTCTCTTTCTCCGGGCTCAGACCAACTGAGGGGTGTACGACAACGATGACCGTACAGTGCTTCAAATGGTGTCATTTTGATGCTTTCTTGATAACTGTTATTATATGAGAACTCTGCCAAGGGCAAACAGTCATCCCAAGTATCTGCGAAGGTGAGCACACATGCTCTCAACATATCCTCTAACACTTGGTTGACTCGCTCAGTTTGTCCATCTGTTTGTGGATGATATGCCGTACTATGCAAGAGCTTGGTTCCAAGTGAGGTATGGAATGCTTTCCAGAACTTTGCGACAAACTGAGTACCACGATCTGAGATAATGGTCTTGGGTATTCCATGAAGCTTCACTATGTTGTTCTTATACAAGGCGGCATACGTGGGGACGGCGTAGCTGGTCTTGACTGGCAGAAAGTGAGCTTGTTTGGTGAGTCGGTCCACGATTACCCAAATGGAATCGAATCCTTTTTGAGTCTTGGGCAATCCATTGATAAAATCCATGCTGATATCCTCCCACTTCCAACCAGGTACTGACAAAGGTTGCAATTCTCCTCCAGGCTTCATGTGCACGGCTTTGACTTTTTGACAAGTATCACAGCGAGCGACATAGCGAGCGATTTCAATCTTCATCTTTGTCCACCAGAATCTTTGCCTTAGATCCTGGTACATCTTGTTGCTGCCGGGGTGGATGGAAAACCTAGACAGGTGTGCCTCATCAAGGATCAACTGTCTCAACTCAGGCACCTTGGGAACTACTAGACGGTTCTTGAACCAAACAACTCCTACATCATCGATCCTGAAACAATCAGCCTTACCGGTCTGGACCTTTTCGATGATGTGCTTGATTCCAGGGTTATCTTTCTGTGCAGCGATGACTTGTTCCTTGACCGATGTTTCTATCCTGACATTGTTCAGGCTTCCTTGCGGAACTATCTCAATACCCATCCTTTCAAGAGCATGGCACAAGGAAAGATCATAGGGCTTCATCGTCAGACAGTTGCAGTATGACTTGCGACTGAGTGCATCGGCGACCACATTCGCCTTACCCGGATGGTAATGCACTTCGATATCATAGTCCTTGATTAACTCAAGCCATCTTCGCTGCCTCATGTTCAGCTCTTCTTGGGTGAAGATATACTTCAGGCTCTTATGATCGGTGTACACATTGCAGGTACTGCCCAACAGATAATGACGCCATATCTTCAAAGCATGCACCACTGCTGCTAATTCAAGGTCATGGGTTGGATAATTCTCCTCATGTCGCCTAAGCTGCCGTGAGGCATAAGCGATCACTCGACCTTCTTGCATCAAAACACAGCCTAACCCAGTACCAGATGCATCACAGTATACATCAAAGGGTTTCTCGATGTCTGGTTGAGCTAGGACTGGTGATGTAGTTAGTAGTTTCTTCAAGGCTTGAAAAGCTTGCTCACAGGCTGTTGACCAAACAAAATCCACGGAATTCTTCAACAACTCAGTGATAGGCTTGGCAACTCTGGAGAAGTCTGGGATGAAACGACGATAGTATCCAGCCATTCCCATGAAGCTGCGAACTTCGCGGACAGTGGTAGGTGGCTTCCAATCCAAGATATCTGCCACTTTTCCAGGGTCAACTGACACACCTTCAGCGGACAGGACATGACCAAGGAATTGAATTCGATCTAGCCAGAATTCACATTTACTGAACTTGGCATACAGCTGGTGATCTCTAAGACGAGAGAGAACGACACGAAGATGCTTGGCATGATCTTCAGGAGTTCTTGAATAAACAAGGATGTCGTCAATGAACACGACTACAAATTTATCGAGCTCTGGCATGAACACAGAGTTCATGAGATACATGAAATGAGCGGGGGCATTGGTCAAGCCAAAAGACATGACCAAGTACTCATATAGACCGTATCTGGTGGTGAAAGCTGTTTTGGGAATATCTTCGGGACAAATTTTTATTTGGTGATAGCCAGATCTGAGGTCGATCTTGGAAAACACTCTGGCTCCAGATAACTGGTCAAACAGAAGATCAATGCGAGGCAAGGGATATTTATTTTTGATGGTGACCTCGTTGAGCGGGCGATAGTCAACGCACAGACGAAGGCTTTTGTCCTTCTTCTTCACAAAGATAGCAGGACAGCCCCAAGGAGATGAACTTGGGCGAATGAGACCCTTATCCAATAGCTCTTGCAATTGGATCTTCAGCTCTGCCAACTCTCTGGGAGGCATTCGATAAGCTCTACGGGATATAGGAGCAGTCCCGGGCTTTAGCTCTATAGCAAACTCAACATCACGGTCGGGAGGCAGACCAGGTAAATCTTCTGGAAAGACATCAGGGAACTCGCAGACCACGGGGATATCTCGGATCCCTTGATCATAGGTAGCATTTAGCTGTGTGGTAGCTGGTTTTGAAGGCATAGGATGTTGGAGAAGGAGTTTGGCGGTACTGTTAGGAATATCCACTCTCACAACTCTATTCAAGATGTCTATCATGGCTTTATACTGACACATCCAATTCATGCCTAAGATGACATCTATCTCTTGATCGCGCAGTACTATCATGGTGGTAGGAAAGACATGTTTCCCCAACATTACTGGTATACTGCGGACCACTTCCTTAGTATTTATCCGCCCTCCAGGCGAAAGTATGCAGAAACTTTCTTTTAACTCCCCCATGGGCAACTCATGCTTGATGACAAAAGTGCGACTGATGAAGGAATGCGATGCACCAGAATCAAACAAGACGACTGCAGGATGATTGGCAACAGGGAACCTACCGAGCATGACGGGCTCTCCGTCTGGGATGTTACTGACGGTGGTGAAGTAGACTTGCCCGTGCTTCCTGACAAGCTTGCCCTTCTGGACGTGCTGCTGCGGTGCACGGTGCTGCTGCTGTGATCCTCCAGGGCCTTTCTGTGCATGCTGGGCATTCTTCTTGGGTTTTGGGCACTCGCGAGACCAGTGACCAACTTGGCCACAGTTGTAGCATGGATGGTTGTAAGCTGTTTGTGGGGTGGTGACACGAACACCGGGGGCGTTCGGCTGAGTGGCACTTTGCTGGTTGGCATTGTGGGTGGTGGCCGCGGTACGAACGACCACTTGCTGATGGGGGTATGGGGCACGGTTTTGGTGGTGGCTGGGGTGGTAGATGATTCTTGGACGCTTATGGTTGCTGGAGAAACTGCTAGACCCAGCCTTCTTCTTCTTCTTCTCTTCCTGATACTGGCGGTTGCTTTCCTCGTAAGCAACAGCACGGTCAACGACATCATGGTAGGATCCGTTTAGGTTGTTGGACAGACCTCTGCGAATCTTAGGGTGCAGACCCCTGAGAAAACAATCTCTCTTCTTTTCCTCTGTGTTGACATAGTCGGAGGCATACTGGCTGAGGTGGTTGAATTGTCCCACGTACTGCATGACGGTGGAATCTTTCTGTTGCAGGGCCAAGAACTGATCCAACTTCATCTTCATCAATCCCGAAGGGATGTGATGTGCTCTGAAGGCGGTGCGGAACTCTTCCCAGGTCAGCTGGAGACCTTCCGGCTGGGCCGCCAACAGGTTGGCGTACCAGGCACTTGCGGGACCACGGAGCTGCTGAGAAGCGAACCGAGGCTTCTGGATCTCCGTGCAGTGCAGTAGACTGAACTTCTGTTCCATGGTGCGTAACCAGTCGTCAGCCTCGAGAGGTTCATCGGCCTTTGTGAAGACCGGTGGTCGTGTTTCAGTGAAGTCCACATAGGTTGTCTCTTGGTTGTTGCGGCGACCACGGTTGCCGTTGTTCTGCTGCCCTTGATTCTGAGCCATCAGATTGGCAGCGGCGGCCAAGGCTGCAATGGCATCTGCTAGGGTAGCTGGTACAGGTGGAGGGTTTGGGAGACGGTCATCTCCAGCACCTCCGGCTCCGGTACGGGTGTTCACAGGCATCTGTATAAGCAACTCGGAACTCAGCATATATGGACAAAGGTTCTGAAACGACCGATTGATAGTTTCATTGATACAAAGATAGCTGGCTTGATAAAGATGACAACAGACTGATAAGGGAAAAGGTACGAAAAGAAAGATACATGCCAGACTTGGCAACAGACAGACTAACGCCCCCAAACCTAGTCTAAGGTTTTAGGTAAGCAGATGGTACAGACACAAGGAGTCTAGTCATCATCGATGAAGATCAACTCTTCGTCATCATCATCATCCTCGATGATAAGCTCAGGCTCTTCCTCCTCATCTTCATCTTCAACGTGGACATCTTCAGCAGGTTCCACTTCCTCATTCTGATCGGGCTCGTGTTCCACTTCAGGTTCCTCCACGACTCCGTCTTCGGGGTCCTCAGCATCTGGTGGAATCACGGGGTGAAGCTGGTCGTGCAGCTGGTGTACTTCCTCATGAAGCATATCATTGAACTGCTCGATCTGGGCGGTGTATTGCTGCAGTCCATGGAGCTGGGCTCTGGTAACGTCCTCGCGGGTCCAAGCATCATTGCGCTGCTCGATAGCGCGAACCGTGTTCCGGTTGGCCTGCTCCAGGGAAGCTCATGCCTCATAAAACTCCATGCGGGAAAGGTAGAAGTCATGCTCCATGTTCTCCATTTCAGCCTTCAGATTCTTGATTTCCTCCTTCAGCTGCTTGCGGGTGCGGCGGGGAAAGCGACGACTATTGGAGGATTCTCCAGTCTCTTCTCCGGTGCGTGGCGCCAGCTGGTGACGCGGCACACCGTTCGGTCCAGTCGACTTGCGGGCAGTCCGCTTGATGATGGCCATATCTGGACAAGAGGTTATAGATGAGAAAGGCTAGCAAGAAAAAGGTAAAGGCATACTACCCCAACGAACTTAGAGAGGAAGTTAACTTAAGTGATTATGACATGATGCATGAATCGTTCCTACGGAACAAGGCAATGCAACTACTAAGGTAAGGTACATAGGGCTTATACAAGTTGTCTTGCTACTAGTTGCCAAAGACAAGATGAGATGAGAGAAGCAATTTGGACTCAAAATAGTCAAGTTTAGTTTTTGTTAAAAACATTTTGAAGTTTTCGCAAAAAGATTGCAACGTCATAGTGAGATGCTCCGATACCACTCTGTAACGTAACGGCCCTAATCCCATGGCCCACTGATCACCGTCAACCACTGACAGTCGATCCGTACAGCCAAGAGATTAAGACCGGTTCCGCTACTGGGCTACATCAGTGCCCGATGTCCGCAGGATCATCTCACAATTCAGTTACAATCTTTTGAACATTTTGACAATAACATCGGAGTAAATAGCGGAAGACTTAGATAACAATAGTTTTACAAACCAGGGTTCAACATAAAATTAAAGTGAAGTTATTACAGACCATAGTTCAAATAGATAGAGTTGGCAGAGTAGCATATGACAACAACTGAAGGGTAAAGATACTTCACCCAGCCCGAGGGTGAATGATCACTCTTCGGCCTCATCGGCCTCTTCCTGAACAACAGTCACACAGCAGGGTCCGAGGCATACTGAGGAATCTGCCATACCTGCAACATGGGGAAAAAAACCCTGAGTACAAAGGTACTCAACAAGACTTACCCGACTAAAGAAAAAGGGAGAAGACTCAGGAATGAGAGGCTTAGGGTAGTCAAGGTAAGGCTTAAGCAAGATCAAGTATTTTGCAGAAAAGCATTTTTGTAAACCTTATTTTATTTTGAAAGATTCAGTATTCCTCAATTCTTCATCGTTCATGATTCATTTTACATTTCAAAACATTCCTAGTTGAGAACCACTCTCCGTTGACAGTCAGTGGACCAAGTCTCCATAACCGAGGAGCAACGTTAATCCGGATAAATAATACTCAGCTGAGGATCCCTATCCACACTGCATATGTAGCACCCAAGCTTGCATATGCCAACTCGTCTACCACGATTCCTCCAAGATTGGGCCCGGTCCTACGCCACCCGGAAGTACAGTACACCACTCCAATCCGGGACTCTAACCCACGTGGGTACATGCTACTTCCGCCATCTCTCCACTCCCAGTGCGCGGTTGTCGGTCCAATAATGGATTTCTCGGAGCCAGAGATTTCCGTAGTATGTGAATAGTTACAAGTCTTGACCAGCAGGCCCCCATACGGATGGTCCCTACATTTTTTTCGCCAGCGACAAGCACCTCGGGACTCTAACCCAAGAGTACAGGTCCTGTCGGTTTTTCAACCCTGTCCCGGTCGGTGTCAACTGTTGAGTCCCGGACTACAACATGACGGCACCGTACGCAAGGACAACCTCTCCTTCCTATTGACTAAGTACGGATCAGATACTTAGCCAATAGTGGGAGTAAACCAGAAATTCCCATAAAGTTTCTTTCAGTGATCACACTTTTGAAATTGGCATTTTTATTGCAAAGTCTAATTCAATAAGCATTGCTAAGCATTTTTCAAATACTTTTGAAAAGCAGGCTTCGGGTGTATCCGTGGTCAAGGTGGATAATGCATCAGTTAGGATATCACTCAATTCCTATAAACCTAATGCAATAATTTAACTCAAAAGCATTTAAGGAAATCACTTTATAAATTCAAGGAAAGGGTTAAATGCACCGGGGCTTGCCTTGGATGGCAAAAAGAGCAGACTCGGGGTTGGTGGTGTAGGTGCCGGAGCTCGGGGTTGCCTCGGGGACAGATCCTTCGGTGGCTACCTCGACTTCAGGTCCTTCTTCCTCGGTCACTATACGTATGCAATGATGCATGCACATGAGTAGGCTAGTATGAACAAAGTGCATAGGATAAAACTAGAGTATAGCTTTGCAAAGTATAAGTGGTTTGTTAAAGTGGACAAAAGATTACTTATCCCTTTCTAGCAATATTAGCTAACTTTATCAAGCAATTTTTAAATGACTTAAGCATAACCATCACAAGGCATCACAAACATCATAGACCAGAGGGGTATGGGTCTATGAACATCAAACAATCCAAAGATCACATCATCAAACACTTATTACCAACACTAATCACTTTTTCTATTTTCCTAAATTAATTAAAAAGGTCATCTTATGAAGTTGCTCCAAAAATTACCAAATTAATCACATAAGTTCATTATGGTGTAGATAGATGGCAAAACAAATTTCATAATTTTTGGAGGTCATTAAGGTGCTCAAATAAAATCAGACATTAATTAGCAAAAGGCACTATTTAACAATTAAAATAAAAGCTCAAAAATCAACTTGTTCCAAAAGACTTCAAAATTTTACCAGAGACTAAACATGGCATAAGGAGCTCACAAAAATTTGTCTCATGATTTTTGGAGTTATAAATCACTCTCAAAAATACCAAAACCTTCATTTTTCAATTAAAAGGGGAATTTTACATTTTCAAATTTTTGCACAAAACTCAAGTTTGATATTTTTATAAAATACTCCAGAGCATAAAGAGTCTACCACAAAAATTTCAGAATTTTTGGATGCACACAGAAAATCATACAAAAAAGAGAAAACAGAACACTATTCCCATCTCTCAGAAAAAGAGAAGAGCACTGTGCTCCTTCTAGGCCGGCCTCGGCGAATCGCGGGGCTCGGGCGAATCGCGCGGGGCTCGGTTGAGACGGGCTCGGTCGAGACGGAAGCGACAGCTTCGTCCGAGGCCTGGCCCGGAGGCTCGGGCGAGACGGAGAAGTAAGCCTCCGTCCGAGGCCTGACTCGGGCGAAGCGGAGAGCATGCGCTCGCCGAGGCTTGGGCTCGGGCGAGACGGAAAAACCAGCCTCCGTCCGAGACCTGACTGGGAGGCTCGGGCGAAACGGAGTGGAAGCAGAGACCGGAGGCTCGGATGCTTACCACGGGTCGGAGGCAGGGCTCGAGGGTGAGGCTCGACTCGTTCTCGAGGGTGAGGCTCGACTCGTTCTCTAGGGTGAGGCTCGACTCGTTCTCGAGGGAGAAGACGACCGCGGCGGCGCTCTGCTCGCCGGCGGTGACCCGAGCGCGGCGGCGCGTTTACGCCGGCCAAACTGGGCACTCCGCGGCAGAGCTGAGGGCACGAGAGTGATCAGAGGGCTCACCCGCGTCGATCAAGGAACTCGGCGAGGTGAGGGGATGAACGGAGGTGGACGAACGGCGATGACCGGCGGACGACGAGCGGCGGCGATCGGCGCAGTGGCGACCCTGGGCATCAAACAGAGCCGCAAAGGCCAGGTTAGAGCCGCACGGAGACAGGGAAGCGAATGCGAGGGTCGGAGGGAGATGATCAAGGCCGGAGACGGCGAATTCCACGAACCCGAGTTCGCCGGGTTCCTGCCGGAGATTGGGAAGATGGGGTTACGCCGGGCAAACGGAGGCGGGGAAGGTGAAATTGAGAGGTGGGAAAGCTTCACGATCTCAAGGCGGAGCTTTCGGGCTAGATGGTGGAGCGGCGGAGTGTCTGGAGTGGGCTGGCCACGGTGGCGGAGGTGAGTGAGGAGCTCGGGGCTCCGGCGGCTTATATAGCCGCGGCCAGGGGCCGGTAGAGAGCTCGGGGTGGGGTGGATAAGCTCGGCGGACGCACGCGCACTCGATTGCGCTCAGGCGGGGGTACTGGCGTGCAGCCGGGGCTCGGGCGCAAGCTCGGCCGGCAATGGCCACGCGGCGACGGCGCGCTGGACACTGTAGGGGCCGAGAGCGAGGGTCAGCGCTCGCGTGCGGGCGCGGAGGGAACAGGGAGACAGCGGCGGCAGGTTGGTGGCGCGTGGGGAGCAGCCAGGCACGCGGCACGCGCAGCGCCGGAGGCTCGGCCACGGCCGGGGCCCCCTCTGCACTGCGCCGGCTAGAGGTAGGGGACGAACAGTGCTAGGCCTTAGGGTTTGACTTTTGGCTGATCTCTGTATTTTGCAAATTACTCTCAAAAATTGAACTGTGCGACAAAAACTCAAAACACCAAAGTTGTTCAGAAAAACGAGATCTACAACTTTGTCAATATGAACATTTTCAAATTCCAAATAGTTTTTGAACTATATTCAAAAACAGAAAGGGGACACTTTTCAAATTTGATTCAAATCAAAATTACTCTGGATTTCAAACTGAAACTTGAAAATCTCCCAATATGAAAGTTGTTCCATTTGTCAAAACCTACAACTTTGCTAATATACACTTTTTCTGAAACTCAATAGTTTTTGAATAAATTTTTAAAACTGAAAAGGGGACAAAAACTGGAATTTGAATGAATTTGAAATTACTGCAAATTTTATATAGAAACTTTGAAATTTGTAAATACCAAAGTTGTTCCTCTTGATCAGATTCACAACTTTTCTTTTTGAACCAACTCAAAATTTTGAATTTTGAAAAAGTTATCAAAAAGGGAATAAATCCAGGATTTGGGATTTTAGGGTTTTGCAAAAGGAAAATCAAATCAAATCTGATTTTTGAACTTTGATCAAAGCAACAAACATCAGGGCACTAAATTTGAACAAGAATTACATAGAACTAAGCACAGAGGTGAAATTACCATTTTGCCCCTATAGGAAGAAGTGGGCTAATAAGGGTTTTTGCAATAGAGGTACATCACATAAAATGATACACTAAGCAAATGCATACACATGAAATCATGATCAAGATGATTAATGATGCTAATGATGATATGTCAAGTTAATTACATGCTTAAACACCAGAGGTGTTACATCCGTGTACAGTGATGATGCCGAAAGGATATGGCATTTTCATGCACAGGTAGCTTTGCTTAATGACGACGTCAAACCTGTTGGTGAAGCCTCTGCCGAAAATGGCAGTGTAGGGATAGTCCATGTTTACTATGTCAAATGTCAGTGTCTCGGTGCGGACTCTTTCTCCTTCGGCGAAAGATACAGGGACTTGCTTTTTGCCGATAGCGTCGATTTTCCTTCCTCCGAACCCATACAGTGAGTTGCCGGCGGGGTCCCGACTGCGCCTGTCGAATCCCATTGCTTTGAAAGCTTTGACGAATAGGATGTCAGCTGAGCTTCCGGTGTCAATCAGAATATTGTGCAAGGTGAAACCGGCCACATTGGCCGTGGCGACGAAAGCGTCACAATGCGGGTAGTCGCGGACTTTGAAATCAGACTCATCAAAACATATCGGCGCTAGTGACCAAGCTGGCCTGTTCAGTGGAAGCCTTGGTGATACCGTCTGGACCCTTCGATGATAGTCCTTCCTCGCCCTTTTACTTTCGTGCTCCAAGTTGGATCCTCCCGTGATAGCGAAAATGTGCCCTCTTGACGGAAGGATGTTGTTGATTGCGCTAGTTTCATTTTCCATCTCCTGCACCTGCTGGAAACCCGGCTGTGCTTGCTGCCCCTGAGGTTGGGTCTGAACCGGGAGCGCTGGCTGCGGCGTTGGCTGACGCTGGTAGTGCATAGGTGACGAAACTGCCACCGACTGTGGTGCGAAGACCGGAAGCTGGTAACTCTGATACGCCGGATTGTACCAATGCAAGTTTTGGGGATGCATGTACTGCGGGGGGTGCATAGGCGTGCTTGCGTAGTTGCCGCATGCTGCTGCCGCTGCTGCCGGGTCTTGGGAATTGTGGAAAACATGCTTGGAGCTTTCGGCGGAGGCTGAGGCTTGGTCTTTGTCTTTCAGCTCTTTCGCCATCTTGCTGTATTTGCAGTCACGGGTGGTGTGACCGAAATTGCCATCGCAAATGACGCAGTATGGTGGCCTGGGTCCTCTTCCGCGGCCTCTGCCGTCTCGACCGCCGCGTCCTCCGCGGAAAGGCTGATCAAACCCTCTTTGGGGCTGAAAGTCGGCCATATCGGGCCTCACCGTACCTGCTGCTGATTGCGCTGGTTCCTCCTGTAAACTGTTGATTGACCGAAAGGGCCTAACAATTCTTTGATTTGGCACGGTCGGTGGTCGACTTGCTTTCGTCGCTTGCCTCTACATCATTCGGGCAGCCTTACGTCGCCGAAAGTCGTCGTCCGACCTCGCGTACGCATTCATCACATCGAACAATTCCTTAACATCTTTCGGTGGCTCTCTCGATAGATGAGCAGCGCACTGTCCGGTCCCCAAGCCTTCAATGGCTGCTGCGATCACCGCGGCTTCCGGCACGTTCGGCGCTTGAGCCTTGAGCTGTATGAAACGTTTGAGGTACTCAGATAGTGGTTTGTCATCTTGCTGGGTGCAATTCATGAGGTCCCACGTGGTCTTGACGTCCGGCCGGAATCCTTGGAAAGTTGCCAGCAATTCGGCCTTCAGCTGTGCCCACGAATAGATGGACAGTGGCTTAAGAGTGGTGTACCAATCGTGAGCCACGTCTTCGACTGCCAAGATGAGAGATTTTGCTAGAGCCTGATTGTCCCCGCCTGCTGAAAAGACAGCTGTCTCGTAGCTTGCCAAGAACTTGCGCGGGTTCGCTTTACCGTCGAAAGTCGGAATACGCGGCTTATAGCTGAGCGGCCACGGATGGGCTTGCAACTCCCTCGAGAGCAGAGAGGTTTCGTCGATGGCGTTGCCGAAAGCCGGCGGTTGCTCTTGCCTTGGTATGAATATATTTTCCTGGGCTATCGGGATTGGGTCCGCCCCAGCCCTCTGCAACTCTTGAATTTCCCTCTCGAGTTGCCTTTTCTGCGCCTCAGCCCGCCGAATGGCGTTGTGGGTTTCGTCCTCTCTTGCTTTTGCTGCTAATCGCTGCTGCAGCTGATCTCTTTGCGACAACAGCCTCTCGATTTCGTCTTGCTGTTGTGCCAACGTCTTGATTGCTTGGGCGTGTCTTGTGATTTCGTCAGCATCATCATCCTCTTCGCCGAATTCGTCCTCGACGAGTCCTTCCAGTGTTCCATCTCTGCCGAAAGTACGCTGATCCTGAGGCTGCACATTCTGGCTCGTCGATGCTCCCGGTCCCTGCTGTGGCTGGGTCTCTATCGCTAGAGCGCCGCCGAAAGGTGGTGGCTCGTTGGCTGTGCTTGGTGGGACTTGGCTGGCTGGAACTGAAGCCGCGATGGTGCCGGAGGCGTCCTTCCTCGCGGCGATAGTCTCCAGATTGTCGACCGCTCTCGGTGCTCTCCTTGGTGGCATGGTAAGCTCGGGCGACCCCCACGGTGGGCGCCAATGTTGTTTCGGGGCCCGAGATCCCGAAACAGCGGGTTGTCGCACGAACGAAAGCCCAAAGCGAAAGCGGAAACCGAACGGTGAAACGGGAAAATAATTGATGTGAACCGTGTCCCCCCCCTTGGGAGGCTGGGAGCTTTTTATATTAATCCGGATCAAACTAAAAGTACAAGAATGCCCTTCCAACCACTCTGTTACAATTAAATGATGCCCTACTCAACTACTCCATGGTTGCGCGCCGCCTCTACCGGCACAAGGGGCACCATCGTAACTTCGCTCTCTGACGGGCCCAGCGTCCCCCGGCTCCTTTTCCTGACCAGTGGGCCTGCTCCCCTTTGACCCAGGCTTCCGTCGACCTGCGAAAACCTATGAGAAGCCAAAGTCATGAATGACGAAAACTCTCGCCGGAAACGCCGGGCTCCTTCCGCGCGAATGCTTCCTTTCGCACGAAAACTCCGTCCTACCCCGGCCCTGCGGACCGAAGGCGAATGCGTGCTTCCGTGCGAATGCTTCCTTTCGCACGAAAGCTCCGCCTCCCCTTGGTCCGCAAGCCGAAACGCGTGCTTCCGTGCGAATTCTTCCTTTCGCACGAAAGCTCCGCCTTCCCTTGGTCCTTGAGCCAAAACGCGTGCTTCCGCGCGAACGCTTACCTTCGCACGAAAGCTTCGCCTTCCCTTGGTCAACGAGCCAAAACGCGTGCTTCCACGCGAATGCCCCCTTTCGCATGAAAGCTCCGCCTTCCCTTGGTCCTTGAGCCGAAATGCGTGCTTCCGTGCGAATGCTTACTTTCGCACGAAGGCTTCGCCTTCCCTTGGTCAGCGAGCCGAAACGCGTGCTCCCGTGCGAATGCTTACTTTCGCACGAAGGCTTCGCCTTCCCTTGGTCAACGAGCCGAAATGCGTGCTTCCGCGCGAATGCTCCCTTCCGCACGAAAGCATCGTCATCTTTCGGTAAAATGCGGGTCGGAGGCGCCTGCGGTCTGGGTGCCGCCCCAACATTAAGTGATGCTAGGAGTGTCTTGTACATTTCTGAGAGCTTTTGCTAGAATCAATTCATTAAAAGTTCATTATAGGCTGATTTGTCTTCTCTGTGGATCTCAGTTCGCTAGAGCAGAGGATGGGGAGAGCAGTAAAACCTCGAAGGCAAAATAGGAAATGACTGAGATAGATTGGGAGGTGGGTGTCTCCCTCTACTTATCCTAATTCTATTTCCCACTCTACCCCTAACTAATTACAGAGCGAGCCAGCTAAACCCTAGGGTTATTCTGGACCAACTCGTGGTAGGTGGTGATCCGACGGCCACGCCCGCACAACTGGTAGCGTTGCCTCGACGCAACCTCACCGATTGCCGCCACGTGTTGCCACCGCTCTGCTTGTCCTTTTCCCGGACTTCGCCCCCGGTTTTGAGGCCCAAACCGGGAAACCAGCCTTCACGACCAACCCCCGGTTCTGAGGCCCAAACCGGGAAACCAGTCGTCCATCGCCTGAGTTTTGTGGCCCAAACTCAGAAACCCGCAGCGCCCAGGTTTTGAGGCCCAAACCTGGAAACCGTCCTCAGCCCGAGTTTTGTGGCCCAAACTCGGAAACCATCAACGCCCAGGTTTTGAGGCCCAAACCTGGAAACCGTCCACTCGGTGGTTTTTCTGTGGCTCAACCACCAAACCGAGCCGTAGAAGGGATGCACTGCCCGTGCACCCCGTCCACTGACACATGTCCACAGGTCCTCGACCCAAGCAACACCGTGTCCGCAAGTCTTCGCTCGTCGCTGTCCCAGGCTGTTAGCCAGTACAGCTGATCCACGGGCCACCATTCCCTCAGTCCAAGCCTCACGTTCGGCCTTCGCCACTCTCGGTCCATCGGCACGGCACGTCTCTACTTGACCTTCACCTTGCCCTTGATCACTGTATCCGTGCTTGACACCTGCACAACACAAGCCAAAGAACATGCACATTATCCCAGTTGACAATCACTCATCACTCGAGACTCGGCATACACCCATGTATCCGCAATCTCCCCCTTGATGAGTGCATTGTCAACTACCAACACAAATCATAATGGAATGGAGGAAGGAAGAAGAAGGAGAGAGAACTCGGCCAAATGACCGAAAAGCATAACAAAGCCGAAGAAGGTCAAGTGGAAAGAGCAAGACAACTTGGTCCCCAAAGACATGGGTAACGGCTCGATGCAACCAAGCAAAGCAAAGCTAGCCCTCAAGAAGAGGTAGAACAGGCTCAACACCGCTAGCAGGAAAGCTCGATATCAATCGAAAAATCAATTGAAATCCAAGCAAAGATAGAGCTAGTCCTCAAGAAGAGGCAGAACGGGCTCAGCACCGCTAGCGAGAAAGCTCGATGTCAACTAAAGAAATGCCAACTGAAAAGCAAAAGAGCTCGATACCAAAAGAAGAGCACATAGGCAAAGTCGCTAGTCCCTCAAGAAAGAGGCAAAGGCTCAACACAACTAGCTACCAAAAATGCTCCGCCAATTGGAAAAATGCTCCGAACCAATTGACAATTCAACAGACAAAAACGAGCAGACTCCCCCTCCAATAGTGCACATGACCAGGAAATCTCCCCCTTAGTTGATCATATGATTTGAGAGAATTTCTCCCCCTTAGTTGAAAATTCACTATCAAGTATCTCTCCTCCAAATGCATATGAGTTAAAATGTGAGTTAGCAGCTTCAGGAATATAGTCTAGAGAATGAAAAGATGCTCTACACAGTAAAACTCCAATGACTCAACAAGAAGCATACATGCCAGCAAAGGCTCAAACTGATCACCAAATACGAAATATGAACATATCAGCAAGGTGAGCAGTTTTAGACATTCAGAAAAGGATGTTCAGCATAAAAATAGCACTGAACATGTCTAGACTGGAAGTCAAACAAGTGCTAATCATGTATACAAGGTGACCTAGCTCTAGCAAAGTTCAATCATCATGCTATAGAATGAAACATAAACTTGTGATTTTAGATTTTAATCGGAGTTGCAGCGGTGAAATTTCACAAGTTCGAAAATCAGCATGTGATTGCGAGAGGTTGAAAACATGTCATTGCCTAACTTTTCAACCGAGCTAAGCCTATGCAGAAGCAATCAAAAGCTTAAAGCATCAGTTTCGGTCATACACTACACGGCTCAAGTTTAACTCAAAACTGCAATGAGAAACAGTCTCGATACCGTGATGTGTTGACAAGCAGTCCCATCTCGATCTTTCCAATTCACTTAGCTTGGTTCAATTTTATAACAGAATATGAACAGACCAAGAAAGTGAATGACTCAGAACTAGAGATAGCAACCTAGCATATATGGAAAGCACAAGTGAATTCAACACATTCTACACATGCTAGTTGCATATCTCAATGGTGAACAATTTAAAAGTTTTATGTTCATTAAGCAAATTCACCATTCATAAAATAGCTCAGCTCACAACATGTATCAGTGATCAGAAAGAGCATAAGCTACTAGCATCATCATATAGCATCGGAGTAAACTAGACAGAGCATAGTTACATTCTAAAGATTGTATACATGAAGCTCCGAATGTAAACATGCAAGATGAAATGCAAAGATGCATGATGAAACCAAAAGAAAAAGAGTCAGTCTATAATACATGAATCAAAATGTTTCCCCCATCTAAAAGAGGAAACACACACCAAGCTCACCTCTCAACCTAGCAAAAATTGATAGGTCTAAAGGCTTGGTGAAAATATCAGCCAACTGATGATGAGTATCAACATGACGAAGGTCGATGTCACCCTTCTCATAATGGTCTCGCAAAAAAAGAAAGCGCACATCAATGTGTTTGGTCTTAGAGTGCAGCACGGGGTTCTTAGCAACGCTAATAGCACTCGTGCTGTCACAAAGCAAGGGAACGCGAGAAAAGCTCAGACCAAAATCACGCAGAGTGGCCATCATCCAAAGCAACTGAGAACAGCAGCTAGCCGCAGCAACATACTCAGCCTCCGTGGTAGACTAGGCAACGCTAGACTGCTTGCGAGAAGACCACGATATGAGAGAAGAACCAATAAACTGACATGTCCCAGAAGTGGACTTGCGCTCAATTCGGCAGCCAGCAAAATCGGCATCAGTGTAACCGCAAAGGGAGAGGGTGGAGGAAGCAGAATACCAAATCCCAAATTCTGGAGTGAAGCATAAGTACCTCATAATGCACTTGACTGCCTGACGGTGCGAAGTGCGTGGCGACGATTGAAATCGCGTGCAAAGACACACCGCGAACTGGATGTCCGGGCGTGTCGCCGTCAGGTACAGTAGCGACCCGATCATACTCTGGTACTCCTTCTGGTCCACAACTTCTCCATCCACATTCGCATCCAGGGCCGCTGTGGTCTGCATGGGTGTTGGAAGAGGCTTGGCCTCACCCATGTCGAACTTCTTCAGGATGTCCTTGGTGTACTTGCCCTGGTGCACGAACGTCCCTTCTCGGGTTTGCTTGATTTGCAACCCGAGGAAAAACGTCAACTCACCCATCATGCTCATCTCAAACTCCCTGTTCATAGTGTCTGCAAACTTGGCAACCAAAGCGTGAGAAGAACCACCGAAAATGATATCATCCACATAAATCTGAACCAAGAGAGTGTCATTGCCTAGCTTTAGGAGAAAAAGCCTTTTATCCACACATCCCATTTTAAAACCCTTAGCAAACAAAAAGGTTTTCAACCGATCATACCAGGCTCTAGGGGCGTGTTTCAAACCATATAACGCTTTGTGAAGTTTAAATACATGGTTTGGAAACTTGGGATTTTCGAAACCGCGGGGTTGTCTCACATACACTTCCTCTTCTATGTAGCCGTTTAGGAAGGCACTCTTGACATCCATTTGAAAAAGTTTAAACCCTTTGGATGCAGCAAAAGCCAAGAGTATCATAATTGCCTCCAAACGAGCTACATGAGCAAAAGTCTCCTCATAGTCTATCCCCTCCTTCTGACTATACCCCTGGGCTACAAGTCTGGACTTGTTTCTCACAACATGGCCATCTTCTCCTTGTTTGTTTTTGAAAACCCATTTTGTCCCAATAGGGTGACACTCAGGAGGAAAAGGAACAAGAACCCAAACCTGATTTCTCTCAAAGTTTTCAAGCTCCTCATGCATGACATTGACCCAATCCGGATCAGATAAAGCATGTCCAACATCTCAGGGTTCAAAATCAGCAACAAATGCAGAATGAGCAAAGTGAGAGATTTGTTGTGACCTTGACCGAGTGACACGTTCGCCGATGCTGCCGATCATCTGTTGAAGCGGGTGTTGGCGCTGATTGTGTCGTGGCGCCTCCCGAGCTGAAGATACCTCCCCCTCAACAGCAGCTGGCGCCTCCTCGGGTACAAAAAGTACCGCTCGAGGTGGCGGATCCCACGACCCCCAAGTAGTCGAAGAAGAAGGATCAGGGCCGTGAGTGGTAGTAGAGGCCGCTCTTTGTGGCACAGCAAGTGGAGGTGGTGCTGGGTCATCCATCCCTTCAGCACCCTCGTCCTCATCATCAAAAAGAGGCTCGCCAACCTCATGATCACATGCACGCTCAAAATGAGAGGAAGGACAAACCATGGTCTCGTCGGATGTGACATCGGATGTCTCCATGACTCGATTAGTGTCAAGGTTAAGTACATGATATGCGCGAGTATGAGTGCCATAACCCAAAAACACACCGTCAGAAGAACGAGACTCAAATTCGTCCAGGTTGCCTTTCTTAAGTATGAAACAGTGGCAACCAAAAACTCTAAAAGAACTCACTTTGGGCAGTCTACCAAAATGCAACTCATAAGAAGTCTTTTTCAAGAAAGCTCAAAGAAAAATGAGATTGGAAATGTAGCATGCAGTGCTCATTGCTTCGGCCCAATATCGCCTAGGAGTCCTATGCTCATCGAGCATCGTCCTGGCCATCTCAACAAGGGTCCGATTCCTCCTTTCTACAACACCATTCTGCGACGGTGTGTACGGGGAAGAAAATTGATGCTCTAAACCCAAAGAGTTACAAAACTTCTGAAAATCCGAATTCTTGAATTCGGAACCGTTATCACTACGAATAGCTTGCATCGAGTTCAAAGGGAACTCGTTCTGAAGATGCAAAATCAGATTGCGAGCAAAAGAGAAAGTCTCAGTCTTCTCAGACAAAAAGAAGACCCACGAATATCTCGAAAAGTCATCAACAACAACAAGCACATACCACTTCCCCCCAACCGAGCTCACCCGAGCTGGACCAACAAGGTCCATGTGTAAAAGCTCTCCAGGGCGCTTGGTCATGACCTAAGTCACTGGATGGTGGAGAGCGGCAACCATCTTCCCATGTCTACAAGAATGGCAAACAAGATCCTTCTCCATAGACAACTTGGGCAATCCTCGGATTAGGCCAAGTGAGCTAAGCCTTGCAAGCAAGTCAAAGCTCAAATGTCCAAGTCTCCTATGCCACTTCCAAAGGTCAGAGGAGGAAGGTCCAGCCACAAGACAACAAGAAGTGCCAAAGACTCCGAGAAGTTTGCACAAAAGACTTTTCCAAAGGGCGAAATCAAACACACAAGATTGCCCTGAGGATCCAAAATACGACTGAGATTCGGCTTAAAATGAATCTCATAGTCATCATCGAAAAGTTGCAAAACAGAAAGAAGGTTAAAATGCAAGTTAGAAGCAAGAGCAACATCGTGCAACACAAAGTGCTCATTAACTCGCACCGACCCACGAGACAACACTTTACCTTTGCTATTATCGCCGAAGGTGATAAACTCCTTTCCGGCAACAGGACTAAAACTGGAGAACCACTTGGCATTTCTGGTCATGTGTCTCGAACAACCGGAATCCACCAACCAAACGTTCTCCAATCATTTTACTACATCAATAAAAAGACATAAGGGTGAGCATACGGTCCAACACTGGGGTTAGTGAAGTAGGGAGAATACCAGTGTTGGGCCGGCTGCTCAAAAGAACGGTTAGCAGAAAAACCATTCCTAACACGCCTACGGGAAGAGCGATCACCACGTAGAGGAAAACGTGGTCCGCTAAGGGAGGAGCGTCCATCGCGATACTCAAAACGCGGTAGAGGAAAACGCTCAACTACAAAGCCACCGCCACGGGGTCCATAGCCCACAATAGCAGGCTCCCGCCGGGCACGACCTCCTCGTGGCCTAGGCCCAGGAGCTTGAGGTTTTGGACCTCTAGGCCTAGCAGCACGCCTCTGAACATTCGGCACATGTACATCATGGAAAGGATGGTACATGTCCGTGTTGTTCATCTCCTTAGCTCGGCGTGCCTCTCTCTTGCGCGGAAAGCAAAACTCACTCAAGTGTCCATCTCTTCCACAATGCTCACAATGGTACCTCACCGCTCTCATAGGGGGTTGTTGGTACTCACTATAGTGGGTGTGGATCACTTTGCCCTTCTGTGGCATGAGCTCCTCCTGGATAGGTGGCATTGTGTCTAGCTTGTTCTTGAGATGGTTTGTTTTGGAGCCCATGATTGTTTCTTGGGTGGAGCTCTCGGAGGTTCAACAAATACCCCATCCTTGGTGTTAGGCTTGAGAGGCTCTTTGGGTGGAATCTTGGTAAGCTTGGGAGTAATGGTGGATTTGGGCTTCTCACATGGGTTAAGACCACTCGACTCTCCAATCTTGCCGAAAGATGAAACATCAACACCCTGAGAAAAACCTACACCTGGACCTCCAGCAGCACGCTTGAATTGGGAGATCATCATCCCAAGCTGCGGCTCACCACTAGATACCCATGACAAGATGGTCCGAAGGTATGTGTTTTCCTCCTCGGTTTGCATCTTGTCATGCTTCACGTTGGCTATCTCCATCTCCAAACCTTCACATAGAACACACCTAGCCACACAAGTGCTACCCAAGTTGGCCTCTTCAAGAGACACAATCTTGGCATTCTTCTCTGCCAACTCGGATTGCAAGCCCGCACAGGACTTGCACGCACTAAGCACCGAAGATCTAGCTCTAAGCTCATCCACCTCTCCTACCAACACAGCATACTTAACTCTCAAGGTGAGAAGGTCAGTCATGTGTGTGGTGCACATCTCGCACTCACCCTCCTCAGAGACAACTACGGTGGACTTGGCAAACTCAAGCTCCTTCACCGTATCCTCCCACTTCTACCTAAACTACTTCCGCTCTCTAGCAGCACGCCTAAGCAACCTATCTTGACTAAGAAGGGCGGCAGTAAGCTTCTCGACCTCAGCAGAAAGCACATCGGGGGTCAGAGATACCTAGGAGGTGTCATCGTCGTCATTCCGAGGGATCTCCTCTAGCTCGCCGTCGACCTCCTTCTCGAGGGCCATGGTGCAGAAGCCCTCGTTGTCGGCGAAGAAGCAGAGGTCGTTCAGCTTGTCCTCGATCCTCTTCTTCTTCTCAGACTCAGCGTCGCTTGAGGAAGCAGAGTCGTCATCCGAGCCGTCGACGTCGCTGAGCGTGGCGAAGAATGCACACTGCTCAGCCTGGGCCTTCTCCAAGTACTTCGTCTTGATGTACTCCTTGTTGAAGCCACCCTTCCGCTTGTGCTTTGCGGGGACATACTTCTCCTTGCGCTTGCCGGAGTCGTACTTGTGCCCATGATCCGCCTTGCCGAAGACTTGCTTGTTCTTCTTCGGGCAATTGGCGATGAAGTGGTTGGGGTAGCCGCACTCGAAACAACCCGAGCGTCCTCCTCCGTGGTGACGGTTCGTGCGGTTGTTGTGGAACCGCGAGAACCGGTTGGCGAGCAAAGCTAGCTCGTCATCCCCCATGAACTCCAGCTGCTCCTCTATGACAGAAAGAAGAGAGGAAAGTGCAAAGCCTCCAGAGGAGTTAGCAGAAGAGCCAGAAAACAAAGCCATCGACGGGCCAGAAGGATTTTCATAAGAAGCCCTCGCCAAGGCATCGATCTCACTGGACTTGAGCTTACTGAAGAGCTCGTCGCACATGAGGGTCTCATAGTTAGACGATTCGATGATCGCCTGAACCTTGGAATCCCACACCGACCGATCAAGAGTATGTAAAAGCTTCAAAGCCCTCTCATGATCGTCGAAAGGCAACAACTCCTTGTTAGCCCTCATCCTGTTGACAATCACCTGAAAGCGAGCGAATAAACTTTCTATGCTCTCGCCAGGCATATGTCGAAAGTTCTCATACTCCCTCTTGTGCGACTCGTAGAGACGAGATTTCACTTGAGAGGTTCCCTCATGGAAACGCATGAGGGTCGCCCAAATCTCACGAGCCGTGGGGAGATGAGAAACGCGATCAAACTCAGACATGCTCAAGCATGAGAAAAGAGCATTACGGGCTCGGCTATTGGCATCATGCTCATCGATCTGATGCTGAGTGGCACGAGAAGCCAAGACCGCGTAATCGGCAGAGTTGCAAATATCCCAGATGGAAGCACCCAAACTCTGAAGATAGGCCGACATGCGTATCTTCCAATACGCATAGTTCGTCCCATCAAAGAACGGCGGTTTGCCCACGCCGCGATCCATGTCGCCTTCTGTGGATCTGGAACTGGCTAAGGTGGAAGATCCTTAACCTGCTCCGATACCAATTGAAGGACCGAAAGTGCTACCAGAAAGCGTCCAAAGGGGGGTGAATGGGAGCTTCAAATTTCTTTTCAGAAACTTGTTGCCGCTGTCTTAGAGAATCATGTTGGGGATGACAACTTGACATTAAGTGATGCTAGGAGTGTCCTGTACATTTCTGAGGGCTTTTGCTAGAATCAGTTCATTAAAAGTTCATTATAGGCTGAAGGACTGAAAGTGCTACCAGAAAGCGACCAGAGGGGGGGGTGAATGGGAGCTTCAAATTTCTTTTCAGAAACTTGTTGCCTCTTTCTCAGAGAATCAACCCCAAAAGCAAACCTAGATCTTGCAAGTGTCCACGACCCTAGATGTAGGGTGGATGCTTCCGAGAAGCACAGCGGGACACTACACAACTCTAGAAACCAAACGCAAAAGCCGGAAATCAAAACCGATAACGGACGAACGAACTACGGACGAGACGGCGCAGAACAGAGATGACCGGACTCTGCCAGCGTCCATTCAGTGTGCACCGGACGTGTCCGGTCAAGCCAAAATGGTTCTGGACCCTTACTGTTTCGCACCGGACTCAACGTGCAAAAGCGTCCGGTCAAAACCTGTGCCAGCGTCCGGTCACACTCAGTACAATGAATAGTGCACTCGGTGAGTCCGGTCACTAGGTCGCAGAGCGTCCAGTCAGTTTACGAAAATCACAGTACAAACATTCAACGACCAAACTCCAGCCCGTGCGTCCGGTCACCGCGATGCAAGCGTCCGGTCACCCCGAAAACATGTTGTTCGTCCACTGATTCGACTCGATCTCACCCGAAACGAATCCTCTAGGGATCAAACATGGTGAGAGGAGTCACAAGGAGGATAGTGAGCTATCTCTAAGAGATCATGGCTCGAACCTATCTCCAAATCGATGAATCGAAGAAATTCGGGGGAAAGGAGAAAAACTTGACCTGAAATGAAAATCAACCGATCTACTAGCTCGTGAGGTTAGAGGAGAATTCCTTCGGTGGAAAGAAGTGCCTCATGATCTAGAACAACTTGGTTCAAACGGATTTGCGAAAGACACACCAAGTAGAGAGATCGATCAACGGGAAAATCGTGGAGAAAAGTAACCCGCGAAGAACACGAACAAAACGCGAATCACAACCACGAATTTGCCACCGTGTGGCTACCACACGCTACAACAGTGAGATTACGGTCTCACTTCCTCAAAATCTCACGGACACAGAGGTATGATTGTCTTCTCTGTGGATCTCAGTTCGCTACAGCAGAGGATGGGGAGAGCAGGAAAACCTACAAGGCAAAATTGCAAATGACTGAGATAGATTGGGAGGTGGGTGTCTCCCTCTACTTATCCTAATTCTATTTCCCACTCTACCCCTAACTAATTACAGAGCGAGCCAGCTAAACCCTAGGGTTATTCTGGACCAACTCGTGGTAGGTGGTGATCCGACGGCCACGCCCGCACAACTGGTAGCGTTGCCTCGACGCAACCTCACCGATTGCCGCGACGTGCCGCCACCGCTCTGCTTGTCCTTTTCCCGGACTTCGCCCCCGGTTTTGAGGCCCAAACCGGGAAACCAGCCTTCACGACCAACCCCCGGTTTTGAGGCCCAAACTGGGAAACCAGCCGTCCATCGCCTGAGTTTTGTGGCCCAAACTCAGAAACCTGTAGCGCCCAGGTTTTGAGGCCCAAACCTGGAAACCGTCCTCAGCCCGAGTTTTGTGGCCCAAACTCGGAAACTGAAGGACCGGATTAGCGACCAGAGGGGGGGTGAATGGGAGCCTCAAATTCAACTCGTGAATAGAATGGCTCTTGTCCCAGAAAATCACTCCAAAAGTTAAGAGTCGAAATGACCGAAGAGTTCACGACCTACGAGTAGGTGGATACCCTATGAGATGTCCTAGTGGTACAGCGGAACCCCCGGAGAAACACCAAAAACGACTGCCAAAGCCTTGGATCAAAACTGCAAAGACTGCAGATTTCCGGACTGTCCGGGGTCAGGGTCCCGGACTGTCCGGTGACTGCCGGACTGTCCGCGATTGGAGGTCCGGACTGTCCGCCGTCCACAGACTAGAAAATAGACTGTTCTGAAACAGTTCTGGTCAAGTCCCGGATTGTCCACGGGTTTGTACCGCGGACTGTCCGCCGTTCACTCGACGGTGAACTATCAGGGGGCTGCGCCTGACTGACTCGGCCAAAACCTGAGTCCCGGACTGTCCGCCGCTGGGGGGCGCGGACTGTCCGCGGATGAACAGAGAGCAGGAAAACTGCTCGGGATAAAAGCAATTTTGATCGAAACTTCACCAAACCAAAAGGGGCTTTGATCAAACTCCTCCCAGGTGTTCCTCTACGTATTGGGGGTGCTAATCCTAAGAAATCATCGCACCAAACCAAGTCAATCAAGAGAAATCCGAGGATCACCGAAAAGGAGGAAAGAACGAAGAACGAACGCAAAATCAACCCGATCTATGGATTCATGAGGTTAGAAGAGAATTCCTTCGGTGGAAAGAAGGGGCTCACGACCAAGAACAAATTGATTCAAGTGGAATCGAAAATCATCTCACGGAGAGGGAGAACGAGGCAAATCTCTGGGAGACGAAAAACCAAAACGTGAAGAACACAAAACACAAGACACTATTCGATTCGATTCCAGCCGAAATTCCTCCACACGAGGAGACAACGAGAATACGGTCTCGTTTCCTCAAAAGATCCAAATGCACAGAGGTATGATTCCGGTCTCTGCGGATCGCTTGCAGCGAGGTATGATTAGAACCTAAGCGGAGGCTAGAGAGAGAGTGCTCAGGAGCAAATGACTGCAAGGATAGGGAGAGAGGAAGGGTGCCTCTCTTATTTATAGCCTAAAACAATAATCCCCTTTCTACCCCTAGATACAAGAGCGAAGCGGCCAACCCTAGGGGTATCCCGGTCCAACTCTGCTGATGGTTGATCTGACGGCCACGCGCCTTCCTCACCCTTAGCTTCGCCTCGACGCAAGCCTCAGGATGCCGCCACGTGCCGCCCAGTCGGTCGCCGCGCCTACCTCGTGGATAGCCTCGCCTCCGCGCCAGCATCTCCACGCCGCCACGCGTCGACCGTCCTTTTTGTGGACCTCCCCCCGGTTTTGAGGCTGAAACCGGGAAACCTGTCCTCAGGCTGACTTTTGTGGCCCAAACTCAGAAAACCCGCGCACCTAGGTTTTGAGGCCCAAACCTGGAAACCGTCCATGCCGAGTTTTGAGGCCCAAACTCGGAAACCGGCCACCCCGAGTTTTGAGGCCCAAACTCGGAAACCATCGAGGGTAGCTTTTTGAGGCTCAGCTACCGAACCCGCGCCGTACACGGGATGTGGTTCACACACCCCGAGTTCCAGCACCGATGCCGGAGCATGTTCAGCCTCCACGCCGGGCACAGTGCATTCGCCATCCTTCTCGGCCTCCCGCTAAGTGTCACGACGTCATCACCTTCCTCCTGAATCGGCCGATGCACCGCACATCCCCATGTGCTCTTGCTTGTCAACACCACGTGCCAGCTACCACAGCTGGTCCTCAGGTCTCCCGGTCCGTCGGTCCAAGCTCCACGTCCACCCTTCACCGCTCCCGATCTGTCGGCACGACACGTCCCTACTTGACCTTCACCTCACCTTCGACCACTGCCCGAGCTCTGCACCTGCACATCAACACAGCCAAGAGACATGTTGCCCGTTGATCGATCACTCGTCACTCAGGAAGGGAACCACAAGGGCACATATCAACCTTGTGTTCTCAATCTCCCCCTTGATGAGTGCATCGTCAACTCATAGTAACCGTAACCAAAATAAAAGAAAAGCAGAATTGGGTAGAAGGAGAAAAACTCACTCGAGATGTCCAAAAGCCAGATAAAAGGCCGAAGAAGCATAAATCGAGATGAGCGAAGCTTGGTCCCCAAAGACATGGGCAACGGTTCGACACGACCAAGCAAAGGATCGGAGCAACAACTCATCAGAGAGAAAAACTTGATCAAAATCAGAGCACAAGACTTGGTTCCCAAAGCCATGGGCAACGGCTCGACGCAACCAAGTCAGAAACAAGCTAGTCCTCAAGAAGAGGCAGAAAGGGCTCAACACCACTAGCTGAAAGCTCGATACCAAATGAAGACTGCATAAGAAGCAGCTACTGCTAGTCCCTCAAGATAGAGGCACAGAGTCTCAACACAACCAGCAGTAAGCCCGATACCAATCAAGAACCCTCAAGACCAGAGGCAGGCTCGACACAACTATCTGAAATGATCGATATCAAATAAGAGACTGACTCGGAACAGGCAGAAAAGCTCCCCCTCACTCAAAGAACTCCCTCTCAGCAAGTGAAGCATAAATTGCAAATTGACACCACCAGAAACATTCTCCCCCTTGGGGGCAAATTGCAATCAAAAGAGAGGGGTAAAAGACTCAAGTAAGGAAGACGGAGCTAGGTCATGCCTATCGGAGTCAAGCAAATGCACATGAGTTAAAAATGTAAGTTAGCAGCTTCAGGTATATACTCGAAAGAGTGAAAGAATGCTCTAAGGAGTGCTGATCTGACTACAAAGCAACATGTAAAAGTGCTAGCAAAGGCTCAAACTGATCACCGAATACAAAATATGAATGCAGAAGCTTAGTGAACAGTTTTAAGCCATTCAGAAAGGGGTTTCACCATCAAAATAGCACTGAACATGTACAGACAGGAAGTCAAACAAGTGCTAAACATGTATACAAGGTGAACTACCCCTAGCAAAGTTCAATCATCATGCTATAGAGTGAAACATAAGCTTGTGTTTTCAGATTTTATCGGAGAATTTGCAGCGGTTATTAACACAAGTTCAAATTCAGCATGTGAATGCGTGAGGTTGAAAGCTTGTCATAGCCTAACTTTTCAACCGTGCTAAGCCTATGCATATGCAATCAGAAGCTTAAAGCATCGGTTTTGGTCTTACACTACACGGCTCAAGTTTAACTCAAAGTGCTATGAGAAACAGTCTCGATACCGTGATGTGCTGACAAAGCAATCTCATCTCGATCTTTTCAATTTACTAACACTTGGTTCATTTTAAACAGAATATGAACAGTCCAAGCAAGTGAAAGACTCTGAACTAGAGACATAGCAACCTAGCATATATGAAATAGCTCAAGTGACCTCAACACATCCTACACATGCTAGTTGCCAATCTCAATGGTGAACATGTATCAAATTTTAAGTTCATCAAGCATGTTCATTGTTGGTAGTTCTTAGCTACACCTAGGATAGGGTAACTAAAGTAGCTATCTACTAATGCCAAGCGGGGTTGTCAGTCCCGACACTAGTAGGAGCTAGCTAACGAGAATGCAATCTACCAGGAGGAGATTCTGCAAGCGCACAGAACTATCGTAGTAGCACTTCGCCTGGGAGTACCAGGTGTCAATTTATTTGATCCCAAGGGAAGGCTAGGGTGGTGTATGAGTTGAGTCAAGGAGGGGATGAGAGTCGAAGAAAAAAGAAAAGGGAAAAGGGGAGAAGAGAGGCTAGAAAGAATATATGGATGGCTAGGTAAGGATGAACTGGATGGCTAAGGTAAGGTGGATGGATAGGTTGATAAATGGAATAGGATAACTAAGGGTAACTAAGATAACTAACTAACTACTAACTACTCCAAGATAACTACAAAGCAAGATAACTATGAAGCAAGATAGTTTCGAAGCAAGGTAGGCAAAAGACAATAAAGCAACTAAGTTGAGTATAGTTTTATTCCTATCTTGTCAAGTATCTAGGCGTACTAGCCTTTACCACTTACTTAGGTTGAACGCTAGCACAACGAGCCTTACTGTTAAACTGGGCCAACTACGTGGTGGAATTTGCGGATACATGGGTGTATGCCGGATCTCTGAGTGATGAGTGATTGTCAACTAGGATGGTGCGCATGTTCTATGGCTTGTGTTGTGCAGGTGTCGAGCACGGATGCAGTGATCAAAGGCGAGGTGAAGGTCAAGTAGAGACGTGCCGTGCCGATGGACCGAGAGTGGCGAAGGGCAGATGTGAGGCTTGGACTGAGGGACCAGAGGCCCGAGGATCAGCTGTGGTGGCTGGCAGCCTGGGACAGCGACGAGCGAAGACTTGCGGTCATGTGTTGCCTAAGTCGTAGACTTGGGGACACGTGTCGGTGGACGGGGTGCACGGGCGGTGCATCCCCTCTACGACGTCGGTTTGTTGGTAGAGCCAGGGAAAAACCATCGGGTGGACGGTTTCCAGGTTTGGGCCTCAAAACCTGGGTGCGGATGGTTTCCGAGTTTGGCCACAAAACTTGTGCTGAGGACGGTTTCCAGGTTTGGGCCTCAAAACCTGGGCGCTGAGAGTTTGCTGAGTTTGGCCTCAAAACTCAGAAGCTGGTGGGCTGGTTTCCCGGTTTGGGCCTCAAAACCGGGGGATGGCTGGAAAAGGCTGGTTTCCCGGTTTGGGCCACAAAACCGGGGGTGCAGAGCGGTGGCGGCACGTGGCAGCAATCTGGAGGTTGCGTCGAGGCAACGCTTCGTATTGTGCGGGCGTGGCCGTCGGATACACCTACCACCGAGTTGGTCCAGAATAACCCTAGGGTTTAGCTGGTTCGCTCTGTAATTAGAATAGTGAGGGGTATAGTAGGAATTAGACTTAGGTTAGAATTAGGATAAGTAGAGGGAGACACCCTCCTCCCTTCCTATCTCAGTCATTTGCTCTTTCGCACTTAGGGTTTCCTGCTCTCCCATCCCCTGCTGTAGCTAGCTGAGATCCGCAGAGAGACTTGCCTCTGTGTACTGTTGATTCTGAGGAAGTGAGGCCGTATCCTCACTGTTGTAGCGTGTGGTAGCCACACGGTTGCAGTCCATGGTTGTGATTCGCGTTTCATTCGTGTAATTCGCGGAATCCTTTTTCTCCACGATTTTCCCGTCGCTTGATCTCTTTGCTCGGTTCATCTTTAGCAAAACCGTTTGAACCAAGTTGTTCTAGATCGTGAGGCACTTCTTTCCACCGAAGGAATTCTCCTCTAACCTCACGGTCTAGGAGATCGATCGATTTTCGTTTCGGGTCAAGTTTTCTCCCTTCCCCCAAAATTCTTTGATTCATCGATTTGGAGATAGGTTCGAGCCATGATCTCTTAGGGATAGCTCACTATACTCCTTTTGACTCTTCTCACCAAGTTTGATCCCTAGAGGATTCGTTTTGGGTGAGATCGAGTCGAATCGGTGGATGAACAGGCTGCTGTCGGGGTGACCGGACGATGTCCTCACGTTGACCGGACGCGTCCGGTGGTTGAATGTCGCGTGGCGATTTTCTCTAGCTGACCGGACGCTGGGTTTCTTGTTCGACCGGACTCACTCATCGCACTGTTCACTCGGCTTGACTTTTGTGACCGGACGCACAGTTTGTGACCGGATGCTCTGTTCACCAGAGTCCGGTCGGGAACAGTAAGGTCCCAGAATGGATTTCGCACGACCGGACGGGTACGGTGCTCACTGACCGGACGCTGCCCAGAGTCCGGTTGTGACTGGTTTGCGCGTTTTCGTTCGCCGGTGGTTCGTTCGTTGTCAGATTTGGTTTCCGTCTTTTGCGTTGGCTTTCTAGAGTTGTGTAGTGTCCCGCTGTGCTTCTTGGAAGCATCCACCCTTCATCTTGGGTCGTGGACATTAGCAAGCTCTAGGGTTTGTCTTTTGGGGTGATTCTCGGGACAGTGGCTACTAGTTTCCGAAAGGAAATTTTGAAGCTCCCATTCACCCCCCCTCTGGTCGCTTTCTGGTTGCTTCTCGGTCCTTCAGAATTCAAGGCGCACAGGGATATCACCACCTGCTTGCTACCACAGCTATCCGGGGGTCCTGCCGTATCTGAAGGTAAGTCTATAACTAAGCACCACGCTTAACTATATTCTAACTATCTCTACCCTAGCTTTGAATAGAGACACCCTTGCGGACGTCAGAGCAAACACTTGACTTAATAAGATAAACACTAAACTAACTAAGCAACCTATTGGCAAAGATCAAACACTATGCTCACTAGAGATTAACTACTATGGCTAAGTGAATTGATCTGTGGGATAGCTAGGCACTCAAGCAATCAATCAAGTATACCACTCAATACTGATAAGTAGAATAAAGTAATACTTGAAATGATGAACTAGAATATAGTAAATGCTTGAGTAACAAGAGCAAAACCTGAACTGGAGATGAAGGAAGACTCTTCCCTGCTCCAGGACCGATCACTCGCACGCCTCTACTCTTGAGCTAAGCCTTGAGCAGCGCTACCGCGAGGGCGAAGATGCCTTGCTCTACTAGCTACCTACTTGCCTAAGCTCTCTAAGCTTCTAACCTAACTCTCACTTGCTTCCCTTGCTTTGCTTGGGATGGTACTTGGTGTGTGATGGTGTAAGGTGTGTATGAAGAGGTGCCTCCAGGGGTGTATGTATAGCCTTGTGGAGTGAGGGGGGTTCTTATAGGGGCAGCCACCCGACCTAGGGTTAGGTCAGGTGGCGGGCGCCACACCCTACTGGCGGCCGCCAGTGCCCTGGCCGTTGGATGCACCGGCATTGATCCAACGGCATCCAGGAGGTTGTCCGAGGCGGTTTGGAGTTCAGTTGCATGTCCTAGCAACCGCCATTCAGCCTTGATCCGCGCCACTCTCTTCTGAGCCATCTGATGCCACTGACCTAGTGACCAAGGGCCAGGATTTGGCCCTGGGGAGGTCACATGGATCGGTGACATGGCAGGGGTTGCAACTTGGGCCAACCCAAGTGGCGGGCGCCACTTGTGGCTGGCGGGCGCCACCTAGGGGTAGCGGGCGCCACCTCTGTTAGGCCCATTTGGGCCCTGCTGAGTGGGCTTGTCTCCTGGTGGGTCAAAATGTCCAAAGTTGGTTCAAATCCTGCATTCAAATAAAATTCTTTGGACATGTGGAATTCGGTTAGTTTGAAACCTATTTGACTACATTTCATGCCTTTTTGGTGAACTTTAGGGTCAAATGTTGACGGTAAAACAGGTGTTTAAGGACCGTCAACATTCATCATTCTGAAAAATAGCTTAGCTCACAAAATGTATCAGTGATCAAAAAGATCCTAAACTACAAGCACCATCATACATCATCACTAATCAGAGCATAGATTCATTCTAAGGAATATAGACATGAAGCTCGAAAATGCAAGATGTATGCAAGATGAAAGACAGAATCGGAGTTAAAACAAAACCAGAAAGACTCAAGACCCAAAAACAAAAAGGATTAGAAAGTCAGTCTATGGTACATCAAAAATTCTTCCCCATCTAAAAGGGGAAACACACACCAAGCTCACCTCTCAACCTAGCAAAAGTTGAGAGATCCAAAGGCTTGGTGAAAATATCCGCAACCTGGTTATGGGTGTCTACATGCCTAAGATCAATGTCGCCTTTCACATAGTGATCACGAAGAAAGTGAAAGCGAACATCGATGTGTTTGGTCTTGGAGTGAAGAACAGGGTTCTTTGCTACACTAATGGCAGAAGTGCTGTCGCAAAGCAAGGGAACCCGACTGAAATCTAGACCAAAATCATGCAAAGTAGCAACCATCCATAAAAGCTTCGAAGCACAAGAAGCAGCGGCAACATACTCGGCTTCCGTAGTAGACTGGGCTACGTTCGACTGTTTGCGAGAAAACCATGAAACCAGTGAAGAGCCAAGAAACTGACAAGTCCCAGAAGTAGACTTGCGCTCAAGCCGACAGCCAGCAAAATCCGCATCGGAGTAACCACAAAGCGAAAGAGTTGAAGAAGAAGAGTACCAAAGTCCAAATTCAGGAGTGTATCGGAGGTACCTCATGATGCGCTTGACTGCTTGCTTGTGGGAAGTCCGAGGGGACGCCTGAAAGTGAGCGCACAGACACATAGAAAACTGTATGTCCAGCCTCGTTGCCATCAGGTACAGGAGCGAGCCGATCATGCTCCTGTACTCCTTCTGGTCAACAGCCTCTCCGTCCTGGTCCGCGTCCATCGCAGCAGTCGTCGCCATGGGCGCCGTAAGAGGCTTGGCCTCGCCCATGTCGAACCTCTTCAGGATGTCCTTCGTGTATTTGCCTTGATGCACGAACGTCTCTTCTCGGGTTTGCTTGATTTGCAACCCGAGGAAGAAGATAAACTCACCCATCATACTCATCTCAAACTCCCTGCTCATGGTATCTGCAAACTTGGCAACAAGTGCGTGAGAGGAGCCACCAAAGATGATATCATCCACGTAAATCTGGACTAACAGGGTGTCATTGCCTTGCTTGAGGAGAAACAAAGTTCTATCGACCCGTCCCATTTTAAAACCCTTGGAGAGTAAAAAAAGTTTTCAAACAATCATACCATGCTCTCGGGGCTTGTTTCAAACCATACAAAGCTTTTGACAGTTTATAGACATGGTTTGGAAACTTGGGATCCTCGAAACCCGGGGGTTGCCTAGCATAAACCTCTTCCTCTATATACCCATTCAAGAAGGCACTCTTGACATCCATCTGGTAAAGCTTAAAACCCTTCGAAACAGCAAAGGCTAGAAGGATTCTAATGGCTTCTAAACGGGCTACAGGGGCAAAGGTTTCCTCATAGTCTATCCCCTCTTTCTGGCAAAAACCCTGGGCTACTAGCCTAGCCTTGTTCCTCACTATCATCCCATCCTCACCCTCTTTGTTTTTGAAAACCCATTTGGTACCTATAGGGTGGCATTCTGGTGGAGGTGGAACTAGGGTCCAAACTTGGTTTCGCTCAAAGTTTTCTAGCTCCTCATGCATGGCATTTACCCAGTTAGGATCAGAAAGTGCGTGTCCAACATCTTTGGGCTCAAAAGAAGCAACAAATGTAGAATGAGAAAAGTGTGAGATTTCATACGCTCGCGACCGCGTGACTCGCTGGTCGATGCCGCCGATCATCTGACGCGGGGGGTGAACTTGCTGAACGCTCCGGGGCACTTGCCTCGCTGAAGTCGCCTCCCCCTCGCCAGATGCTATCGCTCCCTCAGGTGCAGCGGGTGCTCGCTGGAGAGGTGGCTCAAGAGGACCCCAAGAAGAAGACGTTGTGGGATCGGGTCCTCAAGCTGAAGTAGTCGTCGCAGGGTCGACGGGGGCATCCAGTGGAGTTGGCTCGGGATCACCCCAATCAGCATTCTCCTGCTCCTCCTCCACAAAAATGGTCTCTCCCAGCTCCTGTTCTCCTGCAACATCAAAAGCAGAAGAAACACAAGGCATAGTCTCGTCGAATGTGACCTCGCAGGTCTCCACTATCCGGTTAGTCTCCAGGTTAAGAACTCGATAAGCACGTGAATACGAAGCATAACCAAGAAACACCCCATCAACAGAGCGAGATTCAAATTTGTCCAAATTGTCTTGCTTCAGGATGAAGCACTTACACCCAAACACCCAAAAATGAGACACCTTGGGTACCCGTCCAAAACGCAACTCATAAGAAGTTTTCTTCATGAAAGCCCGAAGAAAGATGCGATTTGAAACATGGCAAGCGGTGTTGATCGCCTCGGCCCAAAAACACCTAGGAGTCCTATGCTCATCGAGCATCGTCCTGGCCATCTCAACAAGGGTCTGGTTCTTGCGCTCAACAACACCGTTCTGCTGGGGGACATAAGGAGAAGAAAACTGATGCTCGATTCCATTAGAAGAACAGAAGGAGACAAACTGAGAGTTATCAAACTCAGTACCATTGTCGCTACGAATAGCTCTAATGGTATCAGGGGGAAACTCAGTTTTCAACCTCAGAATCAAATCGCGAGCAAAAGGAAAAGCTTCATCCTTACCCTCCATAAAGAACACCCAAGAATACCTCGAAAAATCGTCAACGATCACTAGAACGTACCACTTCCCACCCGCTGAGCAAACCCGAGCTGGACCAACTATGTCGATGTGTAAAAACTCGCTGGGTCGCTTTGTCATCACCTGATTAACAGGTGGGTGAGAAGCAGCAACCATCTTCCCGTGACGACAAGGATGGCAAACAAGGTCCTTCTAAAACTTAAGCTTAGGCAATCCTTGGATTAGGCCAAGTGAGCTAAGTCTTGCAAGCAAGTCAAAACTCAAGTGACCGAGCCTCCTATGCCACTTCCACAAATCAGAAGAACCAGCCATCAAACATCTAGCAGAGCTGAAAGAACGAGAAAAATCAGCTCTGAAAACACGGCCAAAAGGAACGATCCGACACACAAGATCTCCCCGAGGGTCTAAAACACGACTCAGACCCTTCTTAAAACGCACTTCACAATCATCCTCAAGAAGTTGCGAAACGGAAAGCAAATTGTAATGCAAGTTAGAAACCAAAGCAACATCCTTAAGGACAAAGTTCTCATTGATCTGAATAGCTCCATGAGAAACGACCTTACCTCTACTATTGTCCCCGAAAGTGATGTACTCCTTGTGCATCACGGGGCTAAGGCTGGAGAACCATTCCTTCTTTCCGGTCATGTGACGCGAACACCCAGAATCCATGAGCCACATGTTCTCCAACCGAAGTTCCTGCATCAATAGAAAGGCAGGAAGTGAGCGTATGGCACAACACTGGGGTTAGTATACTGAGAAGGATACCAGTGCTGTGTCATTGGCCCAGAAAAAGTGTTAGAAGCAACACCAAACTGTCCTCGTCCCATGGGTGGATAGCGATCACCACCAACCTAAAATGGTGGTCTGCTATGGAACGGAAAAACTCCAAACTCACCACTATGTCCCATCTGAGCAAAGCGATCACCACCATACTGAAAAGGTGGTCCGCTATGGGACTGAGCAGCAAAGCCTCTTACACTTGGCTCACGGTCGTACTGAGGACGACCGGAACCGCGACGGGCACGACCACCACCCTGTGGTCTAGCTGCCTGTGGCCTAGCAACCTGAGGGGGTACTCCTCCAGGTCTAGCGCCCTGCCTCTGAACTCCCCGACCTTGCACACCATGGAGAGGGTGGTGTCTGGCCTAGTTGTTCAGCTCCAACTCCTTCCTAGCGTCTCTCTTCCTCCGAAAGCAAAAGTCAGCTAGGTGACCCTCACGGTGACAGTACTCGCACTCGAACCTCACCACTCTCTTGGGTTGTTGGTTCCTACGGTTGTGAGAGTTGTTCACTCTGGCTGGCTGCTTGCCTCTCGGAAGGGGATCACTAGAGACGTCAGGTAGGGTGTCAAGTGTGTTCCTAAGATGGTTAGGTTTGGGAACCCACACTTGCTTGCGAGGTGGAGCCTTGGGTGGTTCATCAAGGATGCCATCCTTGGTGATAGGCTTGGGAGGCTTAGGTGGGGTGATCTTGGTAAGCTTAGGGATAGTGGATGGCTTCTCACTAGGGCTCACTCCACTAAACTCACCGATCTTGCCAAAGCTACTAGCGCCCTTCCCACCTGAAGCAAAGTCTACTCCCGAGCAATCAGTTCCCCTCTTGAACTGACTGATCATCATGCCCAACTGCGTCTCACTGCACGACACCCAACTCAGGATGGACCGGAGGTATGTGTTTTCCTCCCCGGTTTGCATCCTGTCATGCCGACAGTTGGCAATCTCAAGCTCCAACCCCACGCATCGCTCACATGGAGCGGACAAGGTGCTAACTGAGCTGGCCTTCATGGCTTCAGCAAGCTTGGCATTAACTTCTGCCAACTCAGTTCGCAAGCTAGGACAAAGCTTGCACGCACCCAGCAAAGAAGGCCTCGCCTTAACTTCCTCCAGCTCCTTCTTCATGGGAGCACACTCACGACACTCACCCACCAAGTCTGGTCTACTCTTCAGCTCATCATACACCTCGATCTGCGGACACATGTGTGTATGCCGAGTCTCTGAGTGATGAGTGATTGTCAACTGGGATAATGCGCATGTTCCTTGGCTTGTGTTGTGCAGGTGTCGAGCATGGATACAATGATCAGAGGCAAGGTGAAGGTCAAGTAGAGACGTGTCGTGCTGAGGGACCGAGAGTGGCGAAGGGCGGACGTGAGGCTTGGACTGAGGGACCGGTGGCCCGAGGATCAGCTGTGGTGGCTGGCAGCCTGGGACAGCGACGAGCGGAGACTTGCGGACACGGTGTTGCTCGGGTCGAGGACCTGGGGACATGTGTCGGTGGACGGGGTGCACGGGCGGTGCATCCCCTCTACAGCTTCGGTTTGGTGGTAGAGCTAGAGAAAAACCATCGGATGGACGGTTTCCAGGTTTGGGCCACAAAACCTTGGTGCTGCGGGTTTGCCGAGTATGGACCACAAAACTCGGGCTGAGGACGGTTTCCAGGTTTGGGCCTCAAAACCTGGGCGCTGCGGGTTTCTGAGTTTGGGCCACAAAACTCAGGCGATGGGCGGCTGGTTTCCCGGTTTGGGCCTCAAAACCGGGGGTGGACGTGAAGGCCTGGTTTCCCGGTTTCGGCCACAAAACCGGGGGCGAGGTCCGTGAAAAGGACGAGCGGAGCGGTGGCGGCACGTGGCGGCAATCGGTGAGGTTGCGTCGAGGCAACGCTACTAGTTGTGCGGGCGTGTCCGTCGGATCACCAGCATCTTCGAGTTGGTCCAGAATAACCCTAGGGTTTAGTTGGTTCACTCTATAATTAGAGAGGGGTAGAGTAGGAATTAGAATTAGGATAAGTAGAGGGAGACAACCTCCTCCCACTTCATCTCAGTTTTGCTCTTTGCTTCTAGGGTTTCCTGCTCTCCCAATCCCCTGCTGTAGCTAGCTGAGATCCGTAGAGAACCATACCTCTGTGTACTGGAGATTTTGAGGAAGTGAGGCCGTAACCTCACTGTTGTAGCGTGTGGTAGCCACACGGTTGCAGATCGATGTGTTGATTCGCGTTTTGGTTCGTGTTCTTCGCGTTCTTCGTTTCCTCACGTTTTTCCCGTCACTCGATCTCCCTCTCTATTGCGTCTTTGCGAAATCCGTTTGAATCAACTTATTCTTTGTAGTGAGGAGATCATTTCCACCGAAGGAATTCATCTAGCACCTCACGAACAAGTAGATCGGGTTGATCTCATTTTCGTGGCGCTTTTTCGTTCTTGATCTTCCCCTTTCGATTTCCCGGTGATTGAATCGATTTGAGCGGATGATTTCTTGGGGATAGTCTCCTAACTACCTCGTGATCATCTTCTTCAAGTTTGGGAATGTGGGATTTTGATTTGGATTGAATTTTGAGAGATTTGGGGAGAAGGCGACTGAAATCGCCCTCTCTGTGCGTTCGCGGACAGACCGCGCGTCGGGGGCAGGCCAGATCAGTGGCTGTGTTCTTCGGCTGTTTTACTGTTCCTTGACCGGCGGACAGTCCGCCGCTGGTTTTCATGGACAGTCCGGGAACTGTCCAGGGGACTTCAACAGCATTACGGTTTTGCTCTTTTGGCTGGCGGACAGTCCGCGACATGAGCCCGGATAGTCCGCCACTGGGCAGACAGTCCGCGATCGTAGTGCCGGACAGTCCGGGATTTGGCTGAAGCCTTTGGTTTAGTGCGTTTGCTCTCCCGACTTGTTCGCTTGGTTTCCGGACTTCCCGTTTGGCCTTAGAGTTGATCAAGGAACCTCTCTAGGTATCTTTGCTACTTGTTAGCATAGGTATTTAGGAGTTTCTCGACGTAGCCGTCTATCTACGTTCGGGACTTGGTTTTTTAGGGGTCAAACTAGTCTCGGTGCTTTTGACGTTTGGTTCGCTATCGCTTTGTGGTGCCTCGCTGTGATCCTAGGGATCATCCACCCTCTTCCAAGGGTCGTGGGCATCACGGTTTCGGTTGAAGCTTTCCGGGGTTGATTTTGGGACATTTGGCCAAAGTTTCAAGAGAAATTTTTGTGGCTCCCATTCACCCCTCCCTCTGGTCGCCTTGCTAGTGCTTTCTCGATCCTTCACGATCAAGGAGGCATACTTGGTTTGTAAGGTGGAAAAGTTTGCCATGTGTGTGGTGCACTCATCGCACTCTTCCTCATCGGTCACCCTCACTTCGGACTTAGCAAACTCAAGCTCCTTAAGCGCCTCCTTCATCTTGGTCTTAAACTCACCGCGCTCATGGAGAACCTCCTTGAGTCTCTTCTCCAAAGCAAGGACTAACTCCGCAAAGCTATCGCGCTCATCAATGAGACGATCGACAAGAGAGGAATTCGATACCTCAGAGGCGTTGTCGTCGTCGTTGTCGTTGTTGGCGTCATCGGTGTCCTTCGCCTGGCACTTGGAGTCCACTTCATCTAGGGCCATGGTGCACATGCCCTTGGAGGAGATGCCTAAGAAGCAGAGTCCGTTGAAGCGATGTTGAGTCTTGTGCTTGGACCCATCATCGCTGGAGTCGCTGTCGGAGGACTTGTCAGAGTCGCCCTTGCCGACGAAGAGCACGCGCCGGCCAGCGTCGAAAGCCCTCTCCAAGTCCTCTCGGTGAAAGTTGTCCTTGTTCTTCTTCTCGGTCTTGTACTCCGGCTTGCCGTTGCGCCTAAAGTTGAGATTCTTGCTGGAAGACTTCTTGTTGTTCTTGGGACAGTTCGCCATGAAGTGGTCTAGATCACCACACTTGTAGCAGCCCTCGTGTGCGCCACCACGCCGGCAATTCAGGCGGTTGTTGTGAAACTGCGAGAACCGGGTGATGGCGAGGGCGAGCTCGTCGTCTCCAAGCGCCTCCAACTGCTCCTCCGTGACTGTATGCAAAGAAGACAAAGCAACAAGAGGAGGTGAAGCATTAGCATAGACAGTCGATCCACCCGTGCCTGAGACCAAAGCCATGGAATGTGAAGATGGGTTCTTCAGCTTGGCCTGAGTCAGGTGATCGATCTCGGTGGACTTGAGCTTGCTGAACAGCTCATCCACGGTGAGGGTGTCATAAGATGGAGACTCAATGATAGTCGACACCTTTACCTCCCATACCCTCCGATCCAGGGCATATAGTAACTGGAGTGCCCTCTCATGATCGTCATAGGGTAGGTTAGCCCGATTGGCACGCATCTTGTTCACAATCATTTGGAAATGAGCGAACAAGGCGTCAATCGTCTCTCCCTCCAACTGAACAAAGTTCTCGTACTCGCGCTTGTACGTCTCGAAGAGTCTGGTCTTGACATGGGCTGTCCCCTCGTGATAGCTTTGAAGCTTCACCCAGATCTCTCGTGCCGTCTCAAGCTCAGAGACACGTTCGAACTCAAGAAGGGAGATGCTGGCCAAAAGAGCATTACGAGCCTTGGAGTTGGCCTCGTGTTGGTCAATCTGGATCTGACCCACACGAGCCGCAAGGACTACGTACTCAGCATTCTCGCATATCTCCCAGACAGAAGATCCGATGCTGTTGAGGTAAGCACGCATCCGAATCTTCCAATAGGAGTAGTTCGTTCCATCAAACCAAGGAGCCTTATCATTCCCTCGTTCCATGTCGCCCTTAGGATCCGAAACCGATTAAGGTGGGGAAGATCCTTAACCGGCTCTGATACTAATTGAAGGACCGGATTAGCGACCAGAGGGGGGGGGGGTGAATGGGAGCCTCAAATTCAACTCGTGAATAGAATGGCCCTTGTCCCAGAAAATCACCCCAAAAGTTAAGACTCGAAACGACCGAAGAGTTCACGACCTATGAGTAGGTGGATACCCTAGGAGATGTCCTAGTGCTATAGCGGAACCCCCGGAGAAACACCAAAAACGACTGCCAAAGCCTCGGATCAAAACTGCAAAGACTGCAGATTTCCGAACTGTCCGGGGTTAGGGTCCCGGACTGTCCGGTGGCTGCCAGACTATCCGCGACTGGAGATCCGGACTGTCCGCCGGCCACAGACCAGAAAACATGCGGATACATGGGTGTATGCCGAGTCTCTGAGTGATGAGTGATTGTCAACTGGGTTAATGCGCATGTTCTTTGGCTTGTGTTGTGCAGGTGTCGAGCACGGAGATAGTTATCGAGGGCAAGGTGAAGGTCAAGTAGAGACGTGTCGTGCCGATGGACCGGGAGTGGTGAAGGGTGGACGTGAGGCTTGGACTGAGGGACCGGTGGCCCGAGGATCAGCTGTGGTGGCTGGCAGCCTGGGACAGCGACGAGCGGAGACATGCGGACACGGTGTTGCTTGGGTTGAGGACCTGGGGACACGTGTCGGTGGACGGCGTGCATGGGTGGTGCATCCCCTCTACAGCTTCGGTTTGGTGGTAGAGCCCGAGAAAAACCATCAGGTGGACGGTTTCCAGGTTTGGGCCTCAAAACCTGGGCGCGGATGGTTTCCGAGTTTGGCCACAAAACTCGGGCTGAGGACAGTTTCCAGGTTTGGGCCTCAAAACCTGGGTGCTGCGGGTTTCTGAGTTTGGGCCACAAAACTCAGGCGATGGGCGGCTGGTTTCCCGGTTTGGGCCTCAAAACCGGGGGTGGACGTAAAGGCCTGGTTTCCCGGTTTCGGCCACAAAACCGGGGGCGGAGTCCGTGAAGAGGACGCAGAGCAGTGGCGGCACGTGGCGGCAATCGGTGAGGTTGCGTCGAGGCAACGCTACCAGTTGTGCGGACGTGGCCGTCGGATCCATCTACCTTCGAGTTGGTCCAGAATAACCTTAGGGTTTAGCTGGTTCGCTCTGTAAGTAGTTAGGGGTAGAGTGGGAATTAGGAATAGTTAAAATTAGGATAAGTAGGGGGAGACACCCACCTCCCCATCTATCTCAGCCATTTGCTATTTTGCCTTCTAGGTTTTCCTGCTCTCCCCATCCTCTGCTGTAGCGAACTCAGATCCACAGAGAAGAGAACAATACCTCTGTGTCCGTGAGATTTTGAGGAAGTGAGACCGTAATCTCACTGTTGTAGCGTGTGGTAGCCACACGGTTGCAAATTCGTGTTTGTGATTCGTGTTCTGTTCGTGTTCTTCGCGAGTTGCTTTTTCTCCACGATTTTTTCGTTGATCGATCTCTCTCTTGGTGCGTCTTTTGCAAATCCATTTGAACCAAGATGTTCTAGATCGTGAGGCACTTCTTTCCACTGAAGGAATTCACCTCTAACCTCATGAGCTAGTAGATCGATCGATTTTCGTTTCGGGCCAAGTTTTTCTCCCTTTCCCGAAATTCTTCGATTCATCGATTTGGAGATAGGTTCGAGCCATGATCTCTTAGAGATAGCTCACTATACTCCTTGTGACTCCTCTCACCATGTTTGATCCTCGGAGGATTTGTTTTGGTGAGATTGAGTTGAATCGGTGGACGAACAGTGCTGCTGCGGGGTGACCGGATGCTGACTCGGAACGACCGGACGCTAGGGCAGTGCGTCCGGTGGTTGAATGTCCACACTGTGTCTATCTGTGACTTGTCCGGATGCTAGCCTTCTAGTGTGACCGGACGCACCTCTTTCACTGTTCACAGTTCTTGTTCGTTTTGACCGGACGCTCTGTGCATCGACCGGACGCTTGTCTCTGGTGAGTCTGGTCAGGAACAGTAAGCTCCGAAATCTATTTTCGGCTGACCGGACGCGTCCGGTGCTCTGTGACCGGACGCAGGCAGAGTCCGGTCAGTGCAAGTCTCGTGCTGTTTCGTCCGCTGTTTGTTCGTTCGTTGTCGATTTTGGTTTTCGGCTTTTGTGTTGGATTTCTAGTGTTGTGAAGTGTCTCACTGTGCTTCTTGGAAGCACCCACCCTACATCTAGGGTCGTGGACACTTGTAAGCTCTAGGTTTGCTCTTGGGGTGATCCTTGGGACAGTGGCTACAAAGATTCCGAAAGGAAAATTTGGAGCTCCCATTCACCCCCCCTCTGGTTGCACTTTCGGTCCTTCAATTGGTATCGGAGCGGGTTAAGGATCTTCCACCTTAGCCGGTTCCAGATCCACAGAAGGCGACATGGATCGCGTTGTGGGCAAACCGCCGTTCTTCGATGGGACGAACTATGCGTATTGGAAGATACGCATGTCAGCCTATCTCCAGAGCATGGGCTCTTCTGTTTGGGAAATTTGCAACAAGGCCGATTACGTTGTCTTGGCTGCACGTGTCTCTCAGCTTCAGATCAATGAGCACGATGCCAATAGCCGAGCTCATAACGCTCTGTTCTCCTGTTAGAGCATGTTCGAGTTTGATCGCGTTTCTCACATCCCCACGGCTCGTGAGATTTGGGCGACCCTCATGCGTTTTCATGAGGGAACCACTCAAGTCAAATCCCATCTCTATGAGTTGCACAAGCGGGAGTATGAGAACTTTCGACACATGCCTGGCGAGAGCAGAGAGACTTTATTTGCTCGCTTTCAGGTCATTGCCAACAAGATGAGAGCGAACAAGGAGTTGTTGCCTTTTGACGATCATGAGAGGGATTTGAAGCTTTTGCACACTCTTGATCGATCGGTGTGGGACTCAAAGGTCCAGGCGATCATCAAATCGTCTAACTATGAGACCCTCACTTGCGACGAGCTCTTTAGCAAGCTCAAGTCTAGTGAGATTGACGCCATGTCGAGGGCTTCTTATGAAAATCCTTCTGGCCCGACTATGGCTTTGGTTTCTGGCTCTTCTGCTAACCCCTCTAGAGGATTTGCACTCTCTTCACTCTTTTCTGTCATAGAGGACCAGCTGGAGTCTTTGGGGGATGACGAGTTGGTGATGCTCGCCAACCGGTTCTCGCGGTTCCACAACAACCGCATGAACTGTCGCCGCGGAGGAGGACGCTCAGGATGCTTTGAGTGCGGCGACCCCGACCACTTCATCGCCAACTATCCCAAGAAGAAGAACACATCTGGGAAGGGCGATCATGGGCACAAGTATGACTCCGGCAAGCGCAAGGAGAAGTACGTCCCCACGAGGCACAATCGGAGGGGCGGCTTCGACAAGGACTACATCAAGAAGAAGTACTTGGAGAAGGCCCAGGCTGAGCAGCGTGCGTTCTTCGCCACGCTCAGCGACCTCGACTGCTCGGATGATGACTCCGCTTGCTCAAGCGATGATGAGTCCGAGAAGAAGAAGAGGATCGAGGACAAGCTGAACGGTCTCTGCTTCTTCGCTGACGACGACAGCCTCTGCACCATGGCCCTTGGTGATGAGGTCGACGGCAAGCTGGAGGACTCCCCTCGGAACGACGATGACGACGACACCTCCCAGGTATCCCTCACCCACGACGAGCTTTCTGCTGAGGTTGAGAAGCTTACTGCCACCTTGCTTAGTCAGGACAAGTTGCTTAGGCGTGCTGCTAGAGAGCACAAGGAGTTTAGGCAGAAGTGGGAGGACACGGTGAGGGAGCTTGAGTTTGTTAAGTCCACCATGGTCGTTTCTGAGGAGGTAGAGTGTGAGATGTGCACCACGCACATGACTGACCTTCTCACTTTGAGAGGTAAGTATGTTGCATTGGTAGGAGAGGTGGATGAGCTGAAGGCTAGATCCTCGTTGTTGGGTGCATGCAAGACTTCTCCTGGCTTGCAAACCGAGTTGGCAGAGAAGAATGCCAAGATTGAGTCTCTTGAGAAGGCCAGCTCGGGTAGCACTTGTGTAGCTAGGTGCGCTTTGTGCGAGGGTTTGGAGATGGAGATTGCTAATGTGAAGCATGACAAGATGCAAACCGAGGAAGAAAACACATACCTTCAGACCATCTTGTCATGGGTGTCTTGTGGTGAGCCGCAGCTCGGGATGATGATCTCCCAATTCAAGCGAGCTGCTGGAGGTCCTGGTGTAGGTTTTGCTCCAGGTGTTGTTTTTTCTGCTTTTGGGAAGATTGGAGAGTCAAGTGGTCTGAACCCATGTGAGAAGCCCAACTCCACCACTACTCCCAAACTTACCAAGCTTCCACCCAAGGAGCCTCTCAAGCCTAACACCAAGGATGGGGTGTTTGAAGAACCTCCACGAGCTCCACCCAAGAACCAAGTGTGGCATCCCAAGCCCAACCACCTGAAGAACAAGCTGGACATAATGCCACCCATCCAGGAGGAGCTTATGCCACAGAAGGGCAAAGTGATCCACACCCACAACCGTGTGTACCAACAACCCCCTTTGAGAGCGGTGAGGTACCATTGTGAGCATTGTGGGAGAGATGGACACTTGAGTGAGTTCTGCTTTCGACGCAAGAGAGAGGCGCGCCGTGCTAGGGAGATGAACAATGCGGACATGTGCCATCCTTTCCATGATGTACATGTGCCGAATGTTCAAAGGAGAGTTTCGAGGAGAGCTGCTAGGCCTAGAGGTGCAGTGCCTCAAGGTCCTAGGCGTCAGGGAGGTCGTGCCCGGCGGGAGCCTGCAGTTGTACGCTATGGACCCTGTGGCGGTGGCTTTGTAGCTGAGCGCTTTCCCCCACCGCGTTTTGAGTATCGCGGTGAGCGTTCTTTCCCCAGCGGACCATGCTTTCCTCAGCGCGGTGATTGCTCTTCTCGTAGACGTGCTAGGAATGGTTTTTCTGCTAACCGTTCTTTTGAGCAGTCGGCCCAACACTAGTTTTCCCCTTACTTCACTAACCCCAGTGTTGGACCGTATGCTCACTTATGTCTTTTTATTGATATAGGTAAAACGATTGGAGAACGTTTGGTTGGTGGATTCCGGTTGCTCGAGGCACATGACCGGAAACGCCAAGTGGTTCTCCAGTCTTAGTCCAGTCGCCGGAAAGGAGTTTATCACCTTCGGTGACAATAGCAAAGGTAAAGTGTTGTCTCGTGGGTCGGTGCGAGTTAATGAGCACTTTGTGTTGCGCGATGTTGCTCTTGTTTCTAACTTGCATTTTAACCTTCTTTCTGTTTCGCAACTCTTTGATGACGACTATGAGATTCGTTTTAAACCGAATCTCAGTCGTATTTTGGATCCTCAGGGCAATCTTGTGTGTTTGATTTTGCCCTTTGGAAAAGTCTTTCGTGCGAATTTCTCGGAGTCTTTTGGCACTTCCCACTGTCTTGTGGCTGGACCTTCCTCCTCTGATCTTTGGAAGTGGCATAGGAGACTTGGACATTTGAGCTTCGACTTGCTTGCAAGGCTTAGTTCACTTGGCCTAATCCGAGGATTGCCCAAGTTGCATATGGAGAAGGATCTTGTTTGCCACTCTTGTAGACATGGGAAGATGGTTGCCGCTCCCCACCATCCAGTGACTCAAGTCATGACCAAGCGCCCTGGAGAGCTTTTGCACATGGACCTTGTTGGTCCGACTCAGGTGAGCTCGGTTGGGGGGAAGTGGTATGTGCTTGTTGTTGTTGATGACTTTTCGGGATATTCGTGGGTCTTCTTTTTAGCTGAGAAGACTGAGACTTTTTCCTCCGCTCGCAATCTGATTTTGCGTCTTCAGAATGAGTTCCCTTTGAACTCGATGCGAGCTATTAGGAGTGATAATGGTTCCGAATTCAAGAATTCGGATTTGGAGAAGTTCTGTAACTCTTTGGGTTTAGAGCATCAGTTTTCTTCCCCCTACACACCGCCACAGAATGGTGTTGTAGAGAGGAAGAATCGGACCCTTGTAGAGATGGCCAGGACGATGCTCGATGAGCATAAGACTCCTAGGCGATATTGGGCCGAAGCTATGAGCACTGCATGCTACATTTCCAACCGCATTTTTCTCCGAGCTTTCTTGAAAAAGACCTCTTATGAGTTGCGTTTTGGAAAACTGGCCAAGGTGAGTTATTTTCGAGTTTTTGGTTGCCATTGTTTTATACTCAAAAACGGCAATTTTGACAAGTTTGAGTCTCATTCCTCTGACGTTGTGTTTTTGGGTTATGGCACTCACACTCGAGCATATCGTGTACTTAACCTTGACACTAACTGAGTCATGGAGACATCAGATGTCAACTTTGACGAGACCATGGTTTGTCCTTCTTCTCGTTTTGAGCGTGCAGGTGATCATGAGGTTGGTGAGCCTCTTTTTGATGACGAGGAAGAGGGTGCTGAAGGTATGGATGATCCAGCACCCCCTCCACCTGCTTTGCCGCAAGGAGCGGCTTCTACGATGACTCACGACCCCAACACGTCTTCTTCCTGGGGGCCGTGGGATCCGCCACCCCGAGCGGTACCTTTTGTACCCGGGGAGGCACCAGCTGCTGTTGAGGGGGAGATCACTTCTGCACGGGAGGTGCCACGACACATTCAGCGCCAACACCTGCCTCAACAGATGATTGGCAGCATCGATGAACGTGTCACTCGGTCCAGGTCTCAAATCTCTCACTTTGCTCATTCTGCTTTTGTTGCTAATTTTGAGCCCCGAGATGTTGGACACGCTTTGACAGATCCGGATTGGGTCAATGCCATGCATGAGGAGTTAGAGAACTTTGAGCGAAATTGAGTTTAGGTTTTAGTTCCACCTCCTCCAGACTGTAAGCCTATTGGGACAAAATGGGTTTTCAAAAACAAGCAAGGAGAGGATGTCCACGTTGTTAGAAACAAGGCCAGGCTTGTAGCAAAAGGCTATAGTCAGAAGGAGGGGATAGACTATGAGGAGACTTTTGCTCCTGTAGCTCGTTTGGAGGCTATTAGGATACTCTTGGCTTTTGCAACATCCAAAGGTTTCAAACTTTTTCAAATGGATGTCAAGAGTGCCTTCTTAAACGGCTACATAGAAGAAGAAGTTTATGTTGAACAACCCCCCGGTTTTGAAAATCCCAAGTTTCCAAACCATGTTTTCAAACTCCACAAAGCTTTATATGGTTTGCAACAAGCCCCTAGAGCCTGGTATGATAGGTTGAAAACCTTTTTGCTTGCTAAGGGTTTTAAAATGGGATGTGTAGATAAAATGCTCTTTCTCCTCAAGCAAGGCAAAGACACTCTCTTGGTCCAGATTTATGTGGATGATATCATTTTCGGTGGTTCTTCTCACGCTTTGGTTGCCAAGTTTGCAGATACTATGAGCAGGGAGTTCGAGATGAGTATGATGGGCGAACTGACTTTCTTTCTCGGATTGCAAATTAAGCAATCCCGAGAAGGGACGTTTGTGCACCAGGGCAAATATACCAAGGACTTGCTGAAGAGGTTCGATATGGGTGAGGCCAAGCCTCTTCCAACACCCATGTCGACCACGACGGCCCTGGATGCGGACAAGGATGGAGAAGCTGTGGACCAGAAGGAGTACCGAAGCATGATCGGGTCGCTGCTCTACCTGACGGCGACACGCCCGGACATCCAGTTCGCGGTGTGTCTGTGCGCGCACTTTCAGGCGTCGCCGCGCACTTCTCACCGTCAGGCGGTCAAGCGCATTTTCAGGTACCTTCGTTTCACACCTGAGTTCGGGATTTGGTATTCAGCTTCCTCCACCCTCTCCCTTTGCGGTTATTCCGATGCCGATTTTGCTGGTTGTCGCATTGAGCGCAAGTCCACTTCTGGGACTTGCCAATTTATTGGTTCTTCTCTTGTATCATGGTCTTCTCGCAAGCAGTCTAGTGTCGCCCAGTCTACCACGGAAGCTGAGTATGTTGCTGCGGCTAGCTGCTGTTCCCAATTGCTTTGGATGATGGCCACTTTGCGTGATTTTGGTCTGAGATTTTCTCGTGTTCCTTTGCTTTGTGACAGCACGAGTGTGATTAGCATTGCTAAGAACCCCGTGCTTCACTCGAAGACCAAACACATTGATGTGCACTTTCATTTTCTACGAGACCACTATGAGAAGGGTGATATCGACCTTCGCCATGTCGATACTCATCATCAGTTGGCTGATATTTTCACCAAGCCTTTGGACGAATCAACCTTTAATCGGTTGAGGGGTGAGCTTGGTGTGTGTTTCCCCTTTTAGATGGGGGAAACATTTTATCTTGTATTATAGACTGACTATTTTCTCGTTTGTTTTGTTTCTCTTTTGCATTTCAGCATACGCTTTTACATTCTGAGCTTCATGCATATAATCTTTAAAATGTAATTATGCTCTATTTAGTATGCTCCGATGCTATATGTTGATGCTAGTAGCTTATGGTCTTTTTGATTTCTAATACATGTTATGAGCTGAGCTATTTTTGAATGGTGAATCTGCTTAACCAACATAAAACTTGAAATTATTCACCATTGAGATATGCAACTAGCATGTGTAGGATGTGTTGAATTCACTCGTGCTTTTCATTTATGCTAGGTTGCTATGTCTCTAGTTCTGAGTCTGTCACTTGTTTGGTATGTTCATATTCTGTTTAAAATCTGAACCAAGTTTTAAGTGAATTGAAAAGATCGAGATGGGATTGCTTATCAACACATCACAGTTTCGAGATTGTTTCTCATTGCACTTTGAGTTAAACTTGAGCTGTGTAGTGTATGACCGAAACTGTTGCTTTAAGCTTCTAATTGCTTCTGCATAGGCTTCGCACAGTTGAAAAGTTAGGCAATGACAAGCTTTCAACCTCTCGCAATCACATGCTAAATTCTGAACTTGTGCTATTTCACCGCTGCAACTCCGATCTAAAATTTTGAAATCACAAGTTATGCTTCATTCCATAGCATGATGGTTGAACTTTGCTAGGGGTAGTTCACCCTGCATAAATGGTTAGCACTTGTCTGTTTTCCTGTCTATACATGTGTAGTGCTATTTTGATGGTGAATACCTTTTGGCTATAAACTACTCATCTTGCTCATATGTTCATATTTCATATTTGGTGATCAGTTTGAGCCTTTGCTAGCTTGTATGCTTTCCAGTGCGTCGTTGGAGCTATACTATTTAGAGCATCTTTGCATTTTCTTGACTATATTCCTGAAGCTGCTAACTTGCATTCATATGCATTTTGGAAGGGGGAGAACCTCTCTTGTTCGCACTTCTGATGGTGCATTTTCTGAGGGGGAGAAAATTGCTTTCGGTTCCCTTTTCTTAATGGTGCATTTTCAACTAAGGGGGAGAAAATTCGGACAAATCATGCCTCCCATGTTCAAAGGGGAGAGGAATCAGGAATCGGTTGTGTGCACCATGCAAGGGGGAGTTTGCTCATGCTGAATTTTTGAAATTTCCAATTGGTTCGGAGCGTTTTGCTAGTTGTGTTGAGCCTTTGCCTCTATCTTGAGGAATTAGCAGTCGCATCTTTGGTACAGTTGGGTTCAGTTGGTATCGAGTTTTTCAGTCGATGTCGAGCTTTCTGCTAGTCGTGTTGAGCCTTTGTGCCTCTGTCTTGAGGGACTAGCATTTTGCCTCGATTTTTCAAATTAGTATTTGCTAGCGGTGTTGAGCCTATTCTACCTCTTCTTGAGGGCTAGCTTTGCTTTGCTTGGTCGCGTTGAGCCATTGCCCATGTCTTTGGGGACCAAGTTGTCTTGCTCTTAACACTTGACCTTCTTCGGCTTTGCTTTGATTTTAGGGTCATTTGGTCGAGTTCTCTCTTCTCCTTCTTCCTCTTTCTATTTCCATTATGATTTGTGTGAGTAGTTGACAATGCACTCATCAAGGGGGAGATTGCAGAAACATGGGTGTATGCCAAGTCTCTGAGTGATGAGTGATGAGTGATTGTCAACTGGGTTAATGCGCAAGTTCTTTGACTTGTGTTGTGTAGGTGTCGAGCACGGAGACAGTGATCGAGGGCAAGGTGAAGGTCAAGTAGAGACGTGCCGTGCCGACGGACCGGGAGCGGTGAAGGGCGGACGTGAGGCTTGAACTGAGGGACCGGTGGCCCGAGGATCAGCTGTGGTGGCTGGCAGCCTGGGACAGCGATGAGCGGAGACTTGCGGACACGGTGTTGCTTAGGTCGAGGACCTAGGGACACGTGTCGGTGGACGGGGTGCACGGGTGGTGCATCCCCTCTACAGCTTCGGTTTGGTGGTAGAGCCAGAGAAAAACCATCGGATGGACGGTTTTCAGGTTTGGGCCACAACACCTGGGCGCGGATGGTTTCCGAGTTTGGCCACAAAACTCGGGCTAAGGACGGTTTCCAGGTTTGGGCCTCAAAACCTGGGTGCTGCGGGTTTCTGAGTTTGGGCCACAAAACTCAGGCGATGGGCGGCTGGTTTCCCGGTTTGGGCCTCAAAACTGGGGGTGGACGTAAAGGCCTGGTTTCCCGGTTTCGGCCACAAAACCGGGGGCAGAGTCCGTGAAGAGGACGCAGAGCGTTGGCGGCACGTGGCGGCAATCGGTGAGGTTGCGTCGAGGCAACGCTACCAGTTGTGCGGACGTGGCCGTCGGATCCATCTACCTTTTAGTTGGTCCAGAATAACCTTAGGGTTTAGCTGGTTCGCTCTGTAAGTAGTTAGGGGTAGAGTGGGAATTAGGAATAGTTAGAATTAGGATAAGTAGGGGGAGACACCCACCTCCCCATCTATCTTAGCCATTTGCTATTTTGCCTTCTAGGTTTTCGTGCTCTCCCCATCCTCTGCTGTAGCGAACTGAGATCCACAGAGAAGAGAACAATACCTCTGTGTCCATGAGATTTTGAGGAAGTGAGACCGTAATCTCACCGTTGTAGCGTGTGGTAGCCACATGGTTGCAAATTCGTGTTTGTGATTCGCATTCTGTTCATGTTCTTCGCGAGTTGCTTTTTCTCCACGATTTTTCCGTTGATCGATCTCTCTCTTGGTGCGTCTTTGGCAAATCCATTTGAACCAAGATGTTCTAGATCGTGAGGCACTTCTTTCCACCGATGGAATTCACCTCTAACCTCATGAGCTAGTAGCTCGATCGATTTTCGTTTCTAGCCAAGTTTTTCTCCCTTTCCTGAAATTCTTTGATTCATCGATTTGGAGATAGGTTCGAGCCATGATCTCTTAGAGATAGCTCACTATACTCCTTGTGACTCCTCTCGCCATGTTTGATCCTTGGAGGATTTGTTTTGGGGTGAGATTGAGTCGAATCGGTGGACGAACAGTGCTGCTGCGGGGTGACCGGACGCTGACTCGGAATGACCGGACGCTAGGGCAGTGCGTCCGGTGGTTGAATGTCCACACTGTGTCTATCTGTGACTTGACCGGACGCTGGCCTTCTAGTGTGACCGGACGCACCTCTTTCACTGTTCACAGTTCTTGTTCGTTTTGACTGGACGCTCTGTGCATCGACCGGACGCTTGTCTCTGGTGAGTCCGGTCAGGAACAGTAAGCTCCGAAATCCATTTTCGGCTGACTCGACGCGTCCGGTGCTCTGTGACCGGACGCAGGCAGAGTCCGGTCAGTGCAAGTCTCGTGTTGTTTCATCCACGGTTTGTTCGTTCGTTGTCGATTTTGGTTTTCGGCTTTTGTGTTGGATTTCTAGAGTTGTGAAGTGTCTCACTGTGCTTCTTGGAAGCACCCACCCTACATCTAGGGTCGTGGACACTTGTAAGCTCTAGGCTTGCTCTTGGGGTGATCCTCAGGACAGTGGCTACAAAGATTCCGAAAGGAAAATTTGGAGCTCTCATTCACCCCCCCCCCCCTCTGGTCTCTTTCTGGTTGCACTTTCGGTCCTTCAAAACAGACTGTTCTGAAACAGTTCTGGTCAAGTCCCGGACTGTCCGCGGGTTTGTACCACGGACTGTCCGCCGTTCACTCGACGGTGAACTGTCAGGGGGCTGCGCCTGACTGAGTCGGCCAAAACCCGAGTCCCGGACTGTCCGCCGCTGGGGGCGCGGACTATCCGCGGATGAACAGAGAGCAGGAAAACTGCTCGGGATAAAAGCAAATTCGATCGAAACTTCACCAAACCAAAAGGGGCTTTGATCAAACTCCTCCAAGGTGTTCGTCTACGTATTGGGGTGCTAATCCTAAGAAATCATCGCACCAAACCAATTCAATCAAGAGAAATCTGAGGATCATCGAAAAGGAGGAAAGAACGAAGAACGAACGCGAAATCAACCCGATCTATGGATTCGTGAGGTTAGAAGAGAATTCCTTCGGTGGAAAGAAGGGGCTCACGACCAAGAACAAATTGATTCAAGTGGAATAGAAAATCATCTCACGGAGAGGGAGAACGAGGCAAATCTCCGGGAGACGAAAAACCAAAACGTGAAGAACACAAAACATAAGACACGATTCGATTCGATTCCAGCCGAAATTCCTCCACACGAGGAGACAACGAGAATACGGTCTCGTTTCCTCAAAAGATCCAAATACACAGAGGTATGATTCCCGTCTCTGCGGATCGCTTGCAGCGAGGTATGATTAGAACCTAAGCGGAGGCTAGAGAGAGAGTGCTCAGGAGCAAATGACTGCAAGGATAGGGAGAGAGGAGGGGTGCCTCTCTTATTTATAGCCTAAAACAATAATCCCCTTTCTACCACAAGATACAAGAGCGAAGCGGCCAACCCTAGGGGTATCCCGGTCCAACTCTGCTGATGGTTGATCTGACGGCCACGCGCCTTCCTCACCCTTAGCTTCGCCTCGACGCAAGCCTCAGGATGCCACCACGTGCCGCCCAGTCGACCGCCGCGCCTACCTCGTGGATAGCCTCGCCTCCGCGCCAGCCTCTCCACGCCGCCACGCGTCGACCGTCCTTTTTGTGGACCCCCCCGGTTTTGAGGCCGAAACCGGGAAACCTGGGCCTTCCCACGGTTTTGAGGCTGAAACCGGGAAACCTGTCCTCAGGCTGAGTTTTGTGGCCCAAACTCAGAAAACCCGCGCACCCAGGTTTTGAGGCCCAAACCTAGAAACCGTCCATGCCGAGTTTTGAGGCCCATACTCGGAAACCGGCCACCCCGAGTTTTGAGGCCCAAACTTGGAAACCGTTGAGGGTAGCTTTTTGAGGCCCAACTACCGAACCCGTGCCGTAGACGGGATGTGGTTCACACACCCCGAGTTCCAGCACCGATGCCGGAGCATGTCCAGCCTCCACGTCGGGCACAGTGCATTCGCCATCCTTCTCGGCCTCCCGCGAAGTGTCACGACGTCATCACCTTCCTCCCGACTCGGTCGATGCACCGCACATCCCCATGTGCTCTTGCTTGTCAACGCCACGTGCCAGCAACCACACCTGGTCCTCAGGTCTCCCGATCCGTCGGTCCAAGCTCCACGTCCGCCCTTCACCACTCCCAGTCCGTCGGCATGGCACGTCCCTACTTGACCTTCACCTCACCTTCGACCACTGCCCGAGCTCTGCACCTGCACATCAACACAGCCAAGAGACATGTTGCCCGTTGATCGATCACTCATCACTCAGGAAGGGAACCACAAGGGCACATATCAACCTTGTGTTCTCAGAAACCATCAGCACCCAGGTTTTGAGGCCTAAACCTGGAAACCGTCCACTCGGTGGTTTTTCTGTGGCTCAACCACCAAACCGAGCCGTAGAAGGGATGCACCGCCCGTGCACCCGTCCACTGACACATGTCCGCAGGTCCTCGACCCAAGCAACAACGTGTCCGCAAGTCTTCGCTCATCGCTGTCCCAGGCTGTCAGCCACTACAGCTAATCCTCGGGCCACCGGTCCCTCAGTCCAAGCCTCATGTCCGCCTTTCGCCACTCTCGGTCCATCGGCACGGCACGTCTCTACTTGACCTTCACCTTGCCCTTGATCACTGTATTCGTGCTCGACAACTGCACAACACAAGCCAAAGAACATGCGCATTATCCCAGTTGACAATCACTCATCACTCGAGACTCGGCATACACCCATGTATCCGCATAGGAAATTGCATTAAGAAGTGTCAGCACTTACCAAAGCATCAGTGGTAACAAATATGGTTTTGTTATTGTTGATGACTATTCTCGCTTCACTTGGTTGTTATTTTTAGCAGATAAAAGTGAGACCCAAGGCATCTTCAAGAAATTTGCAAGAAGGGCTCAAAATGAGTTTGAGCTCAAAATCAAGAAAGTGAGAAGTGACAACGGGACCGAGTTCAAGAACACCAACATAGAAGAGTATCTTAATGATGAAGGAATCAAGCATGAATTCTCCATTCCATATACCCACAACAAAATGGGGTTATGGAGAGGAAGAATCGAACTCTTGTTGAAGTCGCAAGATCTATGTTGGATTAGTACAAGAAGTCTCATGGCTTTTGGGCGGAGGCGATGAACACGGCTTGCCATGCAATCAATCGCTTCTACCTCCACAAACTAAGGGACAAGATGCCTTATGAGCTCCTAACTGGTAACAAACTGAAGGTGCTTTACTTTAGAGTCTTTGGCTGCAATTGTTTCATACTTAACAAGAGGGCCAAAAGCTCAAAGTTTGCACCTAAGGTACACGAAGGCTTTCTACTTGGTTATGGTACTAACGAACATGGCTACCGTGTATTCAATAATGCCATCGGCACTATTGAGTTAACGGTAGACGTGACTTTTGATGAATCCGACGGCTCTCAGAGAGAGAAAGTCAATGATGAGCTTGTAGGTAATGACATGTCTCCATCTGAAGCAATCAAGAAGCTTGCAACCGGTGATGTGAAGCCCATTGAGATTCAAGATGATGGAGATGAGCTATTGCACATTCCACAAGATTCCAATGTCCATCATGTGCATCCAAATGCACATGGTGAAGCTTCTGCAACTCCGAATGGTGGAAGTGCAAATGAAGTACAAGTGTCACATCAAAATGATGAACAAGCTAATGAAGATGTCCATACATATGATGAAGATGATGAAGACGGACCCATTCAAAGAAGATCACTTGTGCCACATCCAAAAGTTCATCATTCAATTCAACGGGATCATCCCGTTGACAACATATTTGGGAGCATACGACATGGGGGTAACGACACGTTCTCGTTTAGCAAGTTTTTGTGAACATTACTTGTTTGTCTCCTCTTTGGAACCTCTTAGGGTGGAAGAAGCACTTGATGATCCGAATTGGGTGATGGATATGCAAGAAGAGCTGAACAACTTCACTCGGAATGAAGTCTGGTCCTTGGTGGAAAGGCACAAGCAAAATGTGATAGGAACCAAATGGGTCTTCCACAACAAGCAAGACCAGCATGTCGTGGTTACAAGAAACAAAGCACGATTGGTGGCTCAAGATTTCACTCAAATCGAAGGTTTGGATTTGGGGGAAACCTATGCACCCGTAGCTAGGCTTGAGTCAATTCATATATTACTTGCCTTTGCTACTCACCATGATTTCAAGCTATATCAAATGGACGTGAAAAGTGCATTCCTCAATGGCCCCCTCTCCGAGTTGGTGTATGTGGAGCAACCACCGGGTTTTGAAGATCCGAAATTTCCCAACCACGTCTACAAGCTCGACAAGGCGCTCTATGGGCTCAAGCAAGCCCCTAGAGCTTGGTATAATTGTTTAAAGGACTTCCTACTCAAAAAGGGTTTTGAGATAGGGAAGGCCAATGCTACTTTATTTACTCGCAAAGTCAATAATGATATCTTTGTGTGCCAAATATATGTCGATGACATAATATTTGGTAGTACTAATGTGGCTTTTTGTGAGGAGTTTAGTAGGATTGTGACCAAAAGGTTCGAGATGTCCATGATGGGTGAGTTGAAGTACTTTTTCGGATTCCAAATCAAGCAACTCAAGGATGGCACGTTCATCAGTCAAACAAAGTACACAAGAGACATGCTAAAGAAGTTTGAGATGGATAAGGCCAAACCCATCAAGACACCTATGCCAACCAATGGACATCTCGATCTAAATGATAATGGAAAGTCAGTGGACCAAAAGGTATATCGCTCTATGATCGGTTCATTGCTTTACCTTTGTGCATCTAGGCCTAATATTATGCTTAGCGTGTGCATGTGTGCAAGATTTCAAGCTAATGCGAAAGAATGTCATATCATGGCCGTTATGAGAATTTTTTGATACTTAGTACACACTTTGAATCTTGGCTTGTGGTATCCTAAGGGCTCCACTTTTGATCTACTTGGCTATTTTGATTCAGACTATGCCGGTTGCATGGTAGATCGGAAGAGCACTACCGGGACTTGCAATTTATTGGAAGGTCTTTGGTGTCATGGAGTTCCAAGAAACAAAATAGTGTTGCCCTGTCAACTGCTGAAGCCGAGTATGTGGCGGCCGGCGCATGTTGTGCCTAACTACTTTGGATGAAGCAAACACTAAAAGACTTTGGATGTGAGGAAACCAAAATTCCACTTTTGTGTGACAATGAGAGTGCTATCAAACTAGCAAACAATCCTGTGAACCACTCTCGCACAAAACACATAGACATCCGACATCACTTTTTGAGAGACCACGAAGCCAAAGGAGATATCGCTTTACGCCATGCGAGCACCGAAAAGCTACTAGCCGATATCTTCACAAAGCCTTTAGATGAGTCAAGATTTTGTGCTTTGAGTGAGCTAAATATCATTGATTCTCGTAACGTGGCTTGATGAGTTGACACATATTTGTTTTCACCTAGAGACATAGACAAATGTTTTTGGCAAAATTTGTGTGTGATTTCAAAATCTATTTTGCATGCTTCACTTGTGTCCATAGTTATGTACTGCTTGTATGAAATCTGGACATGGATGAAGTATGTGTAGTATACCACACAAAGTTCCCCAAGGAAAGCTCTCTGTCTGTTCTGGAAGTGAACAGTTGGTAGTACTGCCATCAGGGCCGGTAGTACGGACTGTCGGTAGTACCAACCCCTATGGGCGGTAGTACCGACCGGGGTTTTACCCTGGTATATAAGGCCGCGGTGAAAAGGTTTTCTCTTTCCCCATCTAGTCTTTCACTGTGCGCCGCCTCCCTTTGACCCGAGCCGTCCGGCCGCCGCCATCTGCCTCCTCCTCTCGACCTCCCTCCTCCTCCACTCAAGCTCGATTCCCTCCGATGGAAAGGCATGTTGGAGCTTGGAGATCGTTGTGGTGGTGTCCTTGAAGCCCGAAAGCTCTCCTTCCCTCGGATTTCGGCCTCTTCACTTCGACTAGCAAGGTACTAGGGTGTTCTTGCCCAATCTCTCAATGTACATTGTTCTAGGCCATTTCCTTTGGTAGGATTGTTCTCTCTAGTGTATAGATGCTTCTAGGATGTACTTTGTGCAAGATTGTGGGCGATTTTTGTGAATGGATCGAAGGTAACCGCACACTGCTGTGCGGTCGGTAGTACCAACCCTATGGGCGGTAGTACCGACCGCGTGCAGTGAACGACTTCTCTTCCCCATTCATGTATCGTCGCTTCTATTTGCTACATCCTTCGAGGTAGTCTTGTTGCTACTTGTACGTGTCTCATATTGTGAAGGTCCGAGAATGCAATAGCAAGGCGACCAGAGGGGGGGGTGAATGGGAGCTCAAAAATTTCTCTCGAAACTTTGGCCTATTGTCCCAAAATCAACCCCCGAAAGCTTCAATCGAAATCGTGATACCCACGACCCTTGGAGGAGGGTGGACGACCCCTAGGATCACAGCGAGGCACCACAAAGCGATAGCAAACCAAACACCAAAAGCACCGGCACAAGTTTGCCCCCTAAAAACCAAGTCCTGAACGTAGATGGAAGGCTACGCCGAGAAATCCCCAAATACCGATGCTAACAAGTAGCAAAGATACCTAGAGAGGTTCCTTGGTCAACTCTAGGGCCAAACGAGAAGTCCAGAAACCAAACAGAGAAGCCGGGAGAGCAAACGCACTAAATCGCAACACTCAGCAGGATCCCGGACTCTCCGGCCCTGAAGTCCCGGACTGTCCGCCCTTACTGCGGACTGTCTGCGAGGGGATGGCGGACTGTCCGCCGGTCAAAAGTGCGAAAGCGCAATGCTGCTGAAGTTCCCTGGACTCTTCCCGGACTGTCCGTGAGTCCCTACGGCAGACTGTCCGCCGGTCAAGGAACAGTAACGCGACCGAGACCCGCAGCCACTGACCTGGCTCGATCCCGATGGCCGGACTATCCGCCGGTCAGGTGGCGGACTGTCCGCGACCGACCAGAGAGGGTGATTTTAGTCGCCCTTCTCCCAAATCCTCCCAAAATTGATCCAAATCAAAATCCCTTGATCCCAAACTTGGAGCAAATGATCACGAGGTAGTTAGACGACTATCCCCAAGAAATCATCCTCTCAAAACAACTCCATCACCGGGAAATCGAAGGGGAAGGAGTATGAACCGAAAAAGCGCCACGAAAACAAAATCAACCCGATCTACTTGTTCGTGAGGAGTTAGATGAATTCCTTCAGTGGAAATGATCTCCTCACTATAAAGAACAAGTTGATTCAAATGGATTTCGAAAAGACAGAGTAGAGAGGGAGATCGAGTGATGGGAAAATCGTGGAGAAACGAAGAACGCGAAGAACACAAACAAAACGCGAATCAAGTCATCGATCTGCAACCGTGTGGCTACCACATGCTACAACAGTGAGATTACAGTCTCACTTCCTCAAAATCTCCAGTACACAGAGGTATGGTTCTCTGCGGATCTCAGTTGCTACAACACGGGATTGGGAGAGCAGGAAAACCTAGAAGGCAAAGAGCAAATGACTAAGATAAAATGGGAGGAGGGTGTCTCCCTCTACTTATCCTAATTCTAATTCCTACGCTACCCCTCTCTAATTACAGAGCGAGCCAGCTAAACCCAAGGGTTATTTTGGACCAACTTGATAGTAGGTGGTGATCCGACGGCCACGCCCGCACAACTGGTAGCGTTGCCTCGACGCAACCTCACTGATTGCCGCCACGTGCCGCCACCGCTCCGCTTGTCCTTTTCCCGGACTTCGCCCCCGGTTTTGAGGCCCAAACCAGGAAACCAGCCTTCACGATCAACCCCCGGTTTTGAGGCCCAAACCGGGAAACCAGCCGTCCATCGCCTGAGTTTTGTGGCCCAAACTCAGAAACCCGCAGCACCCAGGTTTTGAGGCCAAACCTGGAAACCATCCTCAGCCCGAGTTTTGTGGCCCAAACTCAGAAACCATCAGCACCCAGGTTTTGAGGCCCAAACCTAGAAACCGTCCACTCGGTGGTTTTTCTGTGGCTCAACCACCAAACCGAGCCGTAGAGGGGATGCACCGCCCGTGCACCCCGTCCACCGACACGTGTCCCAAGGTCCTCGACCCAAGCAACATCGTGCCTGCAAGTCATCGCTATCCCAGGCTGCCAGCAACCACAGCTGATCCTCGGGCCACCGGTCCCTCAGTCCAAGCCTCACGTCCGCCCTTCGCCACTCTCGATCCATCGGCACGGCACGTCTCTACTTGACCTTCACCTTGCCTTTGATCACTGTATCCGTGCTCGACACATGCACAACACAAGCCAAAGAACATGCGCATTATCCCAGTTGACAATCACTCATCACTCAGAGACTCGGCATACACCCATGTATCCGCAATCTCCCCCTTGATGAGTGCATTGTCAACTACCAACACAAATCATAATGAAATAGAGGAAGGAAGGAAGAAGGAGAGAGAACTAGACCGAATGACCCAAAAGCATAGCAAAGCCGAAGAAGGTCAAGTGGAAAGAGCAAGACAACTTGGTTCCCAAAGACATGGGCAACGGCTCGACGCAACCAAGCAAAGCAAAGCTAGCCGTCATGAAGAGGTAGAATAGGCTCAACACCGCTAGCGGAAAAGCTCGATGCCAATTGAAAGATCAACTGAAAATCAAGCAAAACAGAGCTAGCCCTCAAGAAGAGGCAGAACGGGCTCAACACCGCTAGCGAGGAAGCTCGATACCAACTGAAGAAGGCATGATATCAACTGAAGAGCATAAAAGAAAAGGTGCTAGTTCCTCAAGAAAGAGGCAAAGGCTTAACACAACCAGCTACCAAAAATGCTCCGAAAAATGCTTGAAAACTCCCCCTCAAATAATGCACATAACAAAGAAGTCGAACACAGAGAGCACATATGATTTGTCAATATTTTCTCCCCCTTAGTTGAAAATGCACTATCAAGAATCTCCCCTCCAAAATGCATATGATTCAAAATGCAAGTTAGCAGCTTTAGGAATATAGTCGATAGAATATGAAGATGCTCAACAAAATACTGATCCGATGACTCAACAATATGCACATGACGCTAGCAAAGGCTCAAACTGATCACCAAATACGAAATATGAACATGTGAGCAACGTGAGCAGTTTTTAGCCAAAGAGGTATCCACCATCAAAATAGCACCAAACATGTATAGACAGGAAGTCAGACAAGTGCTAAACATGTATACAAGGTGAACTACCCCTAGCACAGTTCAACCATCATGCTATAGAATGAAACATAGACTTGTGTATCCAAATTTTATCGGAGTTGCAGCGGTTAGATTACACAAGTTCAAATTTTAGAATGTGATTGCGAGAGGTTGAAAGCTTGTCATTGTGTAACTTTTCAACTGTATGAAGCCTATGCAGAAGCAATCAGAAGCTTAAAGCAACAGTTTCGGTCATACACTACACAGCTCAAGTTTAACTCAAAGTGCAATGAGAAACAGTCTTGAAACTGTGATGTGCTAACAAGCAATCTCATCTCGATCTTTCCAATTCACTTGACTTGGTTCAAAATTAAAGCAGAATATGAACATACCAAGCAAGGGAATGACTCAGAACTAGAGACATAGCAACCTAGCATATATGAAAAGAACAAGTGATTTCAACACATTCTATAAATGCTAGTTGCATATCTCAATGGTGAACATTTTCAGATTTTAGGTTTATTAAACAAGTTCACCGTTCATAAAATAGCTCAGCTCACAACATGTATCAGTGATCAGAAAAAGCATAAGCTATAAGCATCATCATAAAGCATCAGAGCATACACTAAGCAGAGCATAGTCACATTCTAAGGATTATATTCATGAAGCTCTGAATGTAAATATGCAAGAAGAAATGCAAAAATGCATGAAGAAACCAATTGAAAAACAGAAAGTCAGTTTGTGATACAAGAACCAAAATGTTTCCCCCATCTAAAAGGGGAAACACACACCAAGCTCACCTCGCAACCTAGCAAAAGTTGATTGGTCCAAAGGCTTAGTGAAAATATCAGCCAACTGATGATGAGTATCGACATGGCGAAGGTCGATATCACCCTTCTCGTAGTGGTCTCGCAGAAAATGAAAGTGCACATCAATGTGTTTGGTCTTAGAGTGCAGCACGGGGTTCTTAGCAACGCTAATAGCACTCATGTTGTCACAAAGCAGAGGAACACGAGAAAAGCTCAGACCACAATCACGCAAAGTGGCCATCATCCAAAGCAATTGGGAACAACAGCTAGCCGCAGCAACATACTCAGCCTCCGTGGTAGACTTGGCGACACTAGACTGCTTGCGAGAAGACCACGATACAAGAGAAGAACCAATAAACTGGCAAGTCCCAGAAGTGGACTTGCGATCAATACGGCAACCAGCAAAATCGGCATCAGAATAACCACAAAGGGAGAGGGTGGAGGAAGCAGAATACCAAATCCCAAATTCTGGAGTGAAGCATAAGTACCTCATAATCCGCTTGACCGCCTGACGGTGAGAAGTGCGCGATAACGACTAAAATCGTGCGCAAAGACACACCGCGAACTGGATGTCCGGGCGTGTCGCCGTCAGGTACAACAGCGACCCAATCATACTCCGGTACTCCTTCTGATCCACAACTTCTCCATCCACATCCGCATCCAGGGCAGCCGTAGTCGGCATGGGTGTTGGAAGAGGCTTGGCCTCACCCATATCGAACTTCTTCAGGATGTCCTTGGTGTACTTGCCCTGGTGCACGAACGTCCCCTCTCGGGATTGCTTGATTTGCAACCCGAGGAAAAACGTCAACTCGCCCATCATGCTCATCTCAAACTCCCTGCTCATAGTGTCTGCAAACATGGCAACCAAAGCATGAGAAGAACCACCGAAAATGATATCACCCACGTAAATCTGGACCAAGAGAGTGTCATTGCCTTGCTTGAGGAGAAAGAGTGTTTTATCCACACATCCCATTTTAAAACCCTTAACAAGCAAAAAGGTTTTCAACCTATCATACCAGGCTCTAGGGGCTTGTTTCAAACCATATAAAGCTTTGTGAAGTTTAAAAACATGGTTTGGAAACTTGGGATTTTCGAAATCGGGGGGTTGTCTCACATAAACTTCCTCTTCTATGTAGCCATTTAAGAAGGCACTCTTGACATCCATTTGAAAAAGTTTAAACCCTTTGGATGCAGCAAAAGCCAAGAGTATCCTAATTGCCTCCAAACGAGCTACAGGAGCAAAAGTCTCCTCATAGTATATCCCCTCCTTCTGACTATACCCCTGGGCTACTAGTTTAGCCTTGTTTCTCACCACATGGCCATCCTCTCCTTGTTTGTTTTTGAAAACCCATTTTGTCCCAATAGGGTGACACTCAGGAGGAAGAGGAACAAGAACCCAAACCCAATTTCTCTCAAAATTTTCTAACTCCTCATGCATGGCATTGACCCAATCCGGATCAGATAAAGCATGTCCAACATCTCGGGGTTCAAAATCAGCAACAAATGCAGAATAAGCAAAGTGAGAGATTTGTTGTGACCTTGACCGAGTGACACATTCGCCGATGCTGCCGATCATCTGTTGAGGCGGGTGTTGGCGTTGGATGTGTCGTGGCGCCTCCCGAACTGACGTAGCCTCCCCCTCAACAACAGCTGGTGCCTCCTCGGGTACAAAGGGTACCGCTCGAGGTGGCGGATCCCACAGCCCCCAAGTAGTCGAAGAAGAGGGATCGGGGCCGTGAGTGGTAGTAGAGGCCGCTCTTTGCGACACAGCAGGTGGAGGTGGTGCTGGGTCATCCATCCCTTCAGCACCCTCGTCCTCATCATCAAAAAGAGGCTCGCCAACCTCATGATCACCTGCACGCTCAAAATGAGAAGAAGGACAAACCATGGTCTCGTCGAAGGTGACATCGGATGTCTCCATGACTCGGTTAGTGTCAAGGTTAAGTACACGATATGCGCGAGTATGAGTGCCATAACCCAAAAACACACCGTCAGAAGAACGAGACTCAAACTTGTTCAAGTTGCCCTTTTTGAGTATAAAACAATGGCAACCGAAGACTCTAAAATAACTCACCTTGGGCTGTCTTCCAAAACGCAACTCATAAGAAGTCTTTTTCAAGAAAGCTCAGAGAAAAATGCGATTGGAAATATAGCATGCAGTGCTCATAGCTTCGGCCCAAAATCGCCTAGGAGTCCTATGCTCATCGAGCATCGTCCTGGCCATCTCAACAAGGGTCCGACTCTTCCTCTCTACAACACCATTCTAAGGAGGTGTGTAGGGGGTAGAAAACTGATGCTCTAACCCCAAGGAGTTACAAAACTTCTCAAAATCCGAATTCTTGAATTCGGAACCATTATCACTTCTAATAGCTCGCATCGAGTTCAAAGGGAACTCGTTCTGAAGACGCAAAATCAGATTGCGAGCAAAAGAGAAAGTCTCGGTTTTCTCAGCTAAATAGAAAACCCACGAATATCTCGAAAAGTCATCAACAACAACAAGCACATACCACTTCCCTCCAACCGAGCTCACCCGAGCCGGACCAACAAGGTCCATGTGCAAAAGCTCTCCAGGGTGCTTGGTCATGACCTGAGTCACTGGATGGTGGGGAGCGGCAACCACCTTCCCATGTCTACAAGAATGGCAAACAAGATCCTTCTCCATGGATAACTTGGGCAATCCTCGGATTAGGCCAAGTGAACTAAGCCTTGCAAGCAAGTCGAAGCTCAAATGTCCAATTCTCCTATGCCACTTCCAAAGATCAGAGGAGGAAGGTCCAGCCAAAAGACAACGAGAAGTGCCAAAAGACTCTGAGAAATTCGCACGAAAGACTTTTCCAAAGGACGAAATCAAACACACAAGATTGCCCTGAGGATCCAAAATATGACTGAGATTCGGTTTAAAACAAATCTCATAGTCATCATCAAAGAGTTGCGAAACAGAAAGAAGGTTAAAATGCAAGTTAGAAACAAGAGCAACATCACGCAACACAAAGTGCTCATTAACTCGCACTGACCCACGAGACAATACTTTACCTTTGCTATTGTCGCCGAAGGTGATAAACTCCTTTCCGACGACCGGACTAAGACTGGAGAACCACTTGGCGTTTCCGATCATGTGTCTCGAGCAATCGGAATCCACCAACCAAATGTTCTCCAATCGTTTTACCTGGGAGGTGTCGTCGTCGTTCTGAGGGGTGTCCTCCAGCTCGTCGTTGACCTCCTTGCCGAGGGCCATGGTGCAGAAGCCCTTGTCGTCGGTGAAGAAGCAAAGGCCATTGAGCTTGTCCTCGATCCTCTTCTTCTTCTCGTACTCGTCATCGCTTGAGGAAGCGGAGTCGTCATCCGAGTCGTCGACGTCACTGAGTGTGGCGAAGAACACACGCTGCTCAGCCTGGGCCTTTTCCAAGTACTTGATCTTGATGTACTCCTTGTTGAAGCCGCCCTTCCGCTTGTGCTTCGCGGGGACATACTACTCCTTGCGCTTGCCAAAGTCGTACTTGTGCCCATGATCCGCCTTGCCGAAGACTTGCTTGTTCTTCTTCGGGCAATTGGCGATGAAGTGGTTGGGGTCGCCGCACTCGAAACATCCCGAGCATCCTCCTCCGCGGCGATGGTTCATGCGGTTGTTGTGAAACCGCAAGAACCGGTTGGCGAGCAATGCCAGCTCGTCATCCCCCATGAACTCTAGCTGCTCCTCTGTGATAGAAAGAAGAGAGGAAAGTGCAAAGCCTCCAGAGGTGTTAGCAGAAGAGCCAGAAAGCAAAGTCATTGACGGGCCAAAACGATTTTCATAAGAAGCCCTCGCCATGGCATCGATCTCACTGGACTTGAGCTTACTAAAGAGGTCGCCGCACGTGAGGTTCTCATAGTTAGGCGATTCGATGATCGCCTGAACCTTGGAATCCCACACTGACTGAATAAGAGTATGCAAAAGATTCAAAGCCCTCTCATGATCGTCGAATGGCAACAGCTCCTTGTTAGCCCTCATCCTGTTGACAATCACCTGAAAGCGAGCGAATAAACTCTCTATGCTCTCGCCAGGCATATGTCGAAAGTTCTCATACTCTCGCTTGAACGACTCGTAGAGATGGGTTTTTGACTTGAGTGGTTCCCTCATGAAAACGCATGAGAGTAGCCCAAATCTCCCAAGCCGTAGCGAGGTGAGAAACGTGATCAAACTCACTCATGCTCAGACATGAGAAAAGAGCATTACGGGCTCGGCTATTGGCATTGTGCTCATCGATCTGATGCTGAGTCACACGAGCAGCCAAGAACACGTAATCAGCAGAGTTGCAAATATCCCAAATGGAAGCACCAATACTCTGCAGATAGGCCGACATGCGTATCTTCCAATACGCACAGTTCGTCCCATCGAAAAACGGCGGTTTGCCCACGCCGCGATCCATGTCGCCTTCTGTGGATCTGGAACCGGCTAAGGTGGAAGATCCTTAACCCGCTCCGATACCAATTGAAGGACTGGGAATGCAATAGCAAGGCGACTAGAGGGGGGTGAATGGGAGCTCAAAAATTTCTCTCGAAACTTTGGCCTATTATCCCCAAAATCAACCCCCGAAAGCGTCGATCGAAACTGTGATGCCCACGACCCTTGGAAGAGGGTGGATGATCCCTAGGATCACAGTGAGGCACCACAAAGCGATAGCAAACCAAACACCAAAAGCATCGGCACAAGTTTGCCCCCTAAAAACCAAGTCCCGAACGTAGATGGAAGGCTACGCCGAGAAATCCCCATATACTGATGCTAACAAGTAGGAAAGATACATAGAGAGGTTCCTAGGTCCACTCTAGGGCCAAACGAGAAGTCTGGAAACCCAACGGAGAAGCCGGGAGAGCAAACGCACTAAATCGCAACACTCAGCAGGATCCCGGACTGGCCGGCCCTGAAGTCCCGGACTGTCCGCCCTTACTGCGTACTGTCCGCCGGTCAAAAGTGCGAAAGCGCACTGCTGCTGAAGATCCCTGGACTCTTCCCAGACTGTCCGCGAGTCCCTACGGCGGACTGTCCGCCGGTCAAGGAACAGTAACGCGACCGATACCCGCAGCCACTGACCTGGCTCGATCCCGATGGCCGGACTGTCCGCCGGTCAGGTGGCGGACTGTCCGCGACCGACCAGAGAGGGCGATTTCAGTCGCCCTTCTCCCAAATCCTCCCAAAATCGATCCAAATCAAAATCCCTTGATTTCAAACTTGGAGCAAATGATCACGAGGTAGTTAGACGACTATCCCCAAGAAATCATCCGCTCAAAACAACTCAATCACCAGGAAATCGAAGGGGGAAGGAGTATGAACCAAAAAAGCGCCACGAAAATGAAATCAACCCGACCTACTTGTTCGTGAGGAGTTAGATGAATTCCTTCAGTGGAAATGATCTCCTCACTATAAAGAACAAGTTGATTCAAACAGATTTCGAAAAGACGCAGTAGAGAGGGAGATCGAGTGACGGGAAAATCGCGGAGAAACGAAGAACGCGAAGAACACGAACGAAACGCGAATCAAGTCATCGATCTGCAACTGTGTGGCTACCACACGCTACAACAGTGAGATTGCGGTCTCACTTCCTCAAAATCTCCAGTACACAGAGGTATGGTTCTCTGCGGATCTCAGTTGCTACAGCAGGGGATTGGGAGAGCAGGAAAACCTAGAAGTCAAAGAGCAAATAACTGAGATAGAATGGGAGGAGGGTGTCTCCCTCTACTTATCCTAATTCTAATTCCTACTCTACCCCTCTCTAATTACAGAGCGAGTTAGCTAAACCCTATGGTTATTCGGGGCCAACTCGATGGTAGGTGGTGATCCGATGGCCACACCCGCACAACTAGTAGCGTTGCCTCGACGCAACCTCACCGATTGCCGCCACGTGCCGCCACCGCTCTGCTCGTCCTTTTCCCAGACTTCGCCCCCGGTTTTGAGGCCCAAACCGGGAAACCAGCCTTCACGATCAACCCCTGGTTCTGAGGCTCAAACCGGGAAACCAGCCGTCCATCGCCTAAGTTTTGTGGCCCAAACTCAGAAACCCGCAGCACCCAGGTTTTGAGGCCCAAACCTGGAAACCGTCCTCAGCCCGAGTTTTGTGGCCCAAACTCGGAAACCATCAGCACCCAGGTTTTGAGGCCCAAACCTAGAAACCGTCCACTCGGTGGTTTTTCTGTGGCTCAACCACCAAACCGAGCCGTAGAGGGGATGCACCGCCCGTGCACCCCGTCCACCGACACGTGTCCCCAGGTCCTCGACCCAAGCAACATCGTGCCCGCAAGTCTTCGCTCATCGCTGTCCTAGGCTGCCAGCCACCACAGCTGATCCTCGGGCCACCGGTCCCTCAGTCCAAGCCTCACGTCCACCCTTCGTCACTCTCGGTTCATCAGCACAGCACGTCTCTACTTGACCTTCACCTTGCCTTTGATCACTGTATCCATGCTTGACACCTGCACAACACAAGCCAAAGAACATGCGCATTATCCCAGTTGACAATCACTCATCACTCAGAGACTCGGCATACACCCATGTATCCGCATATTGGTCCATGTCTTCTATTCTAGATGTCGCATGACCAAAGGGGCTCTCGTGCCGCAAGGCTTGCTAGGGAAGCAAGGGAAGAAGAAGAAGAAGAAGAATATGTTGCGATGGAGCAAGGTGATCAGCAACGGCGCAATCCCTCGCGCCGTGCTCGGCCTGCTAGTGGAAGTAGCGATGACCTCACTCGTTCGGTCCGTGGACTAGTCCACGGGACGACGGAGTGCGGGTCAAGACGGTGGTAGTGGTAGTGGACATGCTCCACCTCCTCCGCCGCCTCCCGCTGTTGGTCCCCCAGGTCGGCTGCACAGTGTGCTCGTTGGTGGTCAGACCCTTGCAGTTGGTCCCGAAAGGGAGGGTCGAGCCATCGATCCTCGCGTTGGGCATCGATCTCCTCAGGTTGCTAGTTTGATGTTGATCAACCGTGCTTTTCATGCTCATGGTCGGGCAGCTGCTTTGATGGTTTGTCCAGCTTATCCAGGAAATGTCTTGGACTACTCAGACAGAAAAAGGGAAAATCTTCTAAGGGAGCAGCGGTTGGAAAAACCCTACAGGTATGTCAGGGATGTTTCTGTGGATAGACGCTTTTGGTCCCGCTTTCAGCAGGACTATTATGTGTCTGTCCTCTGGAAAGGTTTCTGTGTAAAGGGGCGTCCTCCGCTTTTTGAGCATAAGCGTCTGGGGATTCGATCGCTGTCTGACAAGGGTTCCGAGTAGATGGATGCTTTGGAGCATAGGCTCGAGGAGTGGAGGATTCTGGGGCTCATTTCAGGAGAGCGAAGCTGGAATCAGGAGATAATCTCTCAGTTCTGGGTGACTTTGTTTATTGACGAGCCTGGTAAGGTCCATCATTGGATGACCCAAGGGGTCCATTACCGATGCGACTTTGTGACCTTTCCTAGGTTGCTGGGCTTCAACAGTGAAGATCGCAATGCCCCCAGATTGTCAGAGGTGTATGGTGAGGGGATCTTTCCATCAGAGACTCAAGTTTCTGGCATCTACATGCCCGGCAAGGTGGCCAACTTTCAGGTGAATGGCCTGAAGCCTTATTATTTTGTGCTGAACAACTTGATGAGGCTCACTTTGGATCCGAAGAGCGGAGATAACACCAACTTGAGGAGTGATGCTCCAAAGGTCCTTTGTTGGTTTGCTTGGCCAGATGGGAGGTTCAGTATCTCCCATTTTATGTGGCAGAAGATTTCAGAAGCTTATAATGATCCCCACAAGGACTTTTCTTATGCTCCATATCTGATGCATATGATTGAGCATGTGGTTGGAGCAACTTTCGAGTATGATCGGGCTATCAAAGAATACAATGTCTGACAGTTCTCCTCCACAGGCAAGGATAAAGATGAAGAAGGTGATGATGCTTCAACTGCTGCAGCTGCTCCCGGCAAGGCTCATGGTCTGGAGTAGGCTCATGAGGAAGTGCCTGCCGCTTCTTCTCCTCTGCGCCATGAGAGGCATAGGAGTGGGGGCGGTGGGGCTGTTCGTTTCGCCCTCAGCAAGTTCTTTCAATGGTTTTGCTACAAGGCCGAGCGCGATGAGCAGCATCAGAGGCAGGTAAATGAGCATCTTGGCCTTCCCCAGCAATCTCCTCTTCGGCCTTTCCCAGATCCTTTTGCTGAGTATGAGGTCCAGTATGGCAGAGATGATGATAATGATGATGAGCAGCCGCAACAAGGTGGAGATGATGCCAGTGTTTTCAGCTCAGCTCTGTTGCAGCCCCTCCAGCCTCCGCCTTCGTATCAGCCTCCCCCCTTCTATCCTGACTTTGGCGCGGGTCTGTCACATGGTGGCGGGTCTTCTTCACACCAGGGTGGAGGGGGTGGCTCCTACATGGGCTTTGTTGCTCCAGATGCTAACCCTACTGGTAGTGGCGGTTTCAGCGCTCCTTCTCCTCCGACGGATCCTTTGAGTGCTCCCTCATCTTTCCTAGGAGGTCATGTTGGTGCCAGCGCTTTCTCTTCTATCTTTGGAGGACCCTACAACAATTATCCTGGTGGTTATGATGGTTCTTTTGACGGCTTCTTATAGATCCTTTGTTTATCGTGGCCTACCCTTTTTGGCATTTGATGCCAAAGGGGGAGTGTTAGGCTTTATTCATGAAGTAATAAGTTAGCTTTTGAGAGAGTTGATCTATGTGAACTAAGTGTGGTGGACTAATTTTTATATTTGTATGTTGAACTATGTGATGGCTGTTAGAGGATTTGATACATTTGAGCTTATTATAATATTTATTTATGCTTAATCCTTTGATTATTATTCTTGTCATGAATGGTGTATGTTGTTTTCGATATGGCTATGTGGTTTGAGTCCTTTTCTTTCTTCCATAGTCATTCGAATTCTCTTATCTTATTGTTATGTGAATCACCATGTCATAATGTTCATGCATCACAAATTATTGTATATGATGTTGTCACACACTTAGGCACCCCACGGATTGCAAAATTTAGGGGGGGGGCTCTTATTCTTGTGTATGCAACCTTGCTTAAAGTCAAGGTTTGAAATTCATATCCAAAGCATACACTAAGGGGAGCTTGAACTAAATTTTGGAATTCAAAAGCTTCAATTCTTTCTATCCTTTTTGTAAGCCTAAGTTGGTTGTCATCAATTACCAAAAAGGGGGAGTTAGTAAGTGCATTCGTCCCCAATGTGGGTTTTGGCTAATTAATGACAATCAAATTAGGGACTAACGGATTTATAAAAGCATGTATGCAGGTGTTAGTCCTTAGAAAGATTTGAAATGTTCAAATCTCATGAACAAAGCACGTTGAGTATAGTTGGACAAAAGATGCCTAGCTCAAGTGGTGGATTGAAAGTTTAATTTTAAACTTGAGTTATAGGTAAGCCGGACTATCAAAAGGGGTACAAATTAGGTTGACTAGGTGTGGAGAAAAGTGCTCAAATCGACTAACAAAAGTTTGCTTGAGAGTCACCGCACGATCACGAACACGTAGATGTATTTCTGTATAGTCGGTAGTACCGACCATGGGGGTCGGTAGTACCGACTAGGGAGGCCGCGCGCAATGCTCTCTGGGTAGAGTTCATTTTGAACTGGCAGTAGTACCGCCATAAGGTCGGTACTACCGACCACCCAGACCATTCTAACACCCTCTCTATGTAGGTTCGAAAATGACTTGGCGGTAGTACCGCCATAAGGCCGGTACTACCGACCCTTTGGTGGTACCGACCTTGGTCGGTAGGAAGGTCGTTTTTACAGACCTCTCTGTTCATGGGCGATTTGGCTTGGCGGTAGTACCGCTGTTAATAGTCAGTACTACCAGGCTCGGTAGTACCGACCATAGTCGGTAGGTACCGAGCCCCTGACGCCGATTCTTGGAGCTCTCTGTTCGTGCACATTTTGACTTGGCGGTAGTACCGCTATAAAAGCCGGTACTACCAACCCTGGTCAGTAGGTACCGAGCAGCGAAGTGATCTTTTCGTGGAGCTCTCTGTTCACGGCCGATTTGGCCTGGCGGTAGTACCGCCATAAGGCCAGTACTACCGACCCTCGGTGGTACCGACCCTTAGTCGGTGGTTGGTTCTAGGTCGACTCAGATCTGGCACGACCGTTTTTTGTTTGGTCGGTACTACCGACCATGGGTGGTCGGTACTACCGACAAGCCTCGGGACTGGGGGACTATAAACAGCCTCCCACTTCACCTATGACTGTTACCCACTCACTCTAACATTCATTGCGACCAACCAACTGACAAAAATGCCTCCAAGCATTGGCTCCTCCCCTCTCTCTCGCCCTTTGCTCCAAGATTCATTACTTTGCAAGATTTGAGCTAGGGAAGTGAGATTAGAGAGTGGGAAGCTTCGATCTACGACTTGAGCACTTGGTTCATCATCTAGCCGGCTTGGTTTGTGTCTATTACTCTTGGGTTCTTTGAACCGTAGCCGGTTAGGTGTTCTTCGTGGTAGCCCATGTTGATTCATTTGTGAGGGCTCCCCGAAGCATTTGTATTTCCCCTATGATTTCTAGTGGAGAAACTCGGCTAACCTTTGTGTTGGCTTGAGTGAGGCAAGGAGGTGAAAGAGACTCCGACCTTTGTGGTCACCTCAACAACGAGGACGTAGGCACTCCTTAGTGGTTTGGCCGAACCTCGGGATAAATCGTTGTGTCCCGTGTGCTTGTTGGTATCTCTACTTTGGATATTACGCTTGTACTTGTGTTCTTGGTGTTCTGCCTCTTCCTCCCTTGTTCTTAGGTTGGGAAGGCTCGATCTACACCGTGGGAAGTAACCAAGGCTTGGCAAGGCTAGAATCTTCATCTACCATACTTAGGGAAGTGGGGGGCATTTAGTTGATTTACATTCATAGCTCACATACATTGGACTTGTAGTTTCCTTTTAGGTTTTCGGTAGTGTCATTTGTTTGTGTCGGTAGTACCGGTGTTTATACCTGGTAGTACCTACCCAAACAAACCGGTAGTACCGGTTGTTATCTAACTCCAAATTTTAGTTTGTGAAGTTTCAGATTGTAGAAAATCACATATTCACCCCCCTCTAGGCTGATTTGATCCTTTCAGTCTCCCACCATATCAAACTCCTGGCTGAGATTGCGGCATGCTCGTCACGCACCTACGTTGTCGGTCGCGTCTCATCGGTGTTGCCAGTCAGCGTTCCGCCCTTCGCATTCCCGCCGGTTTTCACTAGTTTTGTTGTCGACCGCAGGCTCGTCAAGGCTGATGTATAGCATCACGCCCCTGTATTCGGGGGAATCAGAGGGTAATCTCCTTCTTTCATGGTGGACCTGGTAGATCCTCCTGAGACAGTAGAGGCAGAGCTGCCAAGTGGCTGGAGGATTGCCATGTTGATCACAAATTTGATCTTCTCGGGGCTCAACGGATCTGAGCAATGCAGGTTTTCAGGGTGAAGACCCTTCGCTTGGTCGGCGAAAACATACCAGAGGGAGTTCTGGTTGGTAGACCCCCACACTGGCCAGCCCAAAGGGATAGGGCCTTGTAGTTTTCCTAAGGCAGACTTCATAATCATCTAGGCACACACCCGTGGTCGGCCCTGGTCAAAAATAGACTATTCTCCTTTCTGGGGTCGTCGTGACCACCAAATCGAGTAGAGGTTGCTTTTGTCGCCACGCAGGCCTTCCTCGCTGGTCGACAGACCTGGGGCGTGGAGATCTGGCTATCCCGGGAGGTACTGTTGACGGTAGTTAACGACCATTTTTATATAAAGAATAAACATGTATAAGGGCACTTTTGAGATCACCAACAAAAGTCTAGGGATTAAACTAACAAATTCCACGAGTTTGGTGAATTCTTTGTTTCTACAGGAGTTAATCAGAAAAGCAATCAAGGAGGACCTAAACGTCAAATAATACATGACTTGGCGGCGACGAAATCTACCCTACTACATTCTAAAAGACTCTAGGAGGTACCACGCCAAAGCAGGGGAGAGACCCTGCCAGATGGGGCCAACCGGCCCCACCCCTTGGTCAGCCGGCCAGTGGGACTCACCTAGCAGTGTCCTCTTCGAAGGTCGGTTCCCTCTGGTATGACCTCCTAGTTCGTATTCATCTTCTAGTTCTTGTTCTAGTTGATAATTGATATGACTTGTTACTATTTCATGTTCATAATTATAATGTTCATCGTCTACTTTAATTATATGTCTAGCATAGCTAGGGTATCTTTATGTTTATGCACTTGTTCGTATAGCGCTCATCCTGACGATCGTGAGGTGAGTGGTCAACATTGTGTAAGCGTGGTGCTTATACGTTGTTTACCTGTGAATGCACCCTATATTTCGGGCCAGCAAGTGGTGGTTCACGATGGTGACTCTTATAGCCTTGTTGATTCCTCTGTAGTCCACTCCCCGAATATAGGCCTAGTAAGACCTGGTCACCTGGAGGGGATAGCCTCTGGATCTGATCCTCCATGCGTGATGTCTCCTGCGTATAAATATAAGTTATTTTAACCATATATGATTGCTAAATATAATTGCACTAATTGATGTAGTCTATGACCTATAGTTAGAACCATATTAGGAAGTTAATTTATCTCTTTCTAGTTTTAGTTATGATCAAACACTGGATGGAAAATGCTCTGTGGAACTCTTTTCAGTTTATCATGTTCTATTTATCTTATATTTGTTATGAATGATTCCTGTGTTGAGAAGATCTAGTGGAACTCTTATCATAAACATGTGTGTGTCTTAGTTTGTAGAGCTTATCTTCTGCCACTCTGTTGAGAACTTAGTGTGAGCATCTAGGCCCCCTAATGGGTTTCGGTGATTGGATGACAACGGTAAATTACTATGACTAACGTGTGTTTTGTAGAAACAATTGAGTTAGGTCATGGTAATATATGATGATCGTTTGGGCAGAATGGTATTCATGTCCCCTTATTGATGGAATTCATTTCGGTTTTCAAAGGATGGACGACAAAGATGGTGATAGGCTAGTTCTGAGTGTCATATGGTGATGGAGGACACTTAAAGTAGCATTGGTCTTTGTTTTTCTCTTTGGCCGTACTATTAAGGGGAGTTTGAATGGGTAGCTTGACCTAGGTAATACTTTTGAGTTAGGTGTGGTGCACACTTGTTTACCAAAGCCCTAGGTAGCTTGGAAAGGTCCCAAAGATCATAAGGAAGAAAGTCTGTGAAGAAAGCATCGCGAACCGAAGTCGTTTTGGACTTCAAACAGCGACTGGACGTTGAGGTGCACTTGATCGGACGCTAGGGTAAGCATTTGGTCAGTGCAACTCGCTGAAGCCAAGGTTTGTTTGCGGCCGGACGCTGCGTCAGCGAGTGATCAGACGCACCAGGGGGTGAGTTCGATCCAACTCAGAGAGGTTCCAGTGGGGGAAATATGCGATCAAACGTGTCCGATCGGAGTTGACCAAACACATGCCAGCGTCCGATCAAGAGTTCGTACAAGTGTCAGAGCTAGCGTCAGCTAGCTGTTGGGCACTGACCGGACGCGTCCGGTCACCCCGACAGATGCATCCGGTCAGTGTGTAACTGGATGGACTTACCCCTTCGTGCATGTTTTGAGTTGGGGGGTATAAATATGCCTCCACCTCCTTCATTTTGTTACTCTTGCTCATTTGAAAGGTTGACAGACACATAGTGATTGAAAGTGAGTGCAAGAGGCCTAGTGAGGTTGAGAGATTTGATAATTGAGTGATTAAACACCTCATTAGTGAAGAAAGAGTAGCAAGTGTGCATCCACCCATCTCATTAGCCTTGCGTTGGTCAAGTGAGAGTTCTTGCTTGTTACTCTTGGTGATCGGCATCACCTAGACGGCTTGGTGGCGATCGGAGAGCTAGGTGATCATCCGGAGGCATTGTGGATGACCCAAGCCAAGTTGTGACCGGTAGTGAGTGATTCACCTGACCGGAGTGGCGAAGAATCAGCTCATAGTGAGCACTTGATCCTTGCGCGGATCAAGGGGGAGTGATACCCTTGAGCGGGTGCTCCAACGAAAACTAGGGGGTGTGCCGACACCTCGATATCTTGGGAAAAAGATGACCGAGTCATTTCTACTCTCTTTACTTACGCATTTACTTTTGAGCAATTCAATTCCGCAATTTACTTGTTGTCTCTTCATAATTGAATTGCCATGCTAGACTAGGAATGTAATAGGTATAGTCTTTTGTGCGGTAGAGTTTAGTGAAACACACTTGTAGGCCTAAAGGGGTTAATTGGGATTTAATTGTTGCAAAAGTTTTAGAAAAGCCAAATTCACCCCCCCCCCCTCTTGGGCATCTTGATTCTTTCAATTGGTATTGGAGCCTCGTGCTCTCGATTTAGGCTTAACCGCCTAGAGTTAAGATGTTCGGAGTGATGGACCACCTCCCATGTTCGAGGGAGATGACTTTACATATTGGAAAATCCGTATGGAGTCGTACCTAGAGGCGGTAGATGTCAAATGCCGCCAAGCCACCATAAACGGCATCACAAAGCCCAAAGACACCACTCATCTTACTCCACATAAGGAGGAAAATGAAAAGTGGAATGAAAAGGCCAAAAACATCATCTTTAGAGGCATTTGCACGGATGTGTTCAATCGTGTTCGGAACCACAAGGATGCCCATGAATTATGGGAGAACATTTGTGCGCTCTATGAGGGAACTAAGAGTGAGCATGAGGAACGATATCATCTTGTCATGCAAAAGCTTAATTCCTTTGAAATGCATGCTCATGAGAGTGCAAATGAAATGTACTCACGATTGAATGTTCTTGTAGAAGAATTGAATGGACTTGGCCTCACACAAATGCAACCATCCGATGTTGTGAGGAAGATCCTTTGTGTCCTCCCAATTGACAAATATGGACACATTGTGATGGTGCTTCATCAAAGTGATCTTTCCACTGCTACACCAACTCAATTCTTGGGAAAGATCAATGCTCATAAGATGTACATGCACATCACACCAAGTGGTGGCTCTTCCACCGACAAGAAGAAGGACTTGGCCTTCAAAGCAAGTCATTAAAAGAAGGGCAAGTCCAAGGCAATTGAGGTCCACCATGAAAGCACAAGTGATGATGAAGATGACACCAACATTGCACTCATGGTGAAGAGGACCACAAAGATGTTGAAGAAGCTTCACAAGAATGACATCAACTTTGATTCAAGAAAGAAGAAGTTCTTCACAAGTAGCAAGAGAAGCACAATATCCGAGATGGATTGCTACAATTGCGGTGATCTTGGCCATCTTGCTCACCAATGCACCAAGCCCAAGAAAGAGAACTACATGAACAAGAACAAGGGCAAGAAGTATGACTCATCAAGTGAAGATGAGAAGAAAAGTGAGAAGCCCCGCAAGAAGAAAGATGGCAAGAAGAAGCAATATCACAAGAAAGGTGGCAAAGCTTATATTGTTGGTGATTGGCTCACCGACATTGACTCCTCCGGTGGCTCATCCAATGAAGATAGTTGTAACACCCGGTTTTAAAGAACAAAACCAGATACGCCATATGTGTGCCCAGGAAGTCCACACATACAACCACAGAGGAAAAAGATATCAAAAACAGTGTTCTAGATATCGCAAACAACACTTACATCAAAGTTAAGCGGAACGGATACTAAACTTCTCTTCAGACTTCATTCTTCACAGGGACAGTTGACTGGGGGTACATACGCCTAGCATTTCTATCAATCTTCTGGGAACTCATTTGTCTTCACCACGCTTCCGCTGCGCAACTCTGATGGAGACTGGGGTGTGGGGGAAATAGCAAGGGTGAGCACATGTCGTACTCAGCAAATATAGAAACAAGTGATATAGATCCCAAGTTTCATGATCAATGTAACATAAATAATAAATAGCATAGAACGGTAAATAATGAACATGTTAACCAATAAAAGTCATAATCTTAATGTAAAAGTCTTCAAGGCCGCTCGTGTCCTTGAGCAAGGCTGATATATTAGTTTAATAAACTTTGCGCAAAGGTGTACACTTTCCCTGTGAGACGTGAATTGCCCTTTCGCCCGAGGTGATCAGCCTCTTAACTCACTTCCAAGGAAAGTCGGCAGGGTTCACGATGAAGCCTTTCAAAGGTTCGTCTAGCAAGTTAGGGCCGCTAGGTTTCATTAGTCAGTCTGGGTGATTCAACCAGTCGCAGGGATCCCCAGTCTGCTATCCCTCATTTGCGCCACAAGGGTAACCTCTAACAAGCTAGAAAAGGTCTTCATACTGAGCTCAAGCCAGAGCCATATAACCTCCATCAGTTGTACTGTAAATCCCGAAGGTGCTCGTACAGATAATTTCTTAAGTTGCTAATAAGTCATTTTTATCATTCGATGCATACATTAATTAAGTAACATGATCATGATTGCGAAAAGAAAACTCGATTGCTATACTTGCTTGTTACACTTGACCAATTCTCACATCTTCAGTTCTGGGTCATCAACTTCTGATCTTCAGCGCGCACAACCAGTCATCGTCTACTCGTAGCAAGCACCACACATAGGCAAACATACAAACAAACAAAAAAAGAACTAAGAACCACACAACACACGACAAAACAACATACTAAAAGAGAGCTCGCTACTACGGTCGCGGGAACGCACGAAACGACTAAATCGGAGCTATCGCTGAAAGGCGCGTCTACCGGAAGTTTTGTATATTATAAAAGAAAGAACTACTAGTTTGCTTTATTTTAATTAAATAGAATCATGATAAGATATTAATTCAGATTAGGCAAAAATATATTTTAATTATAAAGTCGGGTTAGACTAATCATATTTTATTCATAAATATTGTCATATAATTTAATCAAGTTAAACATTAGCTTAGTAAAAGAAAGTAAACATGTGAGAGCATTTGAACGTAATTTATGTGACAACAATTAGCCTAATCCATTTATAAATTAAAAACATATTTATGTTAGTGACTAATCATGTTAATATTTGTGTATAAAATATCGAAATATAAAACCTATATTGTGATTTTAATTATAAAACTCATTATAGGTATATTAATTAAATTAATATTTACTTATATATAAAATTCATGTGACATGAAAAACGTTAACGCTGCTGCGTAGGGCGCATCGACACGAAACGAACGCAACTGAAACGAACTAAAACGGAGATTAGATGATTAAACGGTGGAGAGTAACGCTGAGTTGTAAAATTGTAATTACTTCATCATCTTTGTTGGGCTGATCCTACAGAGCCAGGCCACGGTAGCTATGCCTGCTGCAGGAGTCGCTCGGGAGGGTGGGGGCGTCGGCCAGAGGGTGCTTGGCCGAGCTGCCTGCCAGTGGCGTCAGGCCGCGTGTGGCCCACAGCGGCGGAGGGCGCCCAGCTGGTGCCCAGCTGCGGTTGATGGTGCTCGCGAAGAAACATGGTAGACCTCGCTGGAAAATTAAAGAGATGAAGCGGAAACGGTCAAACACCCATGGATTCGTAAAAAGGTTGACACTAAGGTATAGAGAACGATTCGTAAAAAGGTTGACACTAAGGTATAGAGAACGACGAGAGCTACGTCATTTTGGTGACGGTTTTCGCCGGGACACGATGGTTTGGCCGGAAAGGCTCACCGGAAGTTTGCCGGATTTTAGGAGATGCGAAACTTCGGCTTCAGATCTAGAACGACAGAAGTGGCGGCTCACGAAACGGGCCGTACTTTTGGAGTCCTCACGACGAGATGAACACCGACATGTAGGGGTGAAAGTGGTATGGATAATCCTCCGCTCCGATCCTCTCCAAATCCGGGTTTCAAGGATATGGAGAAGTAAATTTAATATCCGCGCGGATACGGATAATGCGAATCCGATTTCATGCGGATGTGGTGTTGGATATGGAATTGACAAAATCCGGTGGATATGGATTATCCGATAATTGAACGTGGATTATCCGACGCTTATAATAGGATAATCCGAATATTTTAAGTGATTGCCTATTTATTTCTTTTACATGCTTGTTTTATAATCTTAAATTTAAACTGAGAACTTGTATTAGTTTTATAAGCTCTTAAATTGTAGTGGTGGATGGATGATGATTACTTTGTGTTGTATTGCCGCTTTATAACTCTGGTTAATGAAATGTTTTTTATCATAAAAAAACAACATGTAGGCACATATTATCCGATTTTAAAAAGTCCGCTTCCGCTCCGACACCGATCCGAATCCGTACCACTTCCGACATCCGAAAAAATCCGTATTCGTATCCGAATCCGTATAATATCCGCTCCGCTCCGAATCTGACCAAAAAATAAGGATTAGGATATGGGAAAGACATTATCCGCTCCGATCTGATCCATTTCCATCCCTACCGACATGTATATATATGTAGGGTTTGGATAAGTTTGAAAAACGGAATATTTTATTAATTTCGGATTTAATTAATTTTGGGATTAAAATAATTCTAGAAAAGTCCAGAATTGTTATTTAAGCCACAAAAAATACTCCGAGGCCTCTGAAAATTCTGGAAAAATTCTCAGAGACACTTTGAAATATAATGAACCCAAATAAAGTATTTGAAGATCATGAAAAGATATTTTAGATTATCTAAAAATTAAGATAATCTTTCTAGAAAGATTGGAAATTATTCTGGAAAAAGCGAGAAAAATTCCCAAGAGGTTTGTAGCGATATAATGATGGATGATGAACTCAAAGAAGCGATTTGGGACAAAAGAAAAAGGATCTTGAAAAAGTTCAACAAAAGGATAAAGCTAGGAATGATAAAATTTGGATTTTGGAAAAAGACAGATACAGACCGGATAAAGATAGACGACCTACCAAACACGTTTTAAAACTCTACCGACTCACAACACAAGGTCAAACAACAACCAACCATCACATTAAACATAACCCGTCAAATTAGTTTAGGGAAAATTTGAAAATTCTCATTTTACTGTAACTAAAGTGGCTCTAGCTCAAACTAACTTGATTAATTTTAGACAAATATTAAATTTATTTATTTTATTTAGTGTTTTCTATTCACAACCCAAAATCAGAAATTTTGGGGTGTGACAATAGTGATGATGAGAAGGAGAAAGTGGTCGCTCTAGTCATTGGGACGTCTACTCCACCACCACCACCGTCGCCATCATCCTCTACACACCTATGCGTCATGGCAAAGGGTGACCGGAAGGTACAAAGTGTTGATGACTCTAGTGATGATGATAGTGATGGTGAATTTGAGTCTCCTTCTTAGGATGAACTTGTTGAATTGCTAAACAACTACTCTAAAAATCATAAGAAAGACTAGAGCTAAAAATGAAAGGCTTGTTCGTGATAATGAATCTCTTGTTCACAAGTATAACAATACTACCCATGCTAGTGATTAGTTACAAAATGAACTTGCTAGTATGTAATCTTCTATCAAGGAGCTCAAGTATTCTAACAAAGAGCTCAAAGCTAAAAATGAGAAACTTGATAAGATGCATAGTGAGCTCAACACTAGCTATACCATGCTCAAAGAACAATATACTCAAGGTAAAGTTGATCATGACGCACTTGTTATTGCTTATGATTTACTTCCCCATGAGACACATGATGCTCCTAACCATATTGTTAAGTGTGATATAGCAACATCTTGTGAGGATTTGGTTAGTGACCATGATGAGCAAAGAGCTAGTAGCAAGGGCAAAAAAGTGGTTATGACCGATAACTTAGATGATTACATCAAGATCAAGAATGAGAATGCTGAAGGACCAAAAGTGCTACCAGAAAGCGACCAGGGGGGGTGAATGGGAGCTTCAACTTTCTTTTCAGAAACTTGTTCGCCACTGTCCCGAGAATCACCCCAAGAGCAAACCTAGATCTTGCAAGTGTCCACGACCCTAGATGTAGGGTGGATGCTTCTGAGAAGCACAGCGGGACACTACACAGCCCTGGAAACCCAACGCAAAAGACGGAAATCAAATCCGACAACGGACGAACGAACCGTGGACGAAAACACGCAAAGCAGAAACGACCGGACTCTGCCTGCGTCCGGTCAGTCAAACGCCGGTTTGGGACCTTACTGTTTCTGACCGGACTCACAACTGCGAGCGTCTGATCCCACCAGTCAAGCGTCCGGTCAGGGAGAACGAGCAATGAACAGTGATAGGGGTGCATCCGGTCACTCTCAGAAACCAGCGTCCGGTCATGTCGCAGGAAAGAACAGCGAACTGAGTTCAATGACCGGACTCTGACCGTGCGTCCGGTCACCCCGACGCAGTTCTGTTCGTCCACCGATTCAACTCAATCTCACCCAAAACAAATCCTCTAGGGATCAAACTTGGTGAGATGAGTCACAAGGAGGATAGTGAGCTATCTCTAAGAGATCATGGCTCGAACCTATTTCCAAATTGATGAATCGAAGAAATTCGGGGGAAGGGAGAAAAACTTGACCCGAAACGAAAATCGATCGATCTACTAGGTCGTGAGGTTAGAGGTGAATTCCTTCAGTGGAAATAAGTGCCTCATGATCTAGAACATCTCTGTTCAAACGGAATCACAAAAGACGCAACGAACAAAGAGATCAGTCGATGGGAAAACGTGGAGAAAAGCAGTCCGCGAAGAACTAGAACAAAACGCGAATCACAACCACGAATTTGCAACCATGTGGCTACTACATGCTACAACAGTGAGATTACGGTCTCACTTCCTCAAAATCTCATGGACACAGAGGTATGATTGTCTTCTCTGTGGATCTCAGTTCGCTACAGCAAAGGATGGGGAGAGCAGGAAAACCTAGAAGGCAAAATAGCAAATGACTGAGATCGAATGGGAGGTGGTTGTCTCCCTCTATTTATCCTAATTCTAATTCCCACTCTACCCCTTACTAATTACAGAGCGAGCCAGCTAAACCCTAGGGTTATTCTAGACCAACTCGATGGTAGGTGGTGATCCGACGGCCACGCCTGCACAACTGGTAGAGTTGCCTCGACGCAACCTCACCGATTGCCGCCACGTGCCGCCACCGCTCTGCCCGTCCTTTTCCCGGACTTCGCCCCCGGTTTTGAGGCCCAAACCGGGAAACCAGCCTTTACGACCAACCCCCGGTTTTGAGGCCCAAACCGGGAAACCAGCTGTCCATCGCCTGAGTTTTGTGGCCCAAACTCAGAAACCCGCAGCGCCTAGGTTTTGAGGCCCAAACCTGGAAACTGTCCTCAGCCTGAGTTTTGTGGCCCAAACTCGGAAACCGGCCGCACCCAGGTTTTGAGGCCCAAACCTGGAAACCGTCCACTCGGTGGTTTTTCTGTGGCTCAACCACCAAACCGAGCCGTCTTTGGGATGCACCGCCCGTGCACCCTATCCACCGACACATGTCCCTAGGTCCTCAACCCAAGCAACACCGTGCCCGCAAGTCTTCGCTCGTCGCTGTCCCAGGCTGTCAGCCACCACAGCTGATCCTCGGGCCACCGGTCCCTCAGTCCAAGCCTCACGTCTGCCCTTCGCCACTCTCGGTCCATCGGCACGACACGTCTCTACTTGACCTTCACCTTGCCTTCGATCACGGTATCCGTGCTCGACACCTGCACAACACAAGCCAAAGAACATGCACATTATCCCAGTTGACAATCACTCATCACTCGAGACTCGGCATACACCCATGTATCCGCAATCTCCCCCTTGATGAGTGCATTGTCAACTACCAACACAAATCATAATGGAAATAGAGGAAGGAAGGAAGAAGGAGAGAGAACTCAACCAATTGAATATTGAATAGCTAGCATATCTTTTGCATCATCATAGTTAAGGATGACAACCTAGTTCTACATGCTATAAGATAAAGCTTAATCACTTTGGCTAATGTCGTTCAAGTAGCAAGTTAATTATTTACCATCCACATTTCTGGCGCCATCATCTTTATGGTGGCGACGCTAAGGAATGCTAACAAGAATTTCTTGCACCATTGCTGGGGAAGGTTGTCTGGATTTAAGACATTGTTATTCAATGAAAACATTACTATCGTGTGTGAATTGATACAATCGAGATAACCATGACAATCTACTCAAACAGGCTTACCCTTGTTTTGTCTACTTGTGTTATCTTATGCAAGGTAATGTATGGGTTTTGATCTCCTAGAGGACTACATAGAAAATCCAGAACCTTGGGTCCAGAGGAGAAAGTTTCAGCAATCCAAGGATGTTTTCAACTCACCATCAAAGACACCTGAAGCTTGAAACTTAACATTGAATCGAGAGAAGAGAACAAGTTTGACACCAGAGAGTGAGGCTATTCAAGGTTCACCATCAGTAAGAGGATCCAGAGAAAGCGTCTCACCCGTTCATCAAGAAGCATTTCACCTAGGAGAGTTCCAAGGTATCGCCCGAGCTATGGCACCTAGCGATCACGCTCCGTGTATGTAGATCCTTCACAAAAAGGCCAAAGGGATCAAACTCGATGGAACAATTATTATCAGTGGTGAAACGACGAACGGAAATCAAGCTCTTAATAATGTGAGGAGATACTAGAACACTAGAAAGAACAAGAGGACGTTGTGAGGTGGAAAACGAGTGTGACCCAACAGAGGTACTGGGAAGCGACGCCCTATTACATGATAGATGATGGACTAGATGACAACCGAGGGTGAGAGGATGATAGTATACAAGCATTGTTGACCATGTAGGCGCCGACACCGGAGTCAGCGTACCACTCATTCGCTGATGGTGGTGGGGTAAGTGACATAGTGCTGAAGTTGTTAACGAGGGATGACGCGTCCAAGGACCCGCCCAGCATTGGGTTCTAGGATGGTTGCTGCTGCTGTGGTGCGTCATAGGGGGTTGGCTCGGCACCCCTGTAGCCGAACCCTAGAGGGGAGACATATCCATACGGCGCTGGTGACGACGTGTAAAACATTGGGTATGACGCTGTCGGTTATGTTGGAGTGCTGGTCTATGGCAGCGAAGCTAGCCTACGGAGGGCGATGAGGCACACATGGGGTGTTACCAGGGACCGGCGGGTGCGGCCAGAATTGGATGGTGCCAGCCCACGACTTGACGAAGGGTGTTGGTGAATGAGGGCTGCTAGAATTGAAACTGGCATGTTGTTGTTGTTTGCCTCCAAGACCACGACGGCGGCCGGAGCGCTGGGAGGACGAGCTGCCACCGCCATGGGCATAATGCCACCCGAGCCACCACCAGAGGAAGGGCGTGCAGCGGAGTGTGGAGCGGTGACTAGGGCATGGGGTGCTGGCGGGGCTGCAGCGATGTCGGCGGCGACGTCGTTGTTGTCGATCTCCTCAAGGAGGAGCAACGTCTAGGCCTCCTCAAATGTGGGGAAGGGCTAGCGCTTCTTCACGTTGGAAACCACGGGTCGAAACTTACCATTGAGGCCACGGAGAAGAGTGAGGAACAGTGTGTGATCATTGATCGGTCACCGAAGTCACCGAGGGCCGCAACCATGGTTTCAAGGCAGTGGCAAAACTTGGTGATCAAAGATGCGCCTTGCCTCACGGTGCGGAATTTGGTGGAGAGCAGGAGGGCGCGCGACTCGCGCTGGCCGAGAAATTTATTCTCAAGGAAAAGCCAAGTGTTGCGAACATTGGGGTTCCGTCGCATCGCCGATGAAAGGACCGTGATGTCTAAGAGGGGGATGAATTAGGCATCTTAAAACTTCTACTCTAAACTATGGCCTCTAATTTCCACCTAATCAAAACCTATGAAACAAAGTAAACTATCTAGAGTGCAACTAAGGTTTTGCTAGGTGTTTGTTATCTCTACCGCAAAAGAGTTTTGCAACCTATGATCCAAACCTATCAACTAGCCTATCAACTAAGCTAGGAAAGGTAAAGCACACAACAAAGGTAGCAAATAAATGCGGAAGCTAAAGAGTGTGATAGAGATGCAAACTCCCATTGATGACTCTAGTAATTTTACCGAGGTATCGAGAAGAGTGCAAGCTTCCCCCTAGTCCTCGTTGGAGCCCCTCACAAGGAATCCCTCGCAAGGGCCAAGCTCCCGGTCAGATAACTCTGTGGATAGCCCCAGGCCTTCCCCGCGCGCAAGTGGGTCTCCGGTTAAGCCACTCGTGGCAAGGCCTCTCTCGGATGCTCCTCGCCGTCTTCACTATCAAGCTTCCGGCCGAACCGCCGTGGGCCTTGTTCCCTTCGGTACACGGTGGCAGCCACACCACAAACGCAGTTAGTGTGGTCTCGCAAGACTACAAGCCCCTCCGAGTACAACAACGGTGCGCGCAAGCACCGGTAGATAAGAGGTGTTCAAACCTCACTAAAAACAAGGCCTAACACCTAGAGAAAGCGCAAAGTGTTACCTGGAGCCGTTTGTACACCTAGAGCATCTGATGTAACGTTGTGCATGACACACAGTATTACCGGTGCGTCCGATGTGGCACCATCGGCACGTCCGATGCTTCTGCTGGCACCAACCCGAGCTAGGGTTTGCCATCGGTGCGTCCGGCGCTTCTGAGCCAGCGTCCGATGCAGCGTCTGATGTCCCTGTTTCTTCGTTTCTTCGCGATTTCTTATGCCCTCTTGGTTCCATTCTTGTGCTTTGGACTTTGCCTGTTCTTGAGAGTCTTCTACTGAGCTTCTAATGACTTGCTTGAGGTGTTGATCATCAGATCACCACGTAGCCATAGTCCAAGTCACATTTGCACCCTATTGAACTATAAAACAAACACTTGCAAACACATTAGTTCAATATGAGTGTGTTGATCATCAAACACCAAAATCCAAAGTTAAATGGATCGAGGTCCATTTTCCTTACAGCCGACTATTGAAGGTCATTGTGGATGGTGTCGTAGAGCCAAGTGAGGATGGTGCAGTTCATATGTACCCACGCCGGGCGATCGACATGGACAGCATCGCTGAGAACATGATTAGTGAAGGTGTATTTGCCCAGGACAATGAGGAACAACGAACGCCAGCTACTGTAGTTGTCGGCGGCGCGATCCAGCACAACGAGGACGAGGACCTTGATGTTGAGAACAGTGATAGCCGTGGCATGGACGGCAGCGTGCTGGCTTCGTAGGCGGCCCAGGGAAGCGGCATGGTCGGCCGTGGCCTTCGCTGCAGCGGCGCACACAACCTCGACAGCCTCGTGGGCTTGACGTTTGGCCTAAATCTCGACCATGGAAGGGGTGAGGCACAATTAGCGGGGCACCGAGGTCGCAGGGAGGACAACACGCCGCCAGCGAGCGCGAGGCTCCGCAGCAGCATGTACAAGGGCCGGCGAGCGGGACGCTCTGCGGTGACACAAGGTGGCAGGCAAGGCTAGCGAGCAGGAATATTCCTTCCTGCTAGGATTACAAATCGTTTAGATCTAATCCTTTACGAGATGTCTATTATAAGGTAAGTCATATCTATCGTATCTGCTAGGATATTCCTTCCTGTGTACAAGGAACCATCATGGAGTCTTCAGGCACACACCAACTTGAGCGATGCACAGGCTCCGCTAAACTTGATGGGTCAGACCATCCGAGTGGCCTGGGCCATGTATCGCCCTGGGGGTATACGAGGATACACTACTGCAGAGAGGGGCTTTAGCCCCGGTTTCCCAACCGGGGCTAGCAATCCGGGCCTTTAGTCCCGGGTGCTCCCAACCGGGGCTAAAGGCTCCCACGAGAAAAAAATAAATGTGCGTTGAATTCACTCGTGAGGGACCTTTAGCTCCGGTTGGTAACACCAACCAAGACTAAAAGGACCCTTTAATCCCGGTTGAGACCTTTAGTCTCAACCTTTAGTCCGGGTTGGTAATACCAACCGGGACTAAAGGAACCTTTAGGCCCGGTTGGTATTACTAACCGGGACTAAAAGTCTTTAGCCTCAGACGCAAGTTTTTGCCGAGACTAAAGCTCAGTTGATAGATCGTCCAAAGACCTCTTCTCTAGTAGTGATATACCCCCACAACGACCAATCCCATGGGCCAGTCGTCCCCCTAGTGGCCATTCTTACCACCGCCTTTATATGGCGAGCCCTTGGCTGGGCCAGGAACACTCCTTGATGGTGCTTTGCCGCAGTGGAGTTATTTTTGGTAGGTGTCTCCTTTATTTGTTTATGCAAAACTACGTCAAAAAGCTTCTTTGGGTGAAATCTCCATGCATTTTGTGTTTTAGCCTGCAAAATAGTATTCTCCAAATACATGTAAAACTTGAATAGTGGTAAATGCATATGTGCTTAGAATTGTCAATTTCTCCTCTTTTTTGGGGCTTAATTGGTGTTCGGGTATGATCGTTAAGGACAATTACCAGTGTCCAGCGTAAGTATAGAAGATTGTTGGACCATCTAACTAGTAATAGTGAGATAAGATTTACCTACAAGAATCATGTTTTCACTACCCTATGCTCTTGCCTCTAGGAGTAGTTGTAGGCTAGTGGATGTTCTAGTATTGATGTACTCCCTCCGTGTATATAAAAAATATTATTCTCACTTTCCTAGAAGTCAAATATTTTTAACTTTCATTAAGTATATATAAGAAAAAAATAATATTTATTGTAAACGTGAATTAGGTGTAATACGCTATGGTTAATGAAGCCAAGCCAGTGCATACATATACGATACGTGGGGAGCCTGGGTCGTCAAGCCCACGGGCCAGTTTACATTCTAATATTTATGATGTATAATTAGTATCATTAGATGATTTGTTGAATATATTTCCATAACAACTTATTTAAAGATATAAATATTGTTAGTTTTTTTTTAAAAAAATAGTTAAATTTAAGAAAGTTTAACCAGCATGAACCCATAGCGATTTTTTTGAGATGGAGGGAGTAGCTTGTAGTATTGTTGCAAATGCGTCATCCTGAATGGTGGGGCTTTATTTGAAGATCTCAACAGCACTACAATAGTTTTGATCCCTAAAACAAGGAACACATGGGAGATGAAAGAGTTCAGGACTATCTGGCTATGCAACGTGATGTATAATATATGTTCCAAAGTCTTGGCTTTGTGGCTACATATGTTCCTTGCTGAGATAATAGTTAATTAATAGCAGAAGAACAGAGTGGCTTTGTGCTAGGCCGCCTGATCACGCATAATGTGTTGATAGCATATGAATGTATTTATTGTCTGAACTCTGAAGAGGAAGAAGGGGAACGAAGTCTGTGGCCTATGCAACAAATTCGATACGGCAAAAGCGTAAGATCCGGTGGAATGGGAATACCTGCATAGGATTATGATGAAGCTCGATTTCGATGAAACTTTTGAGCATCTGGATATGAGGTGTGTGACATCAGTTTCATTTTCTATTAGAGTTAATGGAGCTTTGATAGATTGTTTTAGGCCTACGCGGGGTATTAGGCAAGGGGGTAGAGTTGGAATACAGTCCCCCTGTATCTCGTATCTTTTTTTTTTTTCGGATGACTGCATTGTCTTCTTAGAAGCTACCCATGGAGGAGCCAATAGGTTTGTGGAATTTTGAATCTGAAGTGTATAGTCGGTTCTTACAAATGGTCAACCAAGAGAAATCGGTCATTTCCTTCACTAAGAATTGCGATCATGAGATGAAGGAGGTGCTAAGAACAGTACTAGGCATCCAGAAAGAGGCCTCCACAGAAAGATATTTGGGCTTGCCGACTGAGGTAGGCAGAGCTACAAGTGAAGCGTTTGAATACATTCCAACTCAAGTGAAAAGGTCTTCCGATCAAAAAAAAAACTCAAGTGAAAAGGTCGAATTAGTTGATGGAGTGGGAAAGAGGCTAGTTGTGCAGGCCGTGAGATCTTACTAGTGGGGAAATTGGTTGCACAGGTTGTCCCGACATACTTCTTGAGCTTCCTTTTGTTACTAATCACTACTGCAATTTGTAATTACTAGTGGGGAAGTTCAGCAGATAGTAGGCACATGCATTAGACGAGTTGGGATCGCCTGACCCAACCAAACTCCAAAGGTGTTTCAACGTTGCAATGCTTGGCAAGAAGTGGGGGTGCTACAGGGAAGATATTCCCATGAACTCTGAACTCTGTAAAAGGAAGATATTACCATGATTCAGAGTTCACGAGAGCTACAAGGAAGAAACATGCGAGTAGGACATGGCGGCGGGTGCTCTGCGCAGTTGGGACGGGCAGAGAACAACTGCCATATGGTTTGATTAGTGGAGTGGCAAATTGGTAACCAACTGAAATTTGGGAGGATTGGTTGGCCTCTAAGCATTTTGATTGTCGACCGATCACTCCCAAGGAAGAGCTGAGTCTCTCTGGAGTATCTAAACTGCTGACAATAGATAAACAATGGAATGAGGACCTGATACGGGAGAGCTTGAACATGTTTGGTACAGCCAACAGCTGTTGTGAGCTGTTTTTTTTTTTTGTCAAACACATTTTTATAAAACAAATTTACCTATGAAGTTGTTGTTGGAAATAAGAGCAATTTAGTGATGCATAAATTAATTCTGACAATGAGAAAAAGATAAACAACATGTATCGTAGATATGTAATCTACCACTAGCAGTATGATCCGATACATATCCAGACTATGTATCGCTAATAACATGAAGAACATAAAATAGAGGAACAGTGAGATTGAAGGCATGCTTACAGTGGGGTTGCGAGAAGACGACGCAGACCGTTGATGAAGACCGGCAAAGTTGGCGTAGAGGGAAGAAGACGTCCAGCGAGCAGTCGCGACGGCGCTTCCCAAAAATCTTATACGTCCCCTACCCCGTGCAGAGACGCGAGGAGACGTAGGCTTCGGAGATTCTGCTCTCCCGACACCGATGGCACGTCGGCGGCGGGATGAGGTCGACAGCAGCAGCGCAGCACTTGGGCAGAGGAGGAGGAGGATGTGATTACCATAGAGAACGACGTCTCGTCTCTATTTATACACACGCTGCGGTTGCATCTTTGGAAAGAGACAACCGCGTAATCACAATATTAATGTGATTGAACCTACCATGAGTGGACAAATCAATCATCATTAATACGAGAATAATTGCTTGCTAAAACAGGCCAGTACAATTTTCTCCATGCATGCAAAAATATCGAGTGGCAAAAGGAAGCTGCGCACCCGCAAGGCCTCGGTCGGACCATTCACGCGCATATCGTGTGCCCCCGCGCGAGACGCCACGCCACGCCACGCTCGGCCCGGTGAGGCGAGGTGAGCGAGCGCGCGTGTGGGTTACTTCCTTTGCCTCTCCTCAGTTGCTTCAACTAGTTGGAGATAGCTCAACTATATAAGCTGGTCTCCCTCCTTCTAGAGTAGCAATGTGGGACTAGAGTCCTCCACCATACCATGCATGTGTGATGAGCCTTTGAGATTTATTTGGAATATTTATTTGGGTCAGACCCAAATCTTCTAACAATACCCCACCAGATCCCAGAGGCACTCTTTATCCTCCCTGTACCAAAGTACTGTTAATATACCAGCTATTCAGTGGAGACCGGTTAAGGTTGAACATCCACCTAGAGCGACAAGCTAGATTCGTTCACAACTGCACAATGGACTAGGCCTTGAATTGGCAGTTTGGTGTGAACGAGCTTCACTTGACGTCTTGACTGATACTAGGCTGCCATTTGCCTACCCCGCGAGTGGAGCATATAAGTCATACTCTTATCTCACTTCAGGAGCTTCTTAGAGAATTCCCAAATCTCACAAACTGCGACCAACAGTTAAGCTCACATAGGTGTGTTCTTACACAGATACTCTGTAGGACAGTATCTTGCTATAAAGCCTCAGAACACATTAAGACAAAGTCATCCTTCCTTACAGAAATGAGAGTACTGCATCTCCAACGGAGTGGGTTAAGTAAGGATGTACTCTCCCGTCAACCAGCAGCTTGTTTTTCCCAGGTCCTAATTCACGGGATCTCTGATCACATAGGTTGGGTTACTACTGAGGTTAACTCACATGGGTCTCAGTCTCATCTCCTTCGATGCATTATCAATCACAGTACGCGATAGTCCCTTGGTGAAAAGATCTGTCAGGTTCTTAGCTGTTTGGATGTAGTCCACAGCTATTACTCTGGAGTTTCTCAGTTTCCTGACAGACTTCAGTCTACGTTTCACGTGTTTGTTGGACTTCATATTATCCTGTCTGTTCTTCACCTTCGTAATAACTGTTTGGTTATCACAGTTTATGAGAATAGCAGGAATTGGTTTTTCAACCACAGGTAAGTCCATCAACAGTTCTCTTAACCATTCAGCTTCAGTAGAAGCTGTGTCCAGAGCTACGAGCTCTGCCTCCATTGTCGATTTTGTAAGTATTGTCTGCTTACAAGATCTCCAAGAGACGGCACCACCTCCTAAAGTGAATATATATCCACTAGTGAACTTTAGCTCATCAGCATCTGTAATCCAATTTGAATCACTATATCCTTCAAGTACACCTGAGTACCATGAATAGTGAATCGCATAGCTCATTGTACCCTTTAGATAGCGCATTACTCGATCAATACCGCGTCAATGATCATCTCCTGGACTAGATGTGAATCTACTCAACTTGCTTACAGCAAATGAGATGTCAGGGCGGGTTGCGCTAGCTAAATACATCAATGAGCCAATAATCTGGGAGTATCTCAGTTGATCCTTTCCTAGCCTCTGATTCTTTCGAAGAATTAGACTAGGATCATAGGGTGTTGGAGAAGGTTTGCTATCTATATAGCCAAAGCGGCTCAAAATCTTTTCCACATAATGAGACTGCAAAAGAGTAATCTCATTCTCGCCCTTATTAAGTTTAATATTAAGGATCACATCAGCTTCTCCCAAATCCTTCATGTCAAAGTTTTGGGATAAGAATGATTTTACATCATTAATCTCATCGATGCTTGTCCCAAAGATCAATATGTCGTCAACATACAAGCACAGGATTACTCCTTTGCCCCCACCATAAAGGTAATACACACAGGTATCGGCTTTATTTACAGCAAACCCAGCAGAGGTTAAAGTATTATCAAACTTCTCATGCCACTATTTGGGTGCCTGCTTTAGACCGTACAAGGATTTGAGTAACCTGCACACCTTGCCCTCTTGTCCTTGTGCTATAAATCCATCAGGCTGATCCATATAAATTTCTTCCTCTAACTCTCCATTAAGGAAAGTAGTCTTCACATCCATTTGATGAACAAGAAGACCATGGGAAGCAGCCACGGATAAAAGCACTCGGATTGTAGTTAATCTGACAACAGGTGAGTAGGTATCAAAGAAATCCTCGTCTTGTTTTTGTGTGTAACCTTTAGCCACAAGCCTCGCCTTGTACTTTTCAATAGTACCGTCAGGCCTAAGCTTTTTTCTTAAATACCCATTTGCAGCCAACTGGCTTACAACCCACTGGTCTATTTGTCACTTCTCAAGTACCATTTGCCATGATGGAGTTCATTTCGCTATGGACTGCATCCTTCCAATATTCTGCATCAGGTGATGCATATGCTTCAGCAATGATGGTGGGTGTGTCATCTACGAGGTAGACAGTGAAGTCTTCACCAAAGGATTTTTAACCCTTTGTCTCTTACTCCTTCTAGGAGCTACATCACTGTCATCCTCTTCATTACCAAGTGGGTTTACAATTGGTTCAATTATGGGTATGGGTTCAGGGGTAAATTCAGTTGGCGAACTAGGCAAAGAATAAGCACCGTTCATCGGGAATATATTTTCAAAGAAAGTAACATCCCGTGACTCTATAAGTGTATCAACTAAAATATCAGGCGTCTCTGATTTTATCACTAAAAACTTATATGTCGTGCTGTGGTACGCATATCCCAAAAGAACACAGTCAACGGTCTTAGGTCCGAGCTTGCGCTTCTTATTAATTGGTACGCTAACCATTGCCAAACAGCCCCACGTACGCAAGTAATGTAGTGAAAGTTTTCTTCCTTTCCATCCTTCATACGGAGTCACATCACTATTTTTAGTGGGAACTCTATTCAGAACATGACATGCTATCAAAACAGCCTCCCCCACCATGCCTTTGTCATACCGGATGTTCCCAACATGGCATTTACCAAGTCCATTAGCGTCTGGTTCTTTCTTTTGGCAACCCCATTAGATTGAGGTGAATATGGAGGTGTTCGCTCATGAATTATTCCATTCTCCGAACAGAAGAGATCAAACTCATTAGAAAAATATTCACCACCACGATCATACCTAACATATTTTATTTTCTTTTCCAATTGATTTTCCACCTCAGCTTTATAAGTCTTAAAACATTCTAACGCCTCATATTTTAGCAGAAGCACATAACAATATTTTGTTGCATCATCAATTAAAGTCATAAAATATCTTTTTCCTCCCTTTGTCAACACACCATTCATCTCACAAAGATCAGAATGTATGAGCTCTAATAATGTCGTGCGTCTCTCGTCTACAGCCTTGTGTGACTTACGAGGTTGCTTCGCTTGCACGCATGCTTGACATTTACAGCCTTTGACAGTCGAAAAATTTAGAATTAAATTCATGCTGGATAGACGCGACATACAACCAAAATTAATGTGACACAAACGTGAATGCCATACATCAGCCACTGAATTGTTTAAGTCACAAATATGGTTCACCACTTTATTACAAAACCACTTTATTACAAAAATCGGAGAGAGAAAAACGGAACAAGCCTCCGCTATCATAGCCTTTGCCAATGAATTGGCCATATCTCGAGATGACTACTTTATTAGACTCAAATACGAGTTTGAATCCATCTCGACACAAGAGGGATCCACTAACGAGGTTCTTCTTTATTGAGGGGGGCATGCTACACGTTCTTGAGCCGCACGATCTTTCGCGAAGTGAACTTCAGATCGACCGAACCAACACCAAGAACAGCAGCATGCGAGCCGTTCCCCATCATGATGGTTGAACCTCGTGCGTCCTGGTAAGATGAAAACATGGAGATATCAGTACAAACATGAATATTGGCTCCTGTATCTATCCACCAATCATTAGATTGACATACAGAAAATAGCGCGGTAATAATTACTGTACCCAGATCCGCTAGGATCGCCAATAGTCACGTTGGCAGATTTCTGCCCTTGCTGATTCTTCTTTCCTTTGCGGTTCTTGCACTTCTTGGCGAAGTGCCCAGTCTCACCGCAAACGAAGCACACAACCTCGTTCATGTTCATCTTCTTTTTCATGAACTGAGTAGTCTGATTAGGCCTTTGCTTGTTCTTACCAGCGTGCTGCATCATGTTGGCGCTGGACTGCCATTCAGGTGCTCTTAGTGGAGCATCCTTTGCCCGAGCCTTCTCTTCAACATCAAGACCAGCCAACAAATCTTCAACGAAGATTTTCTGTCTTTTATGTTTCAGAGCTTGGCAAAGTTCCTCCATGAAGAAGGCAACTTGGCAATAATGCCACCCGCCACAAATTTATCAGGCAAGACATGCCCGAGCTGTTCGAGTTCCCTCACAATAAGTTGAAACTCATGAGCCTGTTCCACGACCGAACAGTTATCAACCATTTTAAAGTTGTGGTACTGCTCCATCACGTACAGCTCGCGCCCAGCGTCTGAGGCCGAGAACTTATGTTCAAGTGCCTCCCACAGTTCAACAGCACTTTTGATGTTCATATAAACATCACATAGCTGGTCCGAGAGCACGCTAAGAACGCATCGGACGAAAATCGTCGTAGCCGCAGTGAAATTCCGCATCTCTTTCTCAGATCCGAGAGGTAGTGCAGGGGATCACTAACGACCCAAAATACGCCCATAGTCGTGAGCCACAACTGAGCTCTCGTCTGCCATCTCTTGAAATTCACACTAGTGAATTTCTCCGGTTTCATCGCATCACTAAAACCAGCCATCACTAAATGCCTATAAGGTTTTTGGATTATTGGAAATAAGAGCAATTTAGTGATGCATAAATTAATTCCGACAATGAGGAAAAGATAAACAACATGTATCGTAGATATGTAATCTACCACTAGCAGTATGATCCGATACATATCCAGACTATGTGTCGCTAATAACATGAAGAACATAAAATAGAGGAACAGTGAGATTGAAGGCATGCTTAGAGTGGGATTGCGAGAAGACGACACAGACCGTTGATGAAGACCGGCGAAGTCGGCGTAGAGGGAAGAAGACGTCCAGCGAGCAGTCGCGACGGCACTTCCGAAAAACCTTATACGTCCCCTACCCCGTGCAGGGACGCGAGGAGACGTAGGCTTCGGAGATCCTGCTCTCCCGGCACCAATGGCACGTCGGCGGCGGGATGGGGTCGACAGCAGCAGCACAGCACTTGGGCAGAGGAGGAGGATGTGATTACCATAGAGAACGACGTCTCGTCTCTATTTATACACACGCCGCGGTTGCATCTTTGGAAAGAGACAACCACGTAATCACAATATTAATGTGATTGAACCCGCCATTAGTGGACGAATCAATCATCATTAATACGAGAATAATTGTTTGCTAAAACAGGCCAGCACAATTTTCTCCATGCATGTAAAAATATCGAGTGACAAAAGGAAGCTGCGCACCCGCAAGGCCTCGGTCGGACCATTCACGCGCATGTCGTGCGCCCCCGCGCGAGACGCCACGCCACGCCACGCCACGCTCGGCCCAGCGAGGCGAGCGAGCGCGCGTGTGGGTTACTTCCTTTGCCTCTCCTCAGTAGCTTCAACTAGTTGGAGATAGGTCAATTATATAAGCTGGCCTCCCTCCTTCTAGAGTAGCAATGTGGGACTAAAGTCCTCCACCATACCATGCATGTGTGATGGGCCTTTGAGATTTATTTGGAATATTTATTTGGATCAGGCCCAAATCTTCTAACAATTTGTTTTATTCTCCCTCTTACAAAACCATAAGTTGACGTGAAGCTGAAAAAAAGTAGTTTTTCACAGCTTATACCTTCATTTCTCTCTTTCTACCACGCATGAAGTTACTGGTAAGTTGTTTTGCCAAACATTTTTTTTCAAAACAGCTCAGCTTCACCGAGTAAGTTGCTTAGTGAAGTTAAACTGTACTAATAGGCCTCTTGTTTCCTATTGATGCGGAAGCTATACCTTACGACTACCACTTCGGCATGGTGAGCAAGATGTGTGGGATTGAGATTTAGAGAAATATGGGGTATATATACACATGTTTCGGTTAGCCCGAGCCAGGTGCTATGATTAGGGATTCGATGCTCTTAATGCTGCAAGGCATATTGGTTTGCAACGGATTCACTCCGAGACAGACAGCCTAGAGGTTGTCCATTTGTGGAGAAGAAACATATGCAACGCTACGAAATGAAAGGCATGCTTGTCTCGGAAAAGAAAAATTGCTTGGCCTCTCCGTGATTTTTACTCGAATCTTCTCCTGCGCGAGCGACGACTAGTCCTCCCCGGCCCGTATGCGTAAGTAAACGCTGCACAGTGGCTGCACTCAGGATTCCGTCGTGACACGAGTAAACCGGCCGCCGCGATGCACGGCCTCCACAGGTGCCTTAGCTAGCTGCTCCTGAGAAAAGGTCAACCTAACGTCCTCAATTATTGAACGTCGACTTCACCTCCTAAACTATAAAACTATAGATATTTTACCCCTAAACTTTCTAAAACCGGTCAAATAATCCGTTCATGCGGTTTTAGACGGTAGTTTTGCTACAATAACATGGGTTTGTCATTTTCCTTTTTTATTTATTTTGGTTGAATCTTTAAAAAATCATAGAAAATCCAATTTTGTTGGACTCCACGTAAATAGATCTACATAGTGAACATATAATATACTCCCTCCGTCCATAAAAACATGCAATTATGGGATCCGTGTCTGTCAAATTGATTCAAGTTTGACCAAGGATATAGTAAAAGATATTATTATTTATGTTGTTAAATAAAATTATTATAAAAATATATTCTATTACTAATTTAATGGTATATTTTTTGTATCGAGAATGTTAGTACTTTTTTATATAATTTCGGTCAATGTTCGAATTGTTTGACTCCTCGATAAGCGAGAATTGCATGTTTTATTGGACGGAGGGAGTAGTATATTTTAGAACAAAGTTTTTGTTGTAAATTTAGATCTATGCTTTTCTGTAATTAACTAAAATAATTTATAGATGCAGTTTATTTCATCGAATTGTGATAAATTTTCATTATGGGCTAATTGTTGTAGATCAGGTATAACTTAGATATAGATTTATTTAGCTTTATGCTAAGTAATATCTAAATAAATTTATAGCTAAGTTATACATGATCTGATTAATATGAAGTTTTACTACAGTGCAAGGATACAATAATTAGTTCACCATAAAAATTTCACCACAATTGAATAAAATAAACTGCATTTTGCCTTATTCTAATTATTTACAGAAAAACATAGATCTAAATCTATTACAAAAACTTTATTTTAATGTATACTATATTTTTTTGACGCGAGGCACTTCCCCAATTCCATTGCACAACAACGGAAATACAAAGTTTGAAAAGTATCCAAGAGTTTAGAGCAGGCACAGAGGATAACCAGCAACCCATATCAGCCAACTACAGACAAAAGGCAAGATAACACCCGTCATTGTAGGCATCAACCGGAAACACGACGCCACCCAAAACAAAGAAAGCCGCGAAGCGCTCAGACATCAGAGTGAAGACATCGAAACGACAAGATTTCTTCAAAAGCTTCACTCGTGGCTATCTTGATCCTCTTCCAGCAGGTCCACCTTTTGTTTCTTCCTCTGGGATGCCAGCCTTGTAGCAATTGGCAGCATGATGTTAACCCCTTCCAGCAACTTCTCATTGTCGTCTTCACCAAAAGGCATGCCCAATAGTTCATAAGTGCGCAGGCATAACACACAATTGTAGTCAGATCATTCACAACTTTCCCTTCAAAATAACTGAATTGCGTGTTTTCCAAATTGCCCAGCAAATGGCTGCAACACCCAATACATGGAATTGTTTTCCATGAGGCAACCACGTCTCACACCAAACCCAACATTGATCAAGAGTTGTAGGAATATTATGAGCATTAACAGAATGAGCAACTATTGCCCAAACAGCCTTAGCTGTGGAACACTCAAAGAAGAGATGTTGGATATTTTCGTCAGAGTTACAAAAGTGGCACTTAGCCGAGCCTGACCATTTCCTACGGATCAGATTGTCTTTAGTTAACAAGGCATCATTCATCATAAGCCAAAGGAAAATCTTGATCTTGGAGGGGATTTTCCCCTTCCAGATTTTTTATGATATTGGCCTATGTCACAACTTGTTAAAGCCTTATAGACAGATTTGACACTAAATTGTCCATGGATCCCAAAACGCCAGGAAACACCATCCTCCTCATTTGTCAGATGAACCTGAGCCACATGCCTCAGAATATTCAACCATTGTATTCTGAGATCATCTACTAACCATCTTGTAAAGGTCACATTGTTCAGATTTTGTCGAACTTGATACAAAGATACATCAGGCTGCTCACATAATTTGAAAAGGGAGGGGAAAACAAGGTACAAAGGTTTATCATGCAGCCAAATGTCCTTCCAGAAGAGGGTATTTTAACCATTTCTAACAACTACCCGCCTCCCTTGGAGATAAATGTGTTAACTTTTAACAAATCAGACCATATGGCAGAATCTGATTGTCTGTGATTCACAGTACAAGCAGACTTGTTACTCAAATATTTCTTCCTAATTATTTGTTGCCATATTCCATTTTCATTTTCTACCTTCCACCACCATTTACATAAAAGGCTAATGTTCATTTTCTTGATGTCCTTAATACCAAGGCCCCCTTTCTTCTTATGTTTACAAATTTTGGTCCACTTAACAAGATGATACTTTCTTTTGGTCCCACCTCCTTGCCAAAAGAAGTCCCTTATTATTTTATCCAATCTATGAATAATAGTTTTGGGCAGCAGATAGATGGACATGTGACAGATAGGAGCATTATTCAGACTGGAATTAATCAAAATGGATCTACCAACTATAGACATTGAACCCCCTTTCCAGACATCATGTTTTTTCACGCTCTTTTCAACAAGACGTAGCCAATCAGCAACATGCAATCTACTTGGACTAATAGGCACCCCAAGATATTTTATTGGAAAGACACCAATTTGGCAATTAAAGATCCCAGCATAGACCTCAACCCAATTGTCCTCATCATTTATGTTTAAGATCTCACTTTTGAGGAAATTAATTTTTAGGCCCGTCATGAGTTCATAATAATATAAAAGAAGTTTTAGATTTTGAGCCCCACCAACATCATGCTTCAAGCATATGATGGTGTCATCTGCGTATTGGAGAATCGCCACCCCATTCGGAATGATATGATCTATAAGCCCTTGGCAAAGACCATTTTCCTGAGCTTTATGGATCAATCTTGCAAGCCCATCAGCCACAATGTTAAGAAGAAGTGGTGAGAGGGGGTCCCCTTGCCTAACTCCCTTATAGCTTTTGATGTAAGGCCCAATAGAATTATTCATCTTAACACTGACAGTACCTCCAGTTACCACCTGCTTGATCCAGCCACACCACTTATCATAAAAACCTATAGCTGAGAGACAATCAAAAAGGAATTTCCATTTGACTTTATCATAAGCTTTCTCAAAGTCAAGTTTGAGTACTATACCCATCTGTTTTTTCCTCTTTGTTTCATGTAAAACCTCATGAAGAACCATAATACCACTCATGATATTCCTGCCTTTCATAAAAGCAGTTTGGTTGGGATTTATGAGCTTGTCAGCAACTTTCTCCATCCTTATTGTCAATGTTTTAGTTACCAACTTGTATAGACAATTAAGCAAACATATAGGTCTGAACTGCTAGATCCTGGAGGCATCAAAGATTTTAGGAAGCAAGGTAATAATACCATAATTCATTCTACTAATGTCCACTTTATTCTCATAAAGGTCTGCGAAGAGATGTACAATGTCATCTTTGACAATGTCCCAACAGACTTGATAAAATTCAATGGGAATCTTATCAGGACCCACGGATTTATTCTTCTCCATTTGGAAGAGGGCTGATTTAATTTCATCCTCAGAGAAAGGGTTACATAACCACATATTATCAGCTTCAGAAACATGGTCAAGTTCTCCCCAAATATCATTAAAGATCTGAATATTGTGCTCAACTTCTGGGCCAAAAAGCTTAGCATAGTATTCAGTTGCATGTTGTAGCAAATTCTCTTCCCCTTCTATAATGCTTCCATCATCCTCAAGGGAAAGAACAATATTTTTTCTTTTCTAACATTGGCAATCCTATGAAAATATTTGGTATTGTTATCACCTTTCAAAAGCCACTCCTCATGACATCTGTTGTGCCAGTATGCTTCTTCCTGATCGAGAAGTTTAAGATTCTCACTCATCAACCAATATTTTCTAAGAATCTGTTGATCAGTGAGTCCATTATTTTCCTCCAAATTTTCTAACTCTTGCAATTCAATGCTCAAGTCCTTCCTTTTTCTCCTCAAATCACCTTGTAAATTGAAACCCAACCCTTTGAAATACTGCTTCAGTAATTTCAACTTTTGTTGGATTTTGTCTAAACTGGATGTGGCTCTACAAGGTTTAGACCATATTTTTTCTACAGCTTCCTTAAAATCAGGATTAGATAACCAACTCAATTCAAATCTAAACTCAATGTTCCTTGAGTTTTTCAGACTGCCAGAAGATAGAATCAGAGGATTATGATCAGAAACCGGTCTAGGCAATTTTCTAACCCACGCTTGAGGGAATAAATCTTCTCAATCCTTAGTCATCAGAAGTCTATCTAATTTCTCTAGGATAGGAACTTCTTGATTGTTGGACCAAGTATACATACCACCAGTCATAACAATCTCTCTGAGTTCATGGAATTCAATAAGAGAATTGAAGAGAGCAGAATATCTCTTCAGACCACATTGTCTGTTTCTTTCATTAGAGAATCTTATAATATTGAAATTGTAGGGTTACGAGGATGCTACGCTAGCCGGAAAAAAATTTCGACCTCATAAACCAGGAACTACTGCTAGTTATAGATGACGGGATTACCACTAGACGCGTAGGTGCAGCGGAAGACGTCTCGGTGTAGAAGTGCGCGTCGCAGCGGTGCCGTGCAGTTGTTCACGTCCGTCCTTCACGTCTCCACGTGTGGTTCGTCCTTGTGCTTCAGATGCTGCACCTCCGAGGTATCCCACAGGTACAGGGAGGAAACGTCACGCCTCTAGACTGCTAGGTCTGCGAGGAGCAACGGGCGTGGGCGAAGGGCGACTTCGGCAACTGTCTAATGACGTGAGTAAAACCCTGGCCGCCCCACCCCTCTATTTATAGGCGTCTCTAATAAGTCCGCCGACTTGGAGGCCCATTAGCAAACCCTAATCCCAGTCTGACTCGAGTCCAACTCGAATCAGGCTTCCAACCCCTTAGTGTGTGACCCTATGGGTTCACGCACACATAGACACGGCCTGAGTACTCCTACTCGCCCGATAGTTGACAGCAGCCTCTAGCAAGACGTGTCACCTCCTATGTATGCGCAAAGATCATATCAGACGAACCACCACAATCACATACACGTAATTCCCTTGCCACTCAATATTTGGTCCAACTCATAGGTAAACACTTAACCTAAGCACGATCATGCATTTTATGATCCAATCATTTGAGTGGTCCAGTGATATCTCTCTCGCTTGGAGAGGGACAAATCCCATCTTGATCGTCTATGTCTCACAGCATGTTTCCTGACAAACCCAAAGACTATCTTTATGGCTACCCTGTTACGAAGTAGTGTTTGACAGTCCCTAAGTAAGTCGATTCTCATCTTGAGTACATACCACAATCTCAGGTCGAAGGACATAACGTACATGATGTTTAAAGAGATAATAACAACATCTCATGTTGGGTCAGTCCAGCCCCATGTCATACATGTGCCCACATTATTAGTTTGACATCTCTATGTCTATGACTTGTGAAACATAGTCATCAACCAATACATGTGCTGATCTAATATTCATGTGTGTCCTCACATGAACTCCGATCAGGGACAACTATTGAATAACCATACAAGTAAAAGAGTTTCACAGACAATTCACATAATCGTCAATCAATACAAGTTGTCTTTAATGGATATTCAATGGACATATAATAAATCATGGATACAATAGAAATATCATCATCTCTATGATTACCTCTAGGGCATATTCCCAACAGTCTACCACTTGCACTAGAGTTAATCTTTTAGATATCTAATACTCATAGATCTCACATGCGCCTCATGCTTAGGCTGTGGAAGAGCCTTTGTCAAAGGATCTACTACATTCAAATCTCTATGTATCTTGCACATCTTAATCTCATCTCTTCTAATGAACTCTCAAATGAGATGAAATTTCCACAGTACATGTTTGTTCTTCTGGTGATTCCTTGGCTCCTTAGCCTGCGCAATCGCCCCAATGCTATCACAATGTAGAGACAATGGGCTAGACGCATTTGGAAGCACACCAAGATCAATGAGGAACCTCCTCATCCAGACACCTTCCTTTGCAGCTCCACTAGCTGCAATGTACTCGGCTTCTGCTATAGAATCGGACACAGTCTCTTGCTTGGAACTTTTCCAACTGACTGCGCCACCATTTATTGTGAACACAAAACCTGATTGAGATTGTGAATCATCTGTGTCAGTTTGGAAGCTAGCATCGGTGTAACAATTTACAACAAGCTCCTCCTCACCTCCATAGATTAGGAACACATCTTTAGTCCTTCTCAAGTACTTAAGGATGTTTTTAACAAGTGTCCAGTGACTCTCACCTGGATTAGCTTGATATCTGCTCGCAACACTTAGAGCATATGAGAGATCTGGGCGTGTACATATCATGGCATACATGATGGAACCGATAGTCGAAGCATATGGAACCTTACTCATGCGCTCTCGCTCATCAGATGTCGAAGGACATTGTTTCTCGCTAAAGCGCACGCCATGTGACATAGGCAAGAACCCTTTCTTGGACTATTCCATGTTGAACTCATCCTGGGCACAAAAAACTTAGAACCAAGAACCGAACCGAACTAATCGGAACCAAAACCGAAATAACCGAAACCGAATATTTTGGTTCCTAGTTCAGTTCCTTATTCCAAGTAACCAAAATAAGTCCGGTCAATTTGGTTCTTAAGCTCGGTTAACCAAAATAACCGAATTAAATATGAGGCCCAATAATCACAAAGAAAAAGCCGGGCCCAACAGGCCTCAATATATAAACACCTCTCCAAACCCTACTCCACTCCACACCTCCCTCCTAGTCGTTGCAGACCCACACCAGGAGTTCACGCACTCACGCCCACAGTCGAGCGACCCTCCCCTCCCCGCATGAGTCGAGCGACCCTCCCTCCTCGCACGTTCTTCTCCTTCCCCTCACGACACCTCTCCGACCGACGCAGTTGAACCCGCCTCCCCTCCCCGCACATTTTCTCTTTCCCTATCACGGGCCCACCCTACTCCTCCTCTCACAGGCCCACCCTGCTCCTCTCGTGGCCGCAAAAGGGACGCCCGCTCACTGCTTGTTATCCGACAGCAATGACGCCCTGCTCCTTCCTAGCCCCAACGAGGCGGTGCCCTGCAACTTCCCTGGCCCCGACGAGGCGGCGCCCTGCTCCTTCCTTTGCCCGACGTTGGCGCACCGGGTCTCCTCTGCTGACCAGCGGTCGCGAGGACATGTGCAAGGGGACGCGGCAGCGGAGCAGTCCAGGATGAGGCTGTGGTGTTCTCATGTTTTTTCTTTTTTTTCTTGTGTTTGAATTTTGTGTCTATGTACATGTTTTTGGATGGCTCGGTTAATTCGGTTCTAACCGAAATCGAACCGAATTAACCAAGACCGGACCGAATTGTCTTGGTTCCAATATTTTTCAGGAACCGATCGGTTCTAATTTTTAGATAACCGAATTTTGTATAAAACCGAGGAACCGAACCGATCAGTTTCGGTTAACCGAATGCCCATGCTGATGTTGAACCGCTTCAACACCTTGTCAATGTACGTATCTTGGCTTGATCCTATTAGCCTCTTTGACCTATCTCTATAGATCTTAATGCCTAGAATATATGTTGCTTCTCCTAAGTCCTTCATAGAAAAACTATTATTCAGTGAAGTCTTTACGGTTTGCAACATTGGAATATCATTCCCAATCAACAGTATGTCATCTACATACAAGATTAGAAACACAACAGCGCTCCCACTTTCCTTCTTGTAAACACAAGGTTCTTCTTCACTTTGACGGAAGCCAAACCCTTTGACCACCACATCAAAACGAATATTCCAACTCTGAGATGCTTGCTTTAACCCATAAATAGATTTCTTAAGCTTGCATATTTTTCCAGCATTGGTAGGATCAACAAAACCTTCTGGTTGTATCATATACACGTCCTCCTCCAAATTTCCATTTAGAAAGGTTGTTTTAACATTCATCTGCCATATCTCATAGTCATAATAGGCAACAATTGCTAGAATGATCTGGATAGATTTAAGCATCGCTACTGGCGAGAAAGTCTCGTCGTAGTCAACACCTTGAACTTGTCGAAAACCTTTTGCGACAAGTCGAGCTTTATAAACTTGGACGTTTCCATTCATATCTTTTTTCCTTTTATAGATCCATTTGCACTCTATGGGTCTTACCCCATCTGGCGGGTCAACCAAGTTCCAAACTTGATTGGTTCCCATGGAATCTATCTCTGATCTCATGGCACTATGCCATGACTCGGAATCTGGGTCCATCATTGCCTCGGCATAAGTCATAGGTTCCTCATCATTGAACAATAACACATTCCAACGCAACTCACGAATTCTTGCCGACCTTTGTGGTTGGGGCGGGGTGTCTGTTTTTATAGGTAGCTCAACTTGTTCTGCTACATTAGCATCACTCGTGGAGTCAATCCCTATTGGCTTATCTTGAACTTCTTCAAGATACACCTTTTCCCCTCTCTTGTCTCTTATGAGAAATCTTTCTCTAAGAAAACACCATTTCGAGCAACAAACACTTTGTCGTCTGAGCGGTTATAGAAGTAATACCCTAAAGTTTCCTTTGGGTATCCCACGAAAAAACACTTGTCCAACTTGGGTGTTAGTTTATCTGATATAAGTCGTTTGACATAAACTTCACAACCCCAAATCTTTAGAAAAGACAAACTGGGACTCTTACCAGTCCACATCTCATATGGTGTCTTAACTACGGACTTAGACGGTACCCTATTTAATGTGAAACCGGTTGTTTCTAGAGCGTATCCCCAAAATGATAAAGGAAGATCCGACTGGCTCATCATAGACCGAACCATGTCTAACAACGTCTGGTTACGTCGCTCGGACACGCCGTTTCTCTGAGGCATTCCGGGTGGCGTAAGCTGTGGAACAATTCCGCAACTCTTAAGATGATTGCTAAACTCGTGGCTCAAATATTCACCTCCACGATCAGATTGCAAGGCCTTAATTTTCTTGCCACGTTGATTCTCTACTTCATTCTGAAATTCTTTGAACTTTTCAAATGTCTCATATTTATGCTTCATCAGATAGACATAGCCATATCTGCTAAAATCATCCGTGAAGGTTATGAAGTATTGAAATCTGCCTCTAGCTGTCGTACCCAATGGTCTGCATACATCAGTATGTACAAGTTCCAACAAGTTAGACGCCCTCTCAGGAAAACCTGTGAAAGGCGACTTGGTCATCTTGCCCAGCAAACAAGCCTCACATGTCTCGTATGATTCAAAATCAAACGAAGTTAGAAACCCATTAGCATGGAGCCTCTTCATGCGATTCTCACTTATATGACCCAAACGACAATGCCACATATAGGTAGGACTTAACTCATTAAGCCGAGGCCTTTTAGCAATTACATTACAGATAGACATAGGTGCATCATCAAGATTTAAAATAAACAACCCATTCATAATGGATGCAAAAGCCACAAACATATCATTATTAGAGATCACACAACCATTGTCTTTACTTGCAAATAAATAGCCATCCTTCATCAAACATGAAGGTGACACAATGTTTTGACTTAAACTTGGAACAAAATAACAATTATTCAACTCCAAAATAAATCCTGATGGGAGGTGTAGTTGCATCGTCCCGACGTTCAACGCAACAACTCTTGCATTGTTGCCCACACGGAAATCAACCTCCCCTTTCCCAATGCTTCTACTTCTTATTATTCCCTGCATCGTATTGCAAATATGAGCAACTGAGCCGGTATCAAATACCCAAGAGTTAATATAAGAGTTAGCGAGGAAAATATTTGTAACATAAACAACAAGTGTATGAGCAGCGGGAGTACCTTTACCACCGCCATCCTTCTTCAAGGATGCTAAGTACACCTTGCAGTTTCTCTTCCAATGACCTTTCCCCTTACAATGGAAGCACTCAGAATCAGGAGTTGGTCCAGCAGCGTCAGGCGCAGTAGTGTTTGGCTTAGAGATCACATCTTTGGTCTTGCCCTCACCCTTCCTATTCTTCCAAAAGTTGCCCTTCTTCTTAAAGTTAGGCTTCTATTGGATCGCCATCACATGGCTGCTGCTAGCACCTTTCTTGATGTCTGCCTCTGCTGTCTTAAGCATGCCACAAGCTCATTCAAGCCCCTCTCCACACCATGCATATGGTAGTTGAAGGACCAAAAGTGCTAACAGAAAGCGACTAGACGGGGGTGAATGGGAGCTTCAAATTTTCCTTTTGGAAACTTGTTGCCACTGTCTCGAGAATCGACCCCAAGAGCAAACCTAGAGCTTGTAAGTGTCCACGACCCTAGATGTAGGGTGGATGCCTCCGAGAAGCACAGCGGGACACTATACAACCCTAGAAACCCAAAGCAAAATATGGAAACCAAATCCGACAACGAACAAACAGGCCGCGGACGAAACAACGCAAAACTCTACTGACCGGACTCACTGGTGCATCCGGTCATCAGGCACCGGACGCGTCCGGTCAGGCAAAACTCAGTTTCGGAGCTTACTGAGTTGGACTGGACTCTAAGAGACAGTGAGTCCGGTCACACTTCAAGCGTCCGGTCAATTCGAGAAAGACCCAATGAACAGTGTGAGCGACGAGTCCGGTCACTGAGGAGAGAGTGCGTCCGGTCAAGTCATGAAGATGACACGCTGTGCATTCAACGACCGGACGGACGGGGTCAGCGTCCGGTCAACCCGTGCCCAGCGTCCGGTCACCCTGACTGCCCCCTGTTCATCCACCGATTTGATTCCAACTCTCCCAAAATGAAACCTCTAGGGTTCAAACTTGGAGAGATGAGTCCCAAGGAGGATAGTGAGCTATCTCTAAGAGATCATGGATCGAACCTATCTCTAAATCGATGAATCAAAGAATTTCGGGAAGGGAAGATAAACTTGACCCGAAACGAAAAATCGATCGACCTACTAGCTCGTGAGGTTAGGGGAGAATTCCTTCGAAGGAAAGAAGTGCTTCACGATCTAGAACATCTCTGTTCAAACGGAATCGCAAAAGACGCAACGAACAAAGAGATCGATCGACGGGAAAATAGTGGAGAAAAGCAACCCGCAAAGAACACGAACAAAACGCGAATCCCAACCACGAATTTGCAACCGTGTGGCTACCACACGCTACAACAGTGAGATTACGGTCTCACTTCCTCAAAATCTCATGGTCACAGAGGTACTGTTCTCTTCTCTGTGGATCTCAGTTCGCTACAGCAGGGGAGAGGGAGAGCAGGAAAACCTAGAAGGCAAAATAGCAAATGACTGAGATAGAATGGGAGGAGGGTGACTCCCTCTACTTATCCTAATTCTATTTCCTACTCTACCCCTCTCCAATTACAGAACGAGCCAGCTAAACCCTAGGGTTATTCTGGACCAACTCAAGGATGCTGGTGATTCGACGGCCACGCCCGCACAACTGGTAGCGTTGCCTCGACGCAACCTCACCGATTGCCGCCACGTGCCGCCACCGCTCCGTTTGTCATTTTCCCGGACTTTGCCCCCGGTTTTGAGGCCCAAACCGGGAAACCAGCCTTCACGACCAACCCCGGTTTTGAGGCCCAAACCGGGAAACCAGCCTTCCGTCGCCTGAGTTTTGTGGCCCAAACTTAGAAACCCGTAGCGCCCAGGTTTTGAGGCCCAAACCTGGAAACCGTCCGCACCCAGGTTTTGAGGCCCAAACCTGGAAACCATCCACTCGGTGGTTTTTCTGTGGCTCAACCACCAAACCGAACCGTAGAGGGGAAGCACCGCCCGTGCATCCCGTCCACCGACACGTGTCCCTAGGTCCTCGACCAAAGCAACACCGTGCCCGCAAGTCTTCGCTCGTCGCTGTCCCAGGCCGCCAGCCACAACGGCTGATCCTCGGGCCACTGGTCCCTCAGTCCAAGCCTCACGTCCGCCCTTCGCCACTCTCGGTCCATCAGCACGACACGTCTCTACTTGACCTTCACCTTGCCTCTGATCATTGTATCCGTGCTCGACACCTGCACAACACAAGCCAAAGAACATGCGCATTATCCCAGTTGACAATCACCCATCACCCAGAGACTCGGCATACACCCATGTATCCGCAATCTCCCCCTTGATGAGTGCATTGTCAACTACCAACACAAATCATAATAGAATAGAGGAAGGAGGAAGAAGGAGAGAGAACTCGACCAAATGACCCAAAAGCATAGCAAAGCCGAAGAAGGTCAAGTGGAAGGAGCAAGATAACTTGGTCCCCAAAGACATGGGCAACGGCTCGACGCAACCAAGCAAAGCAAAGCTAGCACTCAAGAAGAGGTAGAACAGGCTCAACACCGCTAGCAGGAAAGCTCGACACCAATTGAAAATCAACTGAAAATCAAGCAAAGCAAAGCTAGCCCTCAAGAAGAGGCAGAATAGGCTCAACACCGCTAGCGAAGAAGCTCGATACCAACTGGAAAAAACTCGATATCAACTGAAGAAGGCATAAAAGCAAAGGTGCTAGTTCCTCAAGAAAGAGGCAAAGGCTCAACACAACTAGCCACCTAATATGCTCCAAACCAATTGATATCAGCTCAGAAACTTAGCAATGAGCAAACTCCCCCTCAAATAGTGCACACAACCAGGAAAACTCTCCTCAAAGTTCAACTCGGAACGCCCATATGATTTGTCAATATTTTCCAAACCAACTGATATCAGCTCAGAAACTTAGCAACGAGCAAACTCCCCCTCAAATAGTGCACACAACCAAGAAAACTCTCCTCAAAGTTCAACTCAGAAATTCCATATGATTTGTCAATATTTTCTCCCCCTTAGTTGAAAATGCACTATCAAGCAAAGAAAAATGCACCATTAAGCAAATTTCTCCCCCTTGACAGAATAGCTCCCCCATCCAAAATGCATATGAGTCAAAATGCAAGTTAGCAGCTTCAGGAATATAGTCGATAGAGTATGAAGATGCTCGACAAAATGCGGATCCGATGACTCAACAATATGCACATAATGCTAGCAAAGGCTCAAACTGATCACTAACTACGAAATATGAACATGGAGCAAAATGAGCAGTTTTCAGCCAAAAAGGTATTCACCATCAAAATAGCACTAAGCATGTATAGACAGGAAGTCATACAAGTGCTAAACATGTATACGAGGTGAACTACCCCTAGCATAGGTCAACCATCATGCTATAGAATGAATCATAGACTTGTGTAGCAATTTTATCGGAGTTGCAGCGGTTAAGTTACACAAGTTCAAATTTTAGCATGTGATTGCGAGAGGTTGAAAGCTTGTCTTGCCTAACTTTTCAATTGTGCGAAGCCTATGCAGAAGCAATCAGAAGCTTAAAGCAACAGTTTCGGTCATACACTACACAACTCAAGTTTAACTCAAAGTGCAATGAGAAACAGTCTCGAAACTGTGATGTGCTGACAAGCAATCCCATCTCGATTTTTCCAATTCACTTAACTTGGTTCAAATTTAATGCAGTATATGAACATACCAAGCAAGTGAAAGACTCAGAACTAGAGACATAGCAACCTAGCATATATGAGAAGCTCAAGTGATTTCAACACATTCTACACATGCTAGTTGCACATCTCGATGGTGAACATTTTCAGGTTTTAAGTTCATTAAACAAGTTCACCATTTAAAATAGCTCAGCTCATAACATGTATTAGTGATCAGAAAGAGCATAAGCTACAAGTAAAGCATCGGAGCATACACTACACAGAGCATAGTCACATTCTAAAGATTATATACATGAAGCTCTGAAAGTAAATATGAAAGATGAAATGCAGAAAAGATGCAAGAAGAAACCAATTAAGTACAAAAGGTCAGTTTATGATACAAGAACCAAAATGTTTCCCCCATCTAAAAGGGGAAACACACACCAAGCTCACCTCTCAACCTAGCAAAAGTTGATTGGTCCAAAGGCTTGGTGAAAATATTAGCCAACTGATGATGAGTATCGACATGGCGAAGGTCGATGTCACCCTTCTCATAGTGGTCTCGCAGAAAATGAAAGCGCACATCAATGTGTTTGGTCTTAGAGTGCAGCATGGGGTTCTTAGCAATGCTAATAGCACTCGTGTTGTCACAAAGCAAAGGAACACGAAAAAAGCTCAGACCAAAATCACGCAAAGTGGCCATCATCCAAAGCAACTGGGAACAGCAGCTAGCCGCAACAACATACTCAGCCTCCGTGGTAGACTGGGCAACACTAGACTGCTTGCGAGAAGACCACGAAACAAGAGAAGAACCAATAAACTGGCAAGTCCTAGAAGTGGACTTGCGATCAATACGGCAACCAGCAAAATCAGCATCAGAGTAACCGCCAAGGGAGAGGGTGGAGGAAGCAGAATACCGAATCCCAAACTCTGGAGTGAAGCATAAGTACCTCATAATGCGCTTGACCGCTTGACGGTGAGAAGTGCGCGGCGACGACTGAAATCGCGCGCACAGACACACCATGAACTGGATGTCCGGGTGTGTCGCCGTCAGGTATAGCAGCGACCCGATCATACTCCGGTACTCCTTCTGGTCTACAGCTTCTCCATCCACATCTGCATCCAGGGCCGCCGTGGTCGGCATGGGTGTTGGAAGAGGCTTGGCCTCACCCATGTCAAACTTCTTCAGGATGTCCTTGGTGTACTTGCCCTGGTGCACGAACGTCCCCTCTCAGGATTGCTTGATTTGCAACCCGAGGAAAAATGTCAACTCGCCCATAATGCTCATCTCAAACTCCCTGCTCATAGTGTCTGCAAACTTGGCAACCAAAACGTGAGAAGAACCACCGAAAGTGATATCATCCATGTAAATGTGGACCAAGAGAGTATCAGTGCCTTGCTTGAGGAGAAAAAGCGTTTTATCCACACATCCCATTTTAAAACCCTTAGCAAGCAAAAAGATTTTCAACCTATCATACCAGGCTCTAGGGGCTTGTTTCAAACCATATAAAGCTTTGTGAAGTTTAAAAACATGGTTTGGAAACTTGGGATTTTCGAAACCGGGGGGTTGTCTCACATACACCTCCTCTTCTATGTAGCCATTTAAGATGGCACTTTTGACATCCATTTGAAAGAGTTTAAAACCTTTGGATGCAGCAAAAGCCAAGAGTATCCTAATTGCCTCCAAACGAGCTACAGGAGCAAAAGTCTCCTCATAGTCTATCCCCTCCTTCTGACTATACCCCTGGGCTACAAGTCTGGCCTTGTTTCTCACAACATGGCCATCCTCTCCTTGTTTGTTTTTGAAAACCCATTTTGTCCCAATAGGGTGACACTCAGGAGGAAGAGGAACCAAAACCCAAACCCGATTTCTTTCAAAATTTTCTAACTCCTCATGCATGGCATTGACCCAATCCGGATCAGATAAAGCGTGTCCAACATCTCGGGGTTCAAAATCAGCAACAAATGCAGAATAAGCAAAGTGAGAGATTTGTTGTGACCTTGACCGAGTGACACTTTTCGCCGATGCTGCCGATCATCTATTGAGGCAGATGTTGGCGCTAGATGTGTCGTGGCGCCTCCCGTGCTGAAGATACCTCCCCCTCAATAGCAGCTGGTGCCTCCTCGGGTACAAAGGGTACCGCTCGAGGTGGCGGATCCCACGGCCCCCAAGAAGAAGAAGTGTCGGGACCGTGAGTCATAGTAGAAGCCGCTCCTTGCGGCAAAGCAGGTGGAGGGGGTGCTGGATCATCCATAGCTTCAGCACCCTCGTCCTCATCATCAAAAAGAGGCTCACCAACCTCATGATCACCTGCACGCTCAAAACGAGAAGAAGGACAAACCATGGTCTCATCAAAGGTGACATCGGATGTCTCCATGACTCGGTTAGTGTCAATTTTAAGTACACGATAAGCTCGAGTGTGAGTGCCATAACCCAAAAACACACCGTCAGAAGAACGAGACTCAAATTTGTCCAGGTTGCCTTTCTTAAGTATAAAACAGTGGCAACCAAAGACTCTAAAATAACTCACCTTGGGCAGTTTTCCAAAAAACAACTCATATGAAGTCTTTTTCAAGAAAGCTCGGAGAAAAATGCGATTGGAAATGTAGCATGCAGTGCTCATAGCTTCGGCCCAATATCGCCTAGGAGTCCTATGCTCATCGAGCATCGTCCTGGCCATCTCAACAAGGGTCCGATTCTTCCTCTCTACAACACCATTTTGGGGCGGTGTGTAGGGGGAAGAAAACTGATGCTCTAAACCCAAAGAGTTACAAAACTTCTCAAAATCCGAATTCTTGAATTCAGAACCATTATCACTCCTAATAGCTCGCATCGAGTTCAAAGGGAACTCGTTCTGAAGATGCAAAATCAGATTGCAAGCAAAGGAGAAAGTCTCGGTCTTCTCAGCTAAAAAGAAGACCCACAAATATCTCGAAAAGTCATCATCAACAACAATCACATACCACTTCCCCCCAACCGAGCTCACCCGAGCCGGACCAACAAGGTCCATGTGCAAAAGCTCTCCAGGGCGCTTGGTCATGACCTGAGTCACTGGATGGTGGGGAGCGGCAACCATCTTCCCATGTCTACAAGAATGGCAAACAAGATCCTTCTCCATATGCAACTTGGGCAATCCTCGGATTAGGCCAAGTGAACTAAGCTTTGCAAGCAAGTCGAAGCTCAAATGTCCAAATCTCCTATGCCACTTCCAAAGATCAGAGGAGGAAGGTCCGGCCACAAGACAACGAGAAGTGCCAAAAGACTCTGAGAAATTCGCACGAAAGACTTTTCCAAAGGGAGAAATCAAACACACAAGATTGCCCTGAGGATCCAAAATACGACTGAGATTCGGTTTAAAATGAATCTCATAGTCATCATCGAAAAGTTGTGAAACAGAGAGAAGGTTAAAATGCAAGTTAGAAACAAGAGCAACATCGCGCAACACAAAGTGCTCATTAACTCGCACCGACCCACGAGACAAAACCTTACCTTTGCTATTGTCGCCGAAGGTGATAAACTCCTTTCTGGCAACTGGACTAAGACTGGAGAACCACTTGGCGTTTCCGGTCATGTGCCTCGAGCAACCGGAATCCACCAACCAAACGTTCTCCAATCGTTTTACCTACATATCAATAAAAAGACATAGGGTGAGCATACTGTCCAACACTGGGGTTAGTGAAGTAAGGGGAAAACCATTGTTGGGCCGACTGCTCAAAAGAACGGTTAGCAGAAAAACCATTCCTAGCACGCCTACGAGAAGAGCGATCACCACGCTGAGGAAAACGTGGTCTGCTGGGGAAAGAGCGCTCACCGCGATACTCAAAACACGGTGGGGGAAAACGCTCAACTACAAAGCCACCGCCATGGGGTCCATAGCCTACAACTGCAGGCTCCCGCCGGGCACGACCTCCTCGCGGCCTAGGCCTAGGAACTTGAGGTTTAGGGCCTCTAGGCCTAGCAGCATGCCTCTGAACATTCGACCCATGTACATCAGGGAAAGGATGGTACATGTCTGGGTTGTTCATCTCCTTTGCACGGTGCGCCTCTCTCTTGCGCCGAAAGCAAAACTCACTCAAGTGTCCATCTCTCCCACAGTGCTCACAATGGTACCTCACCGCTCTCATAGGGGGTTGTTGGTACCCACGGTAGTGGATGTAGATCACTTTGCCCTTCTGTAGCATAAGCTCCTCCTGGATGGGTGGCATGGTGTCCAACTTGTTTTTCAGGTGGTTGGGCTTGGGATGCCATGTCTGCTTCTTGGGTGGAGCTCTCGGAGGTTCAACAAACACACCATCCTTGGTGTTGGGCTTGAAAGGCTTTTTGGGTGGAATCTTTGTAAGTTTGGGAGTAGTGGTGGAGTTGGGCTTCTCACATGGGTTCAGACCACTCGACTCTCCAATCTTGCCAAAAGATGAAACATCAACACCCTAAGCGAAACCTACACCAGGACCTCCGGCAGCACGCTTGAACTGGGAGATCATCATCCCAAGCTGCGGCTCACCACTAGACACCCATGACAAGATGGTCCGAAGGTATGTGTTTTCCTCCTCGGTTTGCATCTTGTCATGCTTCTCATTGGCTATCTCCATCTCCAAGCCCTCACAAAGAACACACCTGGACACACAAGTGCTACCCGAGCTGGCCTTCTCAAGAGACACAATCTTGGCATTCTTCTCTGCCAACTCGGTTTGCAAGCCTGCACTGGACTTGCACGCACCCAACAGCGAGGATCTAGCCTTCAGCTCATCCACCTCTCCAACCAACGCAACATACTTACTTCTCAAGGTGAGAAGGTCAGTCATGTGCATGGTGCACATCTCGCACTCAGCCTCCTCAGAAACAACCACGGTGGACTTGGCAAACTCAAGTTCCTTCACCGTGTCCTCCCACTTCTGCCTAAACTCCTTGCGCTCTCTAGCAGCACGCCTAAGCAGCTTATCTTGACTAAGGAGAGCGGCAGTCTATTTCTCGACCTCAGCAGAGAGCTCGTCGGGGGTCAGAGATACCTGGGAGCTGTCGTCGTCTTCGTCGTCGTTCCGAGGAGTGTCCTCCAGCTCGCCGTCGACCTCCTTGCCGAGGGCCATGGTGCAGAAGCCCTCGTCATCGGCGAAGAAGCAGAGGCCGTTGAGCTTGTCCTCGATCCTCTTCTTCTTCTCGTACTCGTCGTCGCTTGAGGAAGCTGAGTCGTCATCCGAGTCGTCGACGTCGCTGAGCGTGGCGAAGAACGCACGCTGCTCAGCCTGGGCCTTCTCCAAGTACTTGGTCTTGATGTACTCCTTGTTGAAGCCGCCCTTCCGCTTGTGCTTCGCGGGGACGTACTTCTCCTTGCGCTTTCCGGAGTCGTACTTGTGCCCATGATCTGCCTTGCCGAAGACTTGCTTGTTCTTCTTTGGGCAATTTGCGATGAAGTGGCCAGGGTCGCCGCACTCGAAACATCCCGGGCGTCCTCCTCCGCGGCGACGGTTCATGCGGTTGTTATGGAACCGCAAGAACCAGTTGGCGAGCAAAGCTAGCTCGTCATCCCCCATGAACTGCAACTGCTCCTCTGTGATAGAAATAAGAGAGGAAAGAGCAAAGCCTCTAGAGGTGTTAGTAGAAGAGCCAGAAAGCAAAGCCATCGACGGGCCAGAAGGATTTTCATAAGAAGCCGTCGCCATGGCATCAATCTCACTAGACTTGAGCTTACTAAAGAGCTCGTCGCACGTGAGAGTCTCATAGTTAGGCGATTCGATGATCGCCTGAACCTTGGAATCCCACACCGACCGATCAAGGGTATGCAAAAGCTTCAAAGCCCTCTCATGATCGTCGAAAGGCAACAACTCCTTGTTCGCCCTCATCCTGTTGACAATCACCTAAAAGCGAGCGAATAAACATTCTATGCTCTCGCCAGGCATATGTCGAAAGTTCTCATACTCTCGCTTGAGCGACTCATAGAGATGGGTTTTGACTTGAGAGGTTCCCTCATGAAAACGCATGAGGGTAGCCCAAATCTCCCGAGCCATAGCGAGGTGAGAAACGCGATCAAACTCACTCATGCTCAAACATGAGAAAAGAGCATTACGTGCTCGGCTATTGGCATCGTGCTCATCGATCTGATGCTGAGTCACACGAGCAGCCAAGACAACGTAATCGGCAGAGTTGCAAATATCCCAAATGGAAGCACTAATACTCTACAGATAGGCCGACATGCGTATCTTCCAATACGCATAGTTCGTCCCATCAAAAAATGGCGGTTTGCCCACGCCGCGATCCATGTCGCCTTCTGTGGATCTGGAACCGGCTAAGGTGGAAGATCCTTAACCCGCTCTAATACCAATTGAAGGACCGAAAGTGCTAATAGAAAGCGACCAGAGGGGGTGAATGGGAGCTTCAAATTTTCCTTTTGGAAACTTGCTGCCACTGTCTCGAGAATCGACCCCAAGAGCAAACCTAGAGCTTGTAAGTGTCCACGACCCTAGATGTAGGGTGGTTGCCTCAGAGAAGCACAGCGGGACACTATACAACCCTAGAAACCCAAAGCAAAAGAAGGAAACCAAATCCGACAACGAACAAATAGGCCGCGGATGAAACAGCGCAAAACTCTACTGACCGGACTCACTGGTGCGTCCGGTCATCAGGCACCGGACGCGTCTAGTCAGGCAAAACTCAGTTTCGGAGCTTACTAAGTTGGACTGGACTGTGAGAGACAGTGAGTCCGGTCACACTTCAAGCGTCCGGTCAATTCGAGAAAGACCCAATGAACAGTGCGAGCGACGAGTCCGGTCACTGAGGAGAGAGTGCGTCCGGTCAAGTCACGAAGATGACATGCTGTGCATTCAACGACCGGATGCACGGGGTCAGCGTCCGGTCAACCCGTGCCCAGCGTCCGGTCACCCCGACTGCCCCCTGTTCATCCACCGATTTGATTCAAACTCTCCCAAAACGAAACCTCTAGGGTTCAAACTTGGAGAGATGAGTCCCAAGGAGGATAGTGGGCTATCTCTAAGAGATCATGGCTCGGACCTATCTCCAAATAGATGAATCGAAGAATTTCGGGAAGGGAAGATAAACTTGACCCAAAACGAAAAATCGATCGATCTACTAGCTCGTGAGGTTAGGGGAGAATTCCTTCGAAGTAAAGAAGTGCCTCACGATCTAGAACATCTCTATTCAAACGGAATCGCAAAAGACGCAACGAACAAAGAGATCGATCGACAGGAAAATCGTGGAGAAAAGCAACCCGCGAAGAACACGAACAAAACACGAATCACAACCACGAATTTGCAACCGTGTGACTACCACACGCTACAACAGTGAGATTACGGTCTCACTTCCTCAAAATCTCACGGTCACAGAGGTATTGTTCTCTTCTCTGTGGATCTCATTTCGCTACAGCAGGGGAGAGGGAGAGCAGGAAAACCTAGAAGGAAAAATAGCAAATGACTGAGATAGAATGGGAGGAGGGTGACTCCCTCTACTTATCCTAATTCTATTTCCTACTCTACCCCCTCTAATTACAGAGCGAGCCAGCTAAACCCTAGGGTTATTCTGGACCAACTCAAGGATGCTGGTGATCCGACGGCCATGCCCGCACAACTGGTAGCGTTGCCTCGACACAACCTCACTGATTGCCGCCACGTGTCGCCACCGCTCCGCTTGTCCTTTTCCCGGACTTCGCCCGCGGTTTTGAGGCCCAAACCGGGAAACCAGCCTTCATGACCAACCCCCGGTTTTGAGGCCCAAACCGGGAAACCAAGCTTCCGTCGCCTGAGTTTTGTGCCCCAAACTCAGAAACCCGCAGCACCCAGGTTTTGAGGCCCAAACCTGGAAACCGTCCGCACCCAGGTTTTGAGGCCCAAACCTAGAAACTGTCGTGGAACCGTCATGATTATAAGAGCTCAAGTACCGTCTTAGTCAAATCAGCCTGACATCGACTCATACTTGAACCCATATAACCCCGGTAGTCCGGAAATCTCGAAGGATTTCTATCATCATACAACATACAGGATCGCATTGTTCAAGAATTACATTCGTAAGGATACATCATAGATAAACGAAACCGGATTTAAAACATCAGAGTGCGAATTTTAAACAGAGTTATTACAATACCAAATTTAAAGTGCGGAAGCTTAAATAAGTTTTTGAAACACGACCACCACACATGTGGTCCAATAAAACATTGTTTGATAATTTCAACTCAACACAACTCTCTCCTCCTTTTTCAAGTAATATGCCACTAGTAGTCTCAATCCAGCAAAAGAAAAGGGGAAGCTTCTGGACGATCCTGCCCTGTGCCTACTCCTCATCACCTTCCACCGGGTAGAGGCAGTGCTTACAATAGCCATAGTAGACCTGGCCATCTGCAACAACGGGATAAACCCTGAGTACAGGAATGTACTCAGCTAGACTTACCCGTCCAACTGAAAATAAAGACACCAAGGGTATGCAAGGCCTTTTTGGTGGAGCTGGGATCTTTAGTTGCGAAAAGCTCAAAATTAAGATAAGGAGTATTGATGACATTGATGAGCTGTCAGTTTTTAGACCTATCTCTTACTCTAGGTTTGCACCTGAACTATTACACACACTTGAGTCTAACAAGCAATAATATAACCATATCCAGTTGACTCATCCACATTTTAGTTGAACCTTTTAAACATCACATGGAGTTGTATCGTGGTGAAGCTCGCCATAGTTTCCCACTAACCGGGGGAGACGGCGACTCGAATCGAATTCCAAACAAGCTGGTGAAAGACCTTTAATACCAACCCACACTTTTCCCATCGGGTCCATGCATTGGGTAACCGCTCGATGCTTGTTCGTGGTGGTAATCGTAGCGGTTCAAGCACGGACCGCCCAATTCGAACCTGGCGATGGCCTCACGCGTCAGATCGCATTTCCATACTAGAGGGCGCGACTCGGGTTGATTCCGGCCCGAACAGCTTCTAACCGGCTTCGGGGTCGATGATTACAGCACCGACATATCCCTAAGTAAAAGGGCGCGTTCAAAAATGAACGAGGGCCAACATCGATACAAACGTACATGATCCAACGGACGAGCTGCCCCCAAGTTCCAACTTGGTGTCTTGCCTTCCAGTTGACCGTATTTTATTACTACTCAGGTTCCTTTCCACGATAGCAAATATAGCCAACCGTGATCCGGTAACTACCCATCGGGGTATTACGGAAACATCCTTAACTACTACTTTTATTAAGCAGGCTAAGCAATTCTATATTGTAAATAAATAACAGGATAATAAGGTAGATATTAATCAATAATCAAGGAATGGTAATGCAGCAAGTAGGATTCAATCAACTCCTACACCTAATGCATCACAATATAAAATACTCAAGTAAATTAATTATAAAAACTGGGAGACTTAAGGATGCTCCGTGGCTTGCCTTGAGCGAAGACCGAGGCCTCGTGGGAGGGGCACTCGGGCAAGTTAGTTTCCTATCCGGGGTCGTCCTCCTCGGCTTGATGAAGTTCCGGGATCTCTTGTTCGGCGCTTGCTTCCTGCTCCGGGGTCGGCTCCGAGACTGTCGATCCTATTTGCAATGTGGTACATAATTAAATAATGCAAGGTGCAAGATGGTGGTATGAAAAGTAACATTTCTTGCAAACCAACAAAACCAACTTGTTGAACCACTTTTGACATTGAGGAAAAACACTTTAAATACCACATAAAACAAAACCAATATTTCCACTATTTCCTATTTAATTATTCAAAAGAACTCAGGTTTGAACTGCAAGTGCATTTTTCTAAACTCAAAAAAATCCACAAAAAATCCAGAAGATAACTGACACTAACTGAACTTCACTGACCAATTTCCAGCAAGAGATAAAATACAGAACAACGGCTACAAAAAGATGAAATACACTACTCAAAAAGTGCTTTGAACTAACTTTTTACACAAAAAGTGTCAAAACGCAGATTTCATAATTTTCCTAGCTTCATCTACTCATAAACACTCTACTGCAGAAAGTGCACTGCCAAAACATAAATATATCACCCTACACAAAATAAACAAATTTAACCCAAAACCAACCATTTGAACTACAACCCTACTGGAAAAGGGTGACATACTCATTTCCATATTTTTCCCAGATTCTACTCCCTATTTCATATTTATCAAGAAAGTTTCATGAACAGAAACATTATATTACTTCCTACATGAATTTCCAAAGAAAAACATAGAAAAGTACATTTGTACAGTAACGTCACATTTTTCCATATAACAACCTACGTTTAACATTTTTTTCTAACTGGAACATAACACACAGAGGCTACACAAATTTTCCCATATTTTATTTTGACATATAAAACACCTTAACACTTATTCCAAGAAATCAGCCAAAAAGGACTTTAACCCATAACAGACAATTTTTCTACATAAATAGTGCCTCATACATTTTTCACAGATACATATCATGATAAGAAATCTACACAAATTTTGCCATGAATTAACTCAACAAGAAAACATATAAATTCATTTATCTCAACAAAGGCACATAAAATGAAATAAACAAAAACAGTAATATAAACTTCCACCAAAAATACTTTCATATTTTTCCATAATAGATCTACTCATGAGCAAGCTACCAAAACTGAAAGCACTTCATTTGGACTTTTAAAACGTGCTACATAAAAATAACAAGCCTTTCTGGAAATTAAAACAAAAAGGAAAAACATTTTAAACTTCCCGGCTCAACTTGCGCAGACCCGGTCCATAGACCGTGAGCGACTGACGCGGGGGACCCACTGGTCAACGGGGCCCACCCATCAGAGAGAGAAAACAGGGGAAGAGGGTTGACCGCGCGGTTCTCACCGGCGGCGAGGTCGCCGACGGTGGGACCGGGCTCATCGTGCTCCCCTCGACGAGACGGACCGAGAGGTGGTGGTGGTTTGGCTAGCGCATGGCCGTAGCTCACCGGCGGCGAGCGATGGCGGACGGCGGTGGCGGTGACGTACGGCTATGCCGTTTCCGGCGGTCGCCGGCCAAATTAACGGGGACGGAAGCTTACTTGAACCCTAGGAAGGCTACTGGGGGGTTGGTTCGGCCGGTGAAGCTCCGGTGGAGCTCGACCACGTGTGCGGCCATGGTGGCGTCCATGGCACTCGGCCAGAGGTGGAGGGAGAGCTACGAGGCGGTAGAGAGCTCGTGAATTGGTGTTCTCACTTTGCCTTGACGTGACGAAGCTCGACGAAGAGGAGGGGGCTCAGTGGAGGCTTGGTCGGGGTGAACGGCTTCGAGTTCCGGGCGGCGCTGATGGCGACCGCGACGGCGCTCCTCGGACTCCGGCGTCAGCGAGGCTCGGGTAGTGGCGCTAGCGCGAGCACCGGACGTCCCGGATGGAGGCGGTATGGTTCGTGCGAGGAATCGAGCCGAGAGGCTCTAGGGCGGTGGGAACGGCGAGGGCGTGCTTGCGGTGGCGTGCGGTGGCCAAGGCGAGTCGAGCGCTCGGCCTTGCGCGTTCGTTCACGGGAGAGAGGGAACCGGCGAGAGCGAGCGCGAGTGAGCTGAGTGAACGGTGAATGAGAGAGTGAGTGGGAGCGGAGCCGGTTTTGCTCGGCTGGCCGAGCGGACAGCCGGTCATGGCGGGTCCCGCGGCCGAGTACGGCGAGTGGCGAGCGCGGGCCGCGAGGCAGCGCGACAGGCGAGGCGGTGAGGGAGTGGGCGAGGGAGATAGTTGGCGTGATCGCGCGGAGAAGGATCGGAGGGGGAGTGGCCGCGCAGGATTTGGAGCAGGAGACGGCGACCATGTGGCGCAATCGCCGGTGTGCGGCGCGGCGTGGTCGGGGCGACCGGCGCGGCGCTGCGCGGCAAGCGCGCGCGGGAGCAGGCAGGCGCGGGCCTGCGCGGGCGCAAGGTGGGCCGGAAAAGGCCGAATGGGCCAAAAGCGAAGCGCCAAAAAAAATCGTTTGCCCTTTTTCTTTTTCCAGAAATTTTTCAAACTTTGACCATTCAAAAATAGTTTCAAAAACTCCAAACTAGGTTTTGACCCAAAAATAAAAGTTGTTCAAAATAATTTTCTCTACAACTTTCATATAATACACTTTTTCTGAAACTCATTTTCTCAACCTCCACATAAATAAAGTCAATTTTGAGACATAAATCATTTTGTTTACCTTGTTTTTATTTGCTTAAACCATTTTGAACTAGGTCAAAATGTTAACATGAAAAATGTTATACTCAATATTCGTTATTTTATAAAATTATTTGCCAAAACAGAAATCCACTTAAACCATCAAGTTCAATAGAAATCCAAAATCCAATAAATAAGAAAAAGGCAAAAACACTCTTATGCACATGAAATGATGTCATGCATTTGCTTATGCATTTTAGTAGCTAAATGTAGTTCCTAATGCAGTGCTTGACACCAGGGTGTCACAGCCCTTCCCCCCTTAAAGAAATCTCGTCCCGAGATTTTGCGTTACGTACCATTTCTTAACAAAAGCGGGATAGTTTACGCGTAAGTACTCCTCGGTTTCCCAAGTCGCATCGTTGGGTCCGTGATTGCCCCAAAGAATCTTGTAAGTCTTCACTGTTCGGTTTCGAGTCTCTCACGTCTTGGTATCCAATACCTCCTGAGGATGTTCATAGTATTCCAGATCTGATCTGATGGGGACATCCGGGATCTGAACTTCTTCCCGTTCTGGAACTCGAAGACACTTCTTCAACTGGGACACATGGAACACTGGGAAGACTGCGCTCATCTCTGGGGGTAACTGCACTTCATAGGCCACTTCTCCTTTTTTAGCTACGATCTGATATGGTCCCACATATCGGGGTGCTAGCTTTTTCTTAATTCCAAAACGTTGGACCTTTCTCATGGGTGAGACCTTAAGGTAGACATAATCTCCTACTTGGAATTCCAAGGGTCTCCTTCGTGTGTCTGCATAGCTCTTCTATCGGGATTGTGCTGCCTTGATGTGTTGTTGTACTGTTTGCACAATCTCCTCGGCATCCTTTACATAATCTGACCCGTAAAATCCTCGATCTCCTGATTCAACCCAATTAACCGGGGTTCTGCATCTTCGTCCATATAAGACTTCGAACGGTGCCATCTTTATACTTTCTTGGTAGCTGTTGTTATACGAAAACTCGGCGAGGGGTAACCACTTCTCCCGTGATTCTCTTGAGGATAGAACACATGCTTTGAGGATATCTTCCAAGATTTGATTCACTCTTTCTGTTTGTCCTGCAGTTTGAGGATGATAAGCAGAACTTCTTACCAACTTAGTCCCTAGCTCATTGTGCAACTGTTCCCAAAAACGCGCTATGAACTGGGGTCCTCTATCAGAAACAATCCTCTTAGGAACTCCATGTAACCTCAAGATGTTCTGAACGTACAAATCTGCGTACTGATGAGGTCGGTGGGTAGTCTTGACTGGTATGAAGTGAGCCACTTTAGATAACCGATCCACGATAACCCAGATAGAATCATTTCCTTTTTGAGTGGTGGGAAGACCTGTGACGAAATCCATACTAATCTCTTCCCATTTCCACTCTGGGATTGATAACGGCTGTAACAGTCCGGCAGGTCTCAGGTGTATAGCTTTTATCCTGCAGCAAGTATCACACCTTGCGACATAAGCTGTGACTTCTTTCTTCATCTTTGACCACCAATACCTTGTTCTCAGATCTTGGTACATCTTACTGCTTCCTGGATGGATAGATAACTTTGAATTATGGGGGCTTCATTCAGAATTCTTTCTTTCAGCTCCATGTCCTTAGGAACAACCAACCTCTGATTATACCACAGAATTCCCTGTTCATCTGTTCTGAAGCTCAAAGAACTATTGGTTTCCAATCTCTTCTTGACCTGGTCGATTTCTTCATCGGTCTTTTGTCCTTCGATGATGTCACTCTCCAGGGTGCACTGTAGGGTGATGTTATTTAGCAAAATGGGGTGCATAAGGTTGAATCCATCTTCCAAAAGTGGTTGCAGAGAGTTGCAATGAGTCTTGCGACTCAAGGCATCTGCTACAACATTCGCTTTTCCGGGGTGGTAATGCACTTCTAGGTTGTAATCCTTAATCAACTCTAACCATCTCCTCTGCCTCATATTCTACTTTGGTTGGGTGAAGATATATTTCAAACTTTTGTGGTCGGTGTACACATGGCATAAGTTACCCATGAGATAATGCCTCCATATCTTGAGTGCATGAACTACAGCTGCTAATTCCAAATCATGAGTCGGGTGTTGGTAGTTCTTAGCTACACCTAGGATAGGGTGACTAAAGTAGCTATCTACTAATGCCAAGCGGGGTTGTCAGTCCCAAAACAGTAGGAGCTAGCTAGCGAGAATGCAATCTACCAGGAGGAGATTCTGCAAGCGCACAGAACTATCGTAGTAGCACTTCGCCTGGGAGTACCAGGTGTCGATTTATTTGATCCCAAGGGAAGGCTAGGGTGGTGTATGAGTTGAGTCAAGGAGGGGATGAGAGTCGAAGAAAAGAGAAAAGGGAAAAGGGGAGAAGAGAGGGGATGAAAGGCTAGAAAGAATATATGGGTGGATAGGTAAGGATGAAATGGATGACTAAGGTAAGGTGGATGGATAGGTGGATAAAGGGATAGCTAAGGATAACTAAGATAACTAACTACTAACTAATAACTATTCCTAGATAACCACAGAGCAAGATAACTACGAAGCAAGATAGTTACGAAGCAAGGCAGGCAAAAGACAATAAAGCAACTAAGTTAAGTAAAGTTTTATTCCTATCTTGTCAAGTATCGAGGCGTACTAGCCTTTACCACTTACTTAGGTTGAACGCTAGCACAACGAGCCTTACTGTTAAACTGGGCCAACTACGTGGTGGAATTCAAGGCGCACAGGGCTGTCACCACCTGCTTGCTACCACAGCTATCCGGGGGTCTAGCCGTATCTGAAGGTAAGTCTATAACTAAGCACCACGCTTAACTATATTCTAACTATCTCTACTCTAGCTTTGAATAGAGACACCCTTGCGGACGTCAGAGCAAACACTTGACTTAATAAGATAAACACTAAACTAACTAAGCAACCTATTGGCAAAGATCAAACACTAAGCTCACTAGAGATTAACTACTATGGCTAAGTGAATTGAACTGTAGGATAGCTAGGCACTCAAGCAATCAATCAAGTATACCACTCAATACTGATAAGTAGAATAAAGTAATACTTGAAATGATGAACTAGAATATAGTAAATGCTTGAGTAACAAGAGCAAAACCTGAACTGGAGATGAAGGAAGACTCTTCCCAGCTCCAGAACCGATCACTCGCACGCCTCTACTCTTGAGCTAAGCCTTGAGCAGCGCTACCGCGAGGGCGAAGATGCCTTGCTCTACTAGCTACCTACTTGCCTAAGCTCTCTGAGCTCTCACTTGCTTGCTTCTACTTGCTTTGCTTCTCTTGTGTGGGATATGAAGGTCTGTGAATGAAGTGATGCCTCCGGGGGGTATTTATAGCCCAAATGAGTGAGGGGGGTTCTTATAGTGGGCAGCCAACCGACCTAGGTTTAGGTCAGGTGGCGGGCGCCACCCCCTACTAGCGGCCGCCAGTCCCCTGGACGTTGGATGAACCGCCTTTGCTTCAACGGCATCCAGGTGGTTGTCCAAGGCAGTTTGGAGGTCGGTTGCATGTCCTAGCAACCGACATTCAGCCTTGATCCATGCCACTCCTCCCTGAGTCGTCCGATGCCACTGACCTAGTGACCAAGGGCCAGGATTTGGCCTTGGGGAGGTCACACGGATCGGTGACGTGGCAGGGGGTGAAGCTTGGGCCAACCCAAGTGGCGGGCGCCACTTAGAGGTGGCGGGCACGACCTAGGGGTGGCGGGCGCCACCCCCCTTATGCCCATTTGGGCCCTGCTGAGTGGGCTTGGTCTCTGGTGGGTTCATATGTCCAAATTTGGTTCAAATCCTGCATTCAAATAAAATTCTATGGACATGTGGAATTCGGTTAGTTTGAAACCTATTTGACTACATTTCATGCCTTTTTGGTGGACTTTAGGGTCAAATGTTGATGGTAAAACAGGTGTTTAAGGACCGTCAACAAGCTCCCCCAAGCTTACCTGTTGCTCGTCCTCGAGCAACAATGCGGTTTAAGCATTGAGCATGAAATGGATAGCAACTTAAGATGTCTGCAAGTGCATATTGTATAGTGAGAAATAACTTAGCATATATCATTAATCATAGCAATGTGGGGCTTATAGCTTTTCACTTCAAACATGCAAGAGTGAAATAAAGTAGTAGATAGGAAACTTTTATCTTGCTTAGGTTTAACTAGGATTCTGTCTGGAGGTTTTTAAGGGTAGTTTCAAAAATAACAACTTGCTTACGTTCTCCAAGATTCACTCAATCACTCAATGGTGTTTAAATCCTCACTTAGGCCAAAATGTAGCCTTCCTATTTCTAAAGAATGATATGTGGAGTTATAGGTAGGCTAAGAATCATGAGCAAATTGCCTGATGTTTATTGCTAAGCTAGACACTCAGATCATAAGGAGCAGGCAAATCATAAAATTGATCAAGATGTGCATGTGTGGTTATGTGGAAGTGTATAGAGAGAATTCATAATCCTTCCTAGTTAATTTCTGGGGTCTAGAGCTAATGATAATTCTCTCTCTTTTTTTTTGGATACATTGTGAGTAGACAAAAGATGTGTCCTCATATTTCTTAGGACATAGTCCTCTTTTGAGCTACCTTGCTCATTTTTTCACAGGACATAGTCCTTTCTTGAGCTACTTTACTCTTTTTTTTCTCTCTCTCTCTTTAGCTCTAGATTTCCCCAGGTTATCTATAGGAAAGGATTTTTGAAATGAGTAGGGGAAGGGAGAGAAATGCTTATTCCTAGTGTAGGAATAGCATAAGGCTAGCAATGGGATGTTTGGCAAGGTATTGCATATCTCTAGTGTAGAGAATAATCAATTTATTGGTGGTTGCAAACTTCCAAAGTGGAAAGTAGGCAATTTATGGGGGTGTGTGAATTTGATTCAAAAGATATGATAAGCTTCTCTACTAAGATCTATGAGGTCTAACAAAGCTCAACACAAACAAAGCTCTTTGTGGTTTTGACTAATGACTAACAAATATTTGGCTGGTGGTGGGATGGGATAAAATCTAGGAGGAACTTTTAGCAAGGTTTTCATAATTTTTAAAAGAAATCCTCAGATTAGGTCCTAATTTCACCTTGGCAAGTTTAAAGAATTACTCCATTTCTTACTAACTTTACTCACTAAGCATGATTTCAGTTAAGCATGTGCAACCCACAAAAGCTACAACTTAGATAGACCAGTTATTCAAACCATAACAATAGCATTTGCATGACATATTTCAAATCTTATTCAGGTTTCAACTTGTTTAAGCAGATTTTATCAATTTATTCATGGATAGTGGTTATTTAGGCAAGCATGTGACATTCAAAAGATATAGAATTAAGAACTGAATGTAAAGTGTAGGCTTGAGACATACCTTATCGGAGAGCGGGAGTCTCCTCCAAGCTGGCTTCTTGCTTGGTGAAAGCTTCTTTTTCTCAGTCGGAGCTCTTGTTCTCATTTTATTAAAAAGGAAACTATCTAATGTTGTGAAAGGGAAACTATCCTATTATGATATTTTTATTGTTCTGGCTAAGTTAACATATACCTATGCATATAACTAATGATAACTGATTTTTTTAGTTTCATGCATGACATATGTTATTTATTTGAAAAAGGGAAATTTGAAGGGAAATAAAAATTAAAGTAAACCATACCTTAGGTCCATGGAGTTTCATCCTTATCAGGTGGATCTTCTTCCTTGGGCACTTCTTCTCTTAGTACTCCATTGGGTTCTTCTTCTTTTGGCACCTCTCCTTGTTATGTGAATTACACAACTTAGGAGGAGGTGGTTCTCTCTTTCTGTTCCACCTTGTTCTTGGGCGCCTCTTCTTGTACGAACGGGTTTGCTACCTGCATGTTAGCGGCATATGCGGGACACAGGGAGAAGGAGAATATTTCCTTCCTCCCTCCTAATGTCATTGAATTTTACCACTTCCCACATATATGCAGGCATCAACAATGTTCAAGAAGGGTCTACCTAAGATTAGAGGCACATCTTTCCTATTTCCCATATCTAGTATTATGAAATCAGTAGGAACATATGAACCTCTAATATGAACAGGTAAATCATTAACTATTCCTTCTACATAGCAAGTGGATTGATCAGCTAGCACATAGGCAGATATGGATGACATGGGTGGAAAGAATGAGTTTTCATAAAATATTTAGATAAAATGTTCACACTCGATCCTAAATCACACATGGCATTTTTAAAGACTTCACCAAAGATTGAGCATCTAATTATGGGACTACCAGGATCACCCTTTTTAATAGTCATGGTTTGATCTTCATAATAGTTAAAATATTTTATTCAACCATATTTGCAGTTTCCATGTCAGGTTTAGCAGGAATTTTGCCAGATTCAAAAGATGGTATGATAGCAGCAAGTTGAGCTAATTGGGTTTCTAACATCTTATTAAAGCTAAGTTGTTTTTCAGAGCAGATGAGAAATCTTCCAATTTAGCATTTATATTCTCAAGAATTTTATCATTCGACATTAATCTTCTTTCAAGAAATCAGTAGTTTACCTGTGAGTAAACTAAATTCTTCAAGAATGAGAAATCATCAGAATTATTAGAGCGAGGGAATGAATTGTTACCTTGAGAATTGGAGTGCTGATTCCATCCTTGATTCTGTTGATGGAAATCGTTACTGTTGTTGATGAAGTTCAAATCTTCATGTAGCTCGGGGCAGTGGCTCCCAGAATGTCCAGTATCTCCACAGACTTCACAAGTCATGTAGGATTCCAGAGATTGGACACTCTCTTGTTGGTTCATCTTCTCACAGCTGTCCAGCTTCTTTGCCAGCAGGTCCATCTTGGCCACGATCATGTCGGCCTCCTTAAGGGAATACATACCTCGCTTATGGGGCCGTAGTCTCTCGTCATTCCATCCTTGGATCGACACCATCTTCTCTATGAGAGCCTTAGCATCTGCAACATTCAGAGAAAGAATGCACCCCGGCGGGTGGCATCCAAATGGCTTCTAGAGAGAGGGGTTAGGCCATGGTAGAAGTTCTGGATCAATAGCCAGTCCTCCATACCATGGTGCAGACAAGCAGCGACATACTCTTGCAACCTCTCCCAAGCCTCGGGAATAGATTCCTCGGCTTGTTGCATAAAGCTGGAGATTTTGTTGCGAAGAGCATTCGTCTTGCCCGTCGGAAAGAATTTGGCGAGAAAGGCATTGGAACACTTGTTCCATGTGTCTACAGCGTTGCGATTGGTATAAAACCATTGCTTCGCTTTTCCTAGCAAAGAGAAAGGAAAGAGACGAAGACGGATGGCTTCTTGGTTATCCCATAATGGTGAAGGTGCCGCAAATCTCCAAGAATTGTTGGAGGTGAGCATTGGCATCCTCATGAGCCTTGCCACAGAACGGGCTAGCTTGGACCATCGTGATCAGAGCCGGTTTCAACTCAAAATGAGGTTGGCATTGATCACGTTGGTCCTATCGCTACATTAGCGGCAGAAGGAGTAGAAAACTCACGAATGGTCTTATTGGCCATCGTGAAGATACAATGAGATAAGAAAGATAGAAGTTGAAGAAGATGAAGGAAAAAGATAAGAAGAGTTAAGGAAAGAAAGAATGGGGTAAGATGGGATTCGCTAAGCGGGAGCTTAAGCGAAGATAAATTCGACACGGACTCAACCGATATACCGATTGCCTTCCCCGGCAACGACGCCAGAAATGCTTGTTGGTAGTTCTTAGCTACACCTAGGATAGGGTAACTAAAGTAGCTATCTACTAATGTCAAGCGGGGTTGTCAGTCCCGACACTAGTAGAAGCTAGCTAGCGAGAATGCAATCTACCAGGAGGAGATTCTGCAAGCGCACAGAACTATCGTAGTAGCACTTCGCCTGGGAGTACCAGGTGTCGATTTATTTGATCCCAAGGGAAGGCTAGGGTGGTGTATGAGTTGAGTCAAGGAGGGGATGAGAGTCGAAGAAAAGAGAAAAGGGAAAAAGGGAGAAGAGAGGAGATGAAAGGCTAGAAAGAATATATGGGTGGATAGGTAAGGATGAAATGGATGACTAAGGTAAGGTGGATGGATAGGTGGATAAAGGGATAGCTAAGGATAACTAAGATAACTAACTACTAACTAATAACTATTCCTAGATAACCGCAGAGCAAGATAACTACGAAGCAAGATAGTTATGAAGAAAGACAGGCAAAAGACAATAAAGCAACTAAGTTAAGTAAAGTTTTATTCCTATCTTGTCAAGTATCGAGGCGTACTAGCCTTTACCACTTACTTAGGTTGAACGCTAGCACAACGAGCCTTACTGTTAAACTGGGCCAACTATGTGGTGGAATTCAAGGCGCACAGGGCTGTCACCACATGCTTGCTACCACAGCTATCCGGGGGTCCAGCCGTATCTGAAGGTAAGTCTATAACTAAGCACCACGCTTAACTATATTCTAACTATCTCTACCCTAGCTTTGAATAGAGACACCCTTGCGGACGTCAGAGCAAACACTTGACTTAATAAGATAAACACTAAACTAACTAAGCAACCTATTGGCAAAGATCAAACACTAAGCTCACTAGAGATTAACTACTATGGCTAAGTGAATTGAACTGTAGGATAGCTAGGCACTCAAGCAATCAATCAAGTATACCACTCAATACTGATAAGTAGAATAAAGTAATACTTGAAATGATGAACTAGAATATAGTAAATGCTTGAGTAACAAGAGCAAAACCTGAACTAGAGATGAAGGAAGACTCTTCCCAGCTCTAGAACCGATCACTCGCACGCCTCTACTCTTGAGCTAAGCCTTGAGCAGCGCTACCGCGAGGGCGAAGATGCCTTGCTCTACTAGCTACCTACTTGCCTAAGCTCTCTAAGCTCTCACTTGCTTGCTTCTACTTGCTTTGCTTCTCTTGTGTGGGATATGAAGGTGTGTGAATGAAGTGATGCCTCCGGGAGGTATTTATAGCCCAAATGAGTGAGGGGGGTTCTTATAGTGGGCAGCCAACCGACCTAGGGTTAGGTCAGGTGGCGGGCGCCACCCCCTACTGGCGGCCGCCAGTCCCCTGGCCATTGGATGAACCGCCTCTGCTTCAACGGCATCCAGGTGGTTGTCCAAGGCGGTTTGGAGGTCGGTTGCATGTCCTAGCAACCGACATTCAGCCTTGATCCACGCCACTCCTCCCTGAGCCGTCCGATGCCACTGACCTAGTGACCAAGGGCCAGGATTTGGCCTTGGGGAGGTCACACGGATCGGTGACGTGGCAGGGGGTGAAGCTTGGGCCAACCCAAGTGGCGGGCGCCACTTAGAGGTGGCGGGCGCCACCCCCAGGTGGCGGGCGCCACCTAGGGGTGGCGGGCGCCACCCCCCTTATGCCCATTTGGGCCCTGCTGAGTGGGCTTGGTCTCTGGTGGGTTCATATGTCCAAATTTGGTTCAAATCCTGCATTCAAAAAAATTCTATGGACATGTGGAATTCGGTTAGTTTGAAACCTATTTGACTACATTTCATGCCTTTTTGGTGGACTTTAGGGTCAAATGTTGATGGTAAAACAGGTGTTTAAGGACCGTCAACATCGTGTAATTCTCTTCATGTGGTCGCAACTGACGTGAGGCGTATGCGATAACTCTTCCATTCTGCATAAGTACACACCCAAGTCCAACCTTGGATGCGTCACAAAACACATCAAAAGGTTCCTCCAAATCTAGTTGTGCCAAAACTGGCGCCGAAGTCAACAAAGTTCGCAGAGTGCAAAAAGCTGCCTCACACTCTGGAGTCCATTCAAACTTCTTGTTTTTCTGAGTGAGACGAGTCATAGGCTTTGCGATCCTTGAGAAATCCGGAATGAACCGACGGTAGTATCCGACTAATCCTAGAAAGCTGCGTACCTCATGTACGTTAGTGGGTGCTTGCCAATCCATAACTTCCTGTACCTTCGTGGGATCCACAGAAATTCCTTCCTCTGAAAGGACGTGTCCAAGAAAGGGTAACTTCTTTAACCAAAATTCACATTTGCTAAACTTAGCATACAACTTGTGCTCTCGAAGTCGAGCTAAGACGACTCATAGATGCTCAACATGATCCTTTTTATTTTTAGAGTATACCAAATGTCATCAATAAACACCACTACAAACTTATCCAACTCAGGCATGAAGACAGAATTCATTAGGTACATGAAATGTGTCGGTGCATTGGTTAACCCGAAGGACATAACTAGATACTCATAGAGTCCATATCTGGTGGAGAAGGCTGTTTTGGTATATCCTCTCTTCTAATCTTGATCTGATGGTAACCTGACCTCAAGTCAATCTTGGAGAACACTTTTGCCTTTGATAACTGATCGAACAAGACGTCGATTCGGGGTAAGGGATATTTATTCTTTATGGTTACTGCATTCAACGGTCTGTAATCCACGCACATCCGTAAAGTTTTATCCTTCTTCTTTACGAAGATGGCGGGACATCCCCAAGGTGAAGAACTAGGACGTATCAAACCTTTATCCAAAAGCTCTTGCAACTGAGTCTTGAGCTCTGCTAGCTCGTTAGCCGGCATCCTATACGGCCTCCGAGATATTGGTGCCGTTCCGGGGATTAACTCTATAGCAAACTCCACATCCCTATCTGGCGGTAGTCTAGGCAACTCATCAGGAAAGACATTTGGAAACTCACACACTACTGGGATCTCAGCTATCTGCTTTGCCGTGATATTGAACAACACCCCGATCTCATGGGGGTTTTGAGGTAACTTAAACCGGATAGAAGACTCATTCCGAGGGCTCACTAGGGAAACCACTCGTTCGGCAATATCCAAATTAACCTTCCAATGTTTCATCCATCCCATCCCCAAGATTACATCCAAACCTAGTCCAGGGATTACGATAAGATCCACAGATACCTTTTTATCCCCAAAAGTGATTTCCATCTCCTTAGCCATGGTACGGGCAGAAAGAACAGCCCCTGCTGAACTTATCTGATAACCCCTATCCAATTCTACCAACTTAGGGTTACTTCTTATAACAAAATTCTCACTTATGAAAGAATGCGATGCTCCGGAATCAAATAACACAACTGCAGGGTATTGATTAACAAGAAACGTACCAGCAGTGACAGGTTCTCCTTCTGGCACTTCTTCAACGTTGGTATAATGCACATGGCCTGTGCGAGGTGGAGGCTGGGTGTACTGCTTCTTTGGACGAGGGCACTAACGTGACAGGTGTCCGGTCTGACCACAGTTGTAGCACGGTCCGATCACGTACGGGGTCTTAGGACCTCCTGCACTTCCTGCCTTAGCTTTGTTCTGCATCAGAGAGGAGCGGTGTAGGGCTTTTGGAAACTCGGGCGGGAGCGGTGTAGCGGTTGTTCGTTATCTTCCTCTGCGGAGGGCGGAATCTTGCTCCTGCAACCGGCGGGCGATACGGGGTGCGTGCTCCGAAAGGGGTCCTCTGTTGAGACGAACCTCCTTCGTTCGCACGACGGCGGTTTTCTGTCGCCAGCCTGCTGTCATTGGCCTCCTGATTCAGACAGTGACTGACAAAGTCACTGAAGGTGGTGCGGTGACTGTTACCCATCTTGGAAAGCATGCTGGCACTCATGCCATGCTTGAAGCTTGCGATCTTCTTGGCCTCTGTGTTGACAAAGTCTGGAGCATAACGAGACAGGTTGTTGAAGCTATGTAGATACTCTGACATAGACCTGGTTCCCTGAGACAGCCTCATGAACTCTGCAGTCTTCATTTCCATCAGACCACTGGGGATGTAGTGGTTGCGCATAGCAGTTGAGAACTGATCCCAAGTGACTCGTGCATTTGCAGGTAGGGATGCACGGTACTGGGCCCACCACAAACCTGCGGGTCCTTCCAACATGTGGGCGGCATACTCCGCCTTGAGCTCTTCCGTCAGACAAAGCAGGCGAAACTTCTGGGTGATGGAGTTAAGCCACTCATCGGCCTCCAGCGGTTCGGTGGCTTCCTTGAACACAGGGGGACGAGTGTCCAAGAAGTCACGGTAGGAGCTGTACTAATTGGGCTCCGGGCCTTAGCGCTGCTGATGCTGCTGCGCGGTGTTGTTAGCGATGTTGCGGAGGGTGGCCTCCATATGCCTCTGCATTTCTTCCATGTTCCTCTGGCTTCCCAGAAACTGGCCAAAAAACGCTTCCGGCGTCATTGGCGGCGGTGGGGGAGGTGGCAGACTCTCCTCCTGCCCTGATCCTTGTCCACGTAGACTGCGAGTGTGTGCCGGCATCTGCATATCCCATTAATAAGCACTCATTAGGTGATGTCACATTGGTCATGAATAAATACTGCGCTGTACATAATTCAAAATTTAGCACACGACCAAGTATAATTATTCATTTCCATACAACATCACAGAATAATTGCTCAAAATTAGACATGCAAATGACGGAATTTCCATAAAAAGGTGCCAGATCAAAGTCTGGACTTTGTCCAAAAGCCATACATGCCATCATACAATCTTAAAATAAACCAACACATGTCTGAGTGTTACATCATCAGCGAGCACGCTCAAGCTGTACAAAAGAAATGATTCCTAACGAAACTAACGCTCAGGCGTCTCCAGCGGCGGACGCGGCGTCCTCTATGTCAGCGTCGATCATAGGCTCGTCAGCGTGAGTGTTGACGGTGCTTAAAGCATCATTTCACCATCAACATTTCACCCAAAACCAAGGTAAAACAACATAAAAAGTAGAAGATTTGGTTTATAACTAACCTATTTCTACATGTGCATAGTTTCTTATCTTAATGCAGGAAATGATGGAATTTGGGCCAAACAAGAGCACCAGGAGCAAGGCCAAGCCACTCTGGCCTATTTGGGCCTGAGTAAGGTGGCGGCCGCCACCTATTCCTGGCGGCCGCAGGTCACTCGTGCCAAAAGTGGCCCAAGCCACGTCATCGATCCGTGGGAGTCACCTCAAGCTCAAATCTTGGCCGTTGCACATTAAGGCGGTTTGATCCAAGGGCTAAGAAGAGTGTCACCTAGATAGTGGGCTTTGGACACGTGTCTAAACCCTAACCGGCCCTCAAACCGACTTGGGAGAGCAAACGAAGACCGTTGGATGAATGGCGGTTGCAACGGACGGCTGAGAAGTGGCGGGCACCAGGGTTTGGTGGCGGGCGCCATCCCCCTAAACCCTAACCGACCTCCCCTCACTCTATAAGTACCCCCGTAGCTCCCTAGCACTATAAATAGGCCCCCTTGAGCTCTCATTCGGGGAGCCTCACACCATTCCTCACCATTTGGTTAGAGTAGCACACTTGCTATGATAGAGAGATTAGAGAGAGTGTGAGTGCCTCACTAGAAGAGGAGCTGGAGAGGGGAAGAGTAGAAGTTTGGAGAGCTCCGGAGTTGTCGGAGACCCCTGCTTCTCTCTGCTCTGTGCTTCAACTTTGGTAACTTAGTATCTTATTCTATCTTCCAGTATTTACTTTCAGTACTTGTGTGTTTGTTTCATTGCTTGATATTACTTTCAAGTGCTCTAGTTCTAGTACAGGGCTAGTAGTAGTAGTATATAGATTAAGTGTGGTACTTAGGCTATATATTGTCAGTGAATATGGCTAGGCCCCCGGATAGCTGTGGTAGCAAGCAGGTGATGACAGCCCTGTGCGCCTTGAATTCCACCACGTAGTTGGTCTAGTTTAACAGTAGGGCTCGTTGTGCTAGCGTTCAACCTAAGTCAGTGGTAAAGGCTAGTACGCCCACAATACACTAGTAAAGAACTTAAATCACTAGAAGTGTAATAGAACTAGGACCTACCCCAGTAGATAGTGCTCGTTCCCTTCATCTATCCTAGATATCCTTACCCCTTTAGTTCTCTCAAAATCACTTCGCGTTCCTCGTGGATTCGATACCCCGAAATACTCTGAGGTGAACAAGCTACAACTGAACAGTAGTGCGGCTGCGATTTCCTTCTGCGTGCCAACCACAGGTCTTGGTCAACAGCTTTCTGGCGGTGTTCTGCCGGGGAACAGTAGCTGATTTTGGAGGACTAGAGTTAGGATCATCTTTACCCTCTCCGCATGGGAATCAATCTATCTTACCAATTTGCAGCTCCTAAGAGTTCGCGATTAGAGCCACATTATCATCACACCTATATATGCTGTATAGTTATTGAAATGCGCCCTGACTTTATTAATAAAGTTCAGGAGAGCATGTTTTTATTTGCTTAAACCATTTTGAACTAGGTCAAAATGTTAACATGAAAAATGTTATACTCAATATTCTTTATTTTATAAAAATTATTTGCCAAAACAGAAATCCACTTAAACCATCAAGTCCAATAGAAATCAAAATCCAATAAATAAGAAAAAGGCAAAAAACACTCTTATGCACATGAAATGATGCCATGCATTTGCTTATGCATTTTAGTAGCTAAATGTAGTTCCTAATGCAGTGCTTGACACCAGGGTGTCACAGAAACCGTCCACTCGGTGGTTTTTTTGTGGCTCACCCACCAAACCGAACCGTAGAGGGGAAGCACCGCCCGTGCATCCCGTCCACCGACACGTGTCCCCAGGTCCTCGACCCAAGCAACACTGTGCCCGCAAGTCTCCGCTCGTCGATGTCCTAGGCTGCCAGCCACCACAGCTGATCCTCGGGCCACCGGTCCCTCAGTCCAAGCCTCACGTCCGTCCTTCGCCACTCTCGGTCCATCGGCACGGCACGTCTCTACTTGACCTTCACCCTGCCTCTGATCACTGTATCAGTGCTTGACACCTGCACAACACAAGCCAAAGAACATGCGCATTATCCCAGTTGACAATCACTCATCACTCAGAGACTTGGCATACACCCATGTATCCGCAATAGTTCGAGATGAAGTTCCCATAGCTAGGTGGGAGAGAAGAGAGAATGAAGTCAGTAGCCAACTCTGGACCAATTGGGAAGCCTAGCTTCTCCAACCTCTGTGTAATAACAACCATCTTGATCACGTGTGGCCCAACTATTGAGCCCTATGCTAGCTTAGTCTTAGTAAGAGACTTAGAGTTCAGTCCTAGCCTGAGTCTGGAACATCTCATCCAGCACCACGATCATATCGTAGGTTGTATGGTTATTATCAAACTGCATCTGTAGATCTGGTTCCATGCTAGCAAGCATCAGACATCCCACTTCAAGATCAGCATCATGCTTTCTTGAAGCGGTTTTCTCAGCAGCAGCGCATTATCAGCAGGTTCCTCTAGTAATGGGGTGTCTAGAATATTTTCCTTTTTCTCAGCCCTGAGAACATTTCTCAGGTTACGGATTCAATCCGCATAGTTTGTTTCCATTCAACTTATCTTTCTCAAGGATTGAACGTAAAGTAATGTGGATTGCTAGGTGCCATTGATCTACAACAAAAGTAAATGCAAAATACTAATACAATGTATCCAAGACAGAGTAAATGATATTAAAACTTTAACAAAATCTACTCCCACTAAGATGAATATCCCTCTTGAATCTTAGTGATTCAAGACTCAAACTAACAAGTCTACTAGTGAGCTTTAGCATCACCGCTAGTGGACATGGTAGATCGGTAAGCAACTCTCTTTGCTAATCATATCACATATGACTCTTGTTGTTGGCCAACATCTCTATGTGTGCTCAACTCCTTATGCTTCAAGGTCCCTAACCGTTAGGGATGACCTTGTTCAAGCAACCAACCCTTCTGCAGTAAGTATCCGATACGAACCTGCCTAGTCAAGAAAAATTAGTGACACTCTAATTTCATAGGCGTGCCACTGATTGTACAATACATATGACAATGCAAGGTTTGGGGAAGCAATTATTTGAACATTACTGAGGGATCGTTCTACACTTTCACTACCGCATGTAGACAATAAACATTAATCGTATGTGAAGGTAGAACATAATAAGAGAATAGCATCAACACAGATATGACTTGTTATAGCCCAGTGTCCCTCTGGAGATCTCCATCTCTGCCAATCTGTTCACTATGATGATCTCCATCTACATGGTGTATGTACGCCATCCTCTAGCGATGAATCCACCAAGACTAGCTACAACTAGCGTAATTTAATAAAGCAATTACATAGCCGTGAGTAAGTGTTGATGGTAGATAACTCCTATTTTAAACCGTCAACTAACCTCATAAATGACCTGCAGTGATCCAAAGAGTATAGCTATAGGGTTTGATTCTAATGAGTTCCACAAGTTGTGTAGTTCTCACTTGTTTTACAGGATATTCAATATTTCATCATAAGAAAGTATCTCAAGTGAAGAATCAGAGCACACCAGTGAGACGAGCTCATCGAGACGATCACAACGGACATGCCACTTACCGTATTTGGAGTCCCGGAGCAAGAGTCCTCGATGAATATGACTAGGAAGACTCTGGAACCCTCTAGAAGCCTTATCCATATGAAGATCAGGGGTGTAACAGACAAGATTCCAACAGCTACAGAATACCAGAGATATCCAGGGACCAGACAGAAAGAAGACGACAAGGAATCCTTCCATGCCAAGACTCGTTGCGCAAACCAACCAAACAAGGACTCAAGACAAACAAGGAAGGTGTTAGAAGACTTGTGAACGAAGGAAGAGGCAGGCGGCGCCAGGGGGAGGCCAACGGGCCTCAACCCTAGGCCGATCGGCCTGGGCCCACATGGAAGCCACCCCTCTTTCGTGCGGCGTGACCTAACCTACCTCTACTTTGTATCTTGGCCGTTGTTCGACGTCGGTTTGATCTGAGCGCTATGGTTCATCCCACCGGGCTATATAAGAAACCCCAGACCCCCTCTGTATCAGATCAGATCAAATCATATCTCATAGATCAATTGTTTAGAGTAGAGGTAGCCTAGACAACCAGGAGCTCCATCATCCAAGGGCGTAGCTAGAATAGAATTAGAAGAGTCGAGGGAAGCTCAGATTCCGGATCTAGTTAGGAGAAGCTAGGTAATTAGCCTTGTCTTCTCTCTTGTATCAACATTGTTCTTCTAATTGTTCTTCTAATTGTCTAATTCTTCTAGTTCATTATCTTGTGTTCTAATTGTGTTCTAGTTCATCTCTGTGTTCTAATCTACTTCTAATTGTTCATCTAGTTCTTATTCTTCTTCTAGTTCTTGTTCTAGTTGATACATGTCATGACTTGTTACTATTTCATGTTCATAATTATAATGTTCATCGTCTACTTTGATTATATGTCTAGCATAGCTAGGGTATCTTTATGTTTATGCTCTTGTTCGTATCGCGCTCATTCTGTCGATCGCGGGGTGAGTGGTCAACATTGTGTAAGCATGGTGCTTATACGTTGTTTACCTGCGAATGCACCCTATATTCCAGGCCAGCAAGTGGTAGATCGTGAGGGTGACTATTATAGCCTAATTGAGTCCTTTGTAGTCCATTCCCCGAATATAGGGCAAGTAAGACCTGGTCACCCGGAGGTGATAGACTCTGGATCTGATCCTCCATGTGTGATGTCTCATGCGTATAAATATAAGTTATTCTAACCATGATTGCTAAACATAATTGCACTAATTGATGTAGTCTATGACCTATAGTTAGAACCTGCGGATACATGGGTGTATGCCGAGTCTCGGAGTGATGAGTGATTGTCAACTGGGATAATGCGCATGTTCTTTGGCTTGTGTTGTGCAGGTGTCGAGCACGGAGACAGTGATCGAGGGCAAGGTGAAGGTCAAGTAGAGACGTGTCGTGCCGATGGACCGGGAGCAGTGAAGGACAGACGTGAGGCTTGGACTGAGGGACCGGTGGCCTGAGGATCAGCGTGTGGTGGCTGCCAGCCTGGGACAGCGACGAGCGAAGACTTGCAGGACATGGTGTTGCTCGGGTCGAGGACCTGGGGACACGTGTCGGTGGACGGGGTGCACGGGCGGTGCGTCCCTTCTACAGCTTCGGTTTGGTGGTAGAGCCAGAGAAAAACCATCGGGTGGACGGTTTCTAGGTTTGGGCCTCAAAACCTGGGTGCGGAAGGTTTCCGAGTTTGGCCACAAAACTCGGGATGAGGACGGTTTCCAGGTTTGGGCCTCAAAACCTTGGTGCTGCGGGTTTGCTGAGTTTGGGCCACAAAACTCAGGCTACGTGGGCTGGTTTCCCGGTTTGGGCCTCAAAATCGGGGGTTGGCTGTGAAGGCTGGTTTCCCGGTTTGGGCCAAAAAAGGGGGTGGGTGACGATCAGGAAAAGGACGCAGAGTGGTGGCAGCACGTGGCGCCAATCGGGAGGTTGCGTCGAGGCAACGCTACGAGTTGTGCGTGCGTGGCCGTCGGATCCACCTACCTTCGAGTTGGTCCAGAATAACCTTAGGGTTTAGCTGGTTCGCTCTATAAGTAGTTAGGTGTAGAGGGGGAATTAGGAATAGTTAGAATTAGGATAAGTAGGGGGAGACACCCACCTCCCCATCCATCTCAGTCATTTGCTCTTTGCTTCTAGGGTTTCCTGCTCTCCCAATCCCCTACTGTAGCTAGCTGAGATCCGCAGAGAACCACACCTCTGTGTACTGGAGATTTTGAGGAAGTGAGGCCGTAACCTCACTGTTGTAGCGTGTGGTAGCCACACGGCTGCAGATTGATGTGTTGATTCGCATTTTGGTTCGTGTTCTTCGCGTTCTTCGTTTCTCCGTGATTTTCCCGTCACTCGATCTCCCTCTCTAGTGCGTCTTTGCAAAATCCGTTTGAATCAACTTGTTCTTTATAGTGAGGAGATCATTTCCACCGAAGGAATTTATCTTACTCCTCACGAACAAGTAGATCGGGTTGATTTCATGTTCGTGGCGCTTTTTCGTTCATACTCCTCCCCTTTCGATTTCCCGGTGATTGAATCGATTTGAGCGGATGATTTCTTGGGGATAGTCTCCTAACTACCTCGTGATCATCCTCTCTAAGTTTGGGAACGTGGGATTGTGACTTAATTCGATTTGGAGAAGTTTTGGGAGAAGGGCGACCAAAATTGCCTTCTCTGCAAGGTCGCGGACAGTCCGCGCCTGGTACCGCGGACAGTTCGGGCATCGGGGGTGAGCCAGATCAGTGGCTGCGTTCCTCGGCTGCCTTGGCGATTTTTGACCGGCGGACAGTCTGCAGTTGAATTTCGCGGACAATCCGGGAGTCGACCAGGGACGTTCAGCAACCTTGTTGTTTTGTCCATTTGGCCGGCGGACAGTCCGAGCTTCTGTGGCGGACAGTCCGCAGTAAGCCCGGACAGTCCGGGACTGTACCGGCGGATAGTCCGGGAATCGCCTGAAGCCTCCGATTTAGTGTGTTTGCTCTCCCGGCCTGTTTGCTTGGTTTCCGGACTTCTCGTTTGGCCTTGTAGTTGACCAAGGAACCTCTCTAGGTATCTTTGCTACTTGTTAGCATCGGTATTTGGGGATTTCTCGATGTAGCCATCTATCTACGTTTGGGACTTGGTTTTTGAGGGTCGAACTTGACCAGGTGCTTTTGTCGTTTGCTTTGCTGTCGCTTTGTGGTGCCTCGCTGTGATCCAAGGGATCATCCACCCTCTTCCAAGGGTCGTGGGCATCACGGTTTCGGTCGTAGCTTTCGGGGGTTGATTTCGGGACATTTGGCCAAAGTTTCGAGAGAAATTTTGTTGGCTCCCATTCACCCCCCTCCCCCTCTGGTCGCCTTGCTAGTGCTTTCTCGGTCCTTCAATTGGTATCGGAGCGGGTTAAGGATCTTCCACCTTAGCCGGTTCCGGATCCATAGAAGGTGACATGGACCGCGGCGTGGGCAAACCGCCGTTTTTTGATGGGACGAACTATGCGTATTGGAAGATACGCATGTCGGCCTATCTGCAGAGTTTGGGTGCTTCCATTTGGGATATTTGCAACTCTGCCGATTACGTTGTCTTGGCTGCTCGTGTGACTCAGCATCAGATCGATGAGCACGATGCCAATAGCCGAGCACGTAATGCTCTTTTCTCATGTTTGTGCATGAGTGAGTTTGATCGTGTTTCTCACCTCGCTACTACTCGGGAGATTTGGGCTACCCTCATGCGTTTTCACGAGGGAAACTCTCAAGTCAAAACCCGTCTCTACGAGTTGTTCAAGCGAGAGTATGAGAACTTTCGACATATGTCTGGCGAGAGCATAGAAAGCTTATTCGCTCGCTTTCAGGTGATTGTCAACAGGATGAGGGCTAACAAGGAGTTGTTGCCTTTCGACGATCATGAGAGGGCTTTGAAGCTTTTGCATACTCTTGATCGGTCGGTGTGGGATACCAAGGTTCAGGCGATCATCGAATCGCCTAACTACGAGACCCTCACGTGCGACGAGCTCTTCAGTAAGCTCAAGTCCAGTGAGATCGATGCCATGGCGAGGGCTTCTTATGAAAATCCATCTGGCCCGTCGATGTCTTTGCTTTCTGGCTCTTCTGCTAACCCCTCTGGAGGCTTTGCTTTGCATTCTCTTCTTTCTGTCACAGAGGAGCAGTTAGAGTCTTTGGGAGACGACGAGTTGGCTTTGCTTGCCAACCGGTTCTCGCGGTTCCACAACAACCGCATGAACCGTCGCCGTGGAGGAGGACGCTCGGGCTGTTTCGAGTGCGGCGATCCCGACCACTTCATCGCCAACTGTCCCAAGAAGAAGCACACGTTTGGGAAGGGCGATCATGGGCACAAGTACGACTCCGGCAAGCGCAAGGAGAAGTACGTCCCCGCGAAGCACAAGCGGAAGGGCGGCTTCAACATGGAGTACATCAAGACCAAGTACTTGGAGAAGGCCCAAGCTGAGCAACGTGCTTTCTTCGCCACGCTCAGCGACGTCGACAACTCGGATGACGACTCCGCTTCCTCAAGCGACGACGAGTCCGTGAAGAAGAAGAGGATCGAGGACAAGCTCAACGGCCTCTGCTTCTTCGCTGATGACGAGGGCTTCTGTACCATGGCCCTCGGCGACACTCCTCGGGACGACGACGATGATGACACCTCCCAGGTATCTCTGACCCCCGATGAGCTTTCTGCTGAGGTCGAGAAGCTTACTGCCGCGATCCTTAGTCAGGATAAGTTGCTTAGGCGTGCCGCTAGAGAGCGCAAGGAGTTTAGGCAGAAGTGGGAGGACACGGTGAGGGAGCTTGAGTTTGCCAAGTTCACCGTGGTCGTGTCTGAGGATGCCGAGTGCGAGATGTGCACCACGCACATGACTGACCTTCTCACCTTGAGAAGTAAGCATGCTGCGTTGGTGGAGAGGTGGATGAGCTCCGGGCTAGACCCATGCTGATGGGTGCGTGCAAGACTTGTCCTGTCTTGCAATCTGAGTTGGCAGAGAAGAATGCCAAGATTGTGTCTCTTGAAGAGGCCAACTCAGGTAGCACATATGTGGCTAGGTGTGTTCTTTGTGAGGGTTTGGAGATGGAGATCGCTAATGTGAAGCATGACAAGATGCAAACCGAGGAGGAAAACACATACCTTCGGACCATCTTGTCATGGGTGTCTTGTGGTGAGCCGCAGCTCGGGATGATGATCTCCCAATTCAAGCGAGCTGCTGGAGGTCCTGGTGTAGGTTTTGCTCTGAGTGTTGATCTTTCTGCTTTTGGGAAGATTGGAGAGTCGAGTGGTCTAAACCCATGTGAGAAGCCCAACTCCACCACTACTCCCAAACTTACCAAGCTTCCACCCAAAGAGCCTCTCAAGCCTAACACCAAGGATGGGGTGTTTGAAGAACCTCCATGAGCTCCACCCAAGAACCAGCAATGGGCTCCCAAACCAAACCACCTCAAGAACAAGCTGGACACAATGCCACCCATCCAGGAGCAGCTTTTGCCACAGAAGGGCAAAGTGATCCACACCCACAACCATGTGTACCAACAACCCCCTATGAGAGCGGTGAGGTACCATTGTGAGCAATGTGGGAGAGATGGACACTTGAGTGAGTTCTGTTTTCGGCGCAAGAGAGAGGCGCGCCGTGCCAGGGAGATGAACAATGCAGACATGTACCGTCCTTTCCATGATGTACATGTGCCGAATGTTCAGAGGAGAGCTCCGAGGAGAGCTGCTAGGCCTAGAGGTGCAGTGCCTCAAGTTCCTAGGCGTCAGGGAGGTCGTGCCCGACAGAAGCCTGCAGTTGTAGGCTTTGGACCCAGTGGCGGTGGCTTTGTAGTTGAGCGTTTTCCCCCACCGCGTTTTGAGTATCGCGGTGAGCGCTCTTTCTCTAGCGGACCACGTTTTCCTCAGCGTGGTAATCGCTCTTCTCATAGACGTGCTAGGAATGGTTTTTCTGCTAACCGTTCTTTTGAGCAGCTGGCCCAACTTCTGGTATTCACCCTACTTCACTAACCCCAGTGTTGGACCGTATGCTCACCCTATGTCTTTTTATTGACGTAGGTAAAACGATTGGGGAACGTTTGGTTGGTGGATTTTGGTTGCTCGAGGCACATGACCGGAACGCCAAGTGGTTCTCCAGTCTTAGTCCAGTCGCCGGAAAGGAGTTTATCACCTTCGGCGACAATAGGAAAGGTAAGGTTTTGTCTCGTGGGTCGGTGCGAGTTAATGAGCACTTTGTGTTGCACGATGTTGCTCTTATTTCTAACTTGCATTTTAACCTTCTTTCTGTTTCGCAACTCTTTGATGATGACTATGAGATTCGTTTTAAACCGAATCTCAGTCGTATTTTGGATCCTCAGGGCAATCTTGTATGTTTGATTTCGCCCTTTGGAAAAGTCTTTCGTGCGAATTTCTCGGAGTCTTTTGGCATTTCCCGTTGTCTTGTGGCTGGACCTTCGTCCTCTGATCTTTGGAAGTGGCATAGGAGACTTGGACATTTGAGCTTCGACTTGCTTGCAAGGCTTAGTTCACTTGGCCTAATCTGAGGATTGCCCAAGTTATCCATGGAGAAGGATCTTGTTTGCCATTCTTGTAGACATGGGAAGATGGTTGCCGCTCCCCACCATCCAGTGACTCAGGTCATGACCAAGCACCCTGGAGAGTTTTTGCACATGGACCTTGTTGGTCTGGCTCGGATGAGCTCGGTTGGGGGGAAGTGGTATGTGCTTGTTGTTGTTGATGACTTTTCGAGATATTCGTGGGTTTTCTTTTTAGCTGAGAAAATCAAGACTTTCTCCTTTGCTCGCAATCTGATTTTGCGTCTTCAGAATGAGTTCCCTTTGAACTCAATGCGAGCAATTCGGAGTGATAATGGTTCTGAATTCAAGAATTCGGATTTTGAGAAGTTTTGTAACTCTTTGGGTTTAGAGCATCAGTTTTCTTCCCCCTACACACCGCCACAGAATGGTGTTGTAGAGAGGAAGAATCGGACCCTTGTGGAGATGGCCAGGACGATGCTCGATGAGCATAGGACTCCTAGGCGATATTGGGCCGAAGCTATGAACACTGCATGCTATATTTCCAATCGCATTTTTCTGAGAGCATTCTTGAAAAAGACTTCTTATGAGTTGCGTTTTGGAAAACTGCCCAAGGTAAGTTATTTTTGAGTTTTTGGTTGCCATTGTTTTATACTCAAAAAGGGCAATTTGGACAAGTTTGAGTCTCGTTCTTCTGACGGTGTGTTTTTGGGTTATGGCACTCATACTCGAGCTTATCGTGTACTTAACTTTGACACTAACCGAGTCATGGAAACATCAGATGTCACCTTCGACGAGACCATGATTTGTCCTTCTTCTCGTTTTGAGCGTGCAGGTGATCATGAGGTTGGTGAGCCTCTTTTTGATGACGAGGATGAGGGTGCTGAAGGTATAGATGATCCAGCACCCCCTCCACCTGTTGTGCCGCAAAGAGAGGCTTCTCTTCGACGACTCACGGCCCCGACACTTCTTCTTCCTGGGGGCCGTGGGATCCGCCCCCCGAGCGGGTACCTTTGTACCCGGGGAGCACCAGCTGCTGTTGAGGGGGAGATCACTTCTGCACGAGAGGCGCCACGACACATCCAGCGCCAACACCCCCCTCAGCAGATGATCGGCAACATTGACGAACGTGTCACTCGGTCCAGTTCTCAAATCTCTCACTTTGCTCATTCTGCTTTTGTTGCTGATTTTGAGCCCCGAGATGTTGGACATGCTCTATCTGATCCAGATCGGGTCAATGCCATGCATGAGGAGTTAGAAAATTTTGAAAGAAATCAGGTTTGGGTTTTGGTTCCTCTTCCTCCTGATTATCATCCTATTGGGACAAAATGGGTTTTCAAAAACAAACAAGGAGAGGATGGCCATGTTGTGAGAAACAAGGCCAGATTAGTTGCCCAGGGGTATAGTCAGAAGGAGGGGATAGACTATGAGGAGACTTTTGCTCCTGTAGCTCGTTGGAGGCAATTAGGATACTCTTGGCTTTTGCTGCATCCAAAGGTTTCAAACTTTTTCAAATGGATGTCAAGAGTGCCTTCTTAAACGGCTACATAGAAGAGGAGGTTTATGTGAGACAACCCCCCGGTTTCAAAAATCCCAAGTTTCCAAACCATGTTTTTAAACTTCTCAAAGCTTTGTATAGTTTGAAACAAGCCCCCAGAGCCTGGTATGATAGGTTGAAAACCTTTTTGCTTGCTAAGGGTTTTAAAATGGGATGTGTGGATAAAACGCTTTTTCTCCTCAAGCAAGGCCATGATTCACTCTGGTCCAGATTTACGTGGATGATATCATTTTTGGTGGTTCTTCTCACGCTTTGGTTGCCAAGTTTGCAGACACTATGAGCAGGGAGTTTGAGATGAGCATGATGGGCGAGTTGACGTTTTCCTCGGGTTGCAAATCAAGCAATCCCGAGAAGGGACGTTTGTGCACCAGGGCAAGTACACCAAGGACATCCTGAAGAAGTTCGACATGGGTGAGGCCAAGCCTCTTCCAACACCCATGCCGACCACGGCGGTCTTGGATGCAGATGTGGATGGAGAAGCCGTGGACCAGAAGGAGTACCGGAGTATGATCGGGTCGCTGCTGTACCTGACGGCGACATGCCCGGACATCCAGTTCGCGGTGTGTCTGTGCACGCGATTTCAGTCGTCGCCGCGCACCTCTCACCGACAGGCGGTCAAGCGCATAATGAGGTACTTATCCTTCACTCCAGAATTCAGGATTTGGTATTCTGCTTCCTCCACTCTCTCTCTTTGCGGTTATTCCGATGCCGATTTTGCTGGTTGTCGTATTGATCGCAAGTCCACTTCTAGGACTTGCCAGTTTATTGGTTCTTCTCTTGTATCGTGGTCTTCTCGAAAGCAGTCTAGTGTCACCCAGTCTACCACGGAGGCTGAGTATGTTGCTGCGGCTAGCTGCTGTTCCCAGTTACTCTGGATGATGGCCACTTTGCGTGATTTTGGTATGAGCTTTTCTCGTGTTCCCTTGCTTTGTGACAGCACGAGTGCTATTAGCGTTGCTAAGAACCCCATGCTTCACTTGAAGACCAAACACATTGATGTGTGCTTTCATTTTCTGCGAGACCATTATGAGAAGGGTGATATCGACCTTCGCCATGTCGATACTCATCATCAGTTGGCTGATATCTTCACCAAGCCTTTGGACCAATCAACTTTTGCTAGGTTGAGAGGTGAGCTTGGTGTGTGTTTCCCCTTTTAGATGGGGAAAATATTTTGGTTCTTTGTATCATAAACTGACTTTTCGTTTATCTTTGTTTCTTCAATTTCTTCAATTGGTATCTTCTTGCATCTTTTCTGCATTTCATTTTACATACGTTTACATTCTGAGCTTCATGGATATAATCGTTAGAATGTAATTATGCTATGTGTAGTGTATGCTCCGATGCTTTATGTTGATGCTTGTAGCTAATGCTCTTTCTGATCACTAATACATGTTGTGAGCTGAGCTATTTTTGAATGGTGAATCTGCTTAACAAACATAAAACTTGAAAATGTTCACCATTGAGATATGCAACTAGCATGTGTAGAATGTGTTGAATTCACTCGTGCTTTTCATATATGCCAGGTTGCTATGTCTCTAGTTCTGAGTCTGTCACTTGCTTGGTCTGTTCATATTCTGTCAATAAAAATTTGAACCAAGTTAAGTGACTTAGAAAGATCGAGATGGGATTGCTTGTCAAGACATCACAGTTTCGAGACTGTTTCTCATTGCACTTTGAGTTAAACTTGAGCTGTGTAGTGTATGACCGAAACTGTTGCTTTAAGCTTCTGATTGCTTCTGCATAGGCTTCGCACAGTTGAAAAGTTAGGCAAGACAAGCTTTCAACCTCTCGCAATCACATGCTAAAACTTGAACTTGTGTAATTCAACCGCTGCAACTCCGATAAAATCTGGATACACAAGTCTATGTTTCATTCTACAGCATGATGATTGAACTTTGCTAGGGGTAGTTCACTTGTATACATGTTTAGCACTTGTTTGACTTCCTATCTATACTTGTCTAGTGCTATTTTGATGGTGACTCCTTTTTGGCTAAAATTGCTCACCTTGCTCATATGTTCATATTTCATATTTAGTGATCAGTTTGAGCCTTTGCTAGCATGTGTGCTTCAGTTGCGTCATTAGACTTATACTGTGTAGAACATCTTTGCATTCTCTTGACTATATTCCTAAAGCTGCTAACTTGCATTGTGACTCATATGCATTTTAGAAGGGGGAAAACCTCTCTTGTTGGCACTTTTGATGGTGCATTTTCTGAGGGGGAGAAAATTGCTTTCGGTTCCTTTTGCTTGATGGTGCATTTTCAACTAAGGGGGAGAATTTGCAAATCATATGCTTCCTTGAGTCCAACTAAGGGGGAGTGTTTTTGTTGTGTGCACTATTCGAGGGGGAGTTTGACCGTAAGGTTTTGGTTTCGAGCTTTCTTGCTAGTTGTGTTGAGCCTCTGTGCCTCTATCTTGAGGGACTAGCATTTTGCTTCGACTTTTCAAATTGGTATTTGCTAGCGGTGTTGAGCCTGTTCTACCTCTTCTTGAGGGCTAGCTTTGTTTGCTTGATGTTCAGTTGATTTTCCAATTGGTGTCGAGTTTTCCTGCTAGCAGTGTTGAGCCTGTTCAACCTCTTCTTGAGGGCTAGCTTTGCTTTGCTTGGTTGCCTCGAGCCGTTGCCCATGTCTTCGGGAACCAAGTTGTTCTGCTCGTTCCACTTGACCTTCTTCGGCTTTGCTATGCTTTTGGGTCATTTGGTCGAGTTTTCTCTCTCTCTTCCTTCCTTCCTTCCTTCTTTCTATCATGATTTGTGTTGGTAGTTGACAATGCACTCATCAAGGGGGAGATTGCGGATACATGGGTGTATGCCGAGTCTCTGAGTGATGAGTGATTGTCAACTGGGATAATGCGCATGTTCTTTGGCTTGTGTTGTGCAGGTGTCGAGCATGGAGACAGTGATCGAGGGCAAGGTGAAGGTCAAGTAGAGACGTGCCGTGCCGACGGACCAGGAGCGGTGAAGGACGGACGTGAGACCTGGACTGAGGGACTGGTGGCCTGAGGATCAGCTGTGGTGGCTGGCAGCCTGGGGCAGCGATGAGCGAAGACTTGCGGGACATGGTGTTGCTCGGGTCGAGGACCTAGGACACGTGTCTGTCGGTGGACGGGGTGCACGGGCGGTGCGTTCCTTCTACAGCTTCGGTTTGGTGGTAGAGCCAGAGAAAAACCATCGGTGGACGGTTTCCAGGTTTGGGCCTCAAAACCTGGGCGCGGATGGTTTTCGAGTTTGGCCACAAACTCGGGCTAAGGACGGTTTCCAGGTTTGGGCCTCAAACCTGGGTGCTGCGGGTTTGCTGAGTTAGGCACAAAACTCAGGCTACGTGGGTTGGTTTCCCGATTTGGCCTTAAAACCGGGGGTGGCTGTGAAGGCTGGTTTCCCGGTTTGGGCCACAAAACTGGGTTGGACGAAGGTGCAGGAGGGTGGCGGATGGGGCTATGGTGGCGGTGCGTTCGGCGGCATCAGCTAAGGGGATTGCGTCGAGGCAACGCTACGAGTTGTGCGGGCGTGGCCATCGGATCCACCTACCTTCGAGTTGCGGTCTTCAGAATAACCTTAGGGTTTAGCTGGTTCGCTCTGTAAGTAGTTAGGGGTAGAGTGGGAATTAGGAATAGTTAGAATTAGGATAAGTAGGGGGAGACACCCACCTCCCCATCCATCTCAGTCATTTGCTCTTTGCTTCTAGGGTTTCCTGCTCTCCCGATCCCCTGCTGTAGCTAGCTGAGATCCGCAGAGAACCATACCTCTGTGTACTGGAGATTTTGAGAAAGTGAGGCCGTAACCTCACTGTTGTAGCATGTGGTAGCCACACGGTTGCAGATCGATGTGTTGATTCGCATTTTGGTTCGTGTTCTTTGCGTTCTTTGTTTCTCCGTGATTTTCCCGTCACTCGATCTCCCTCTCTAGTGCGTCTTTGCGAAATCCGTTTGAATCAACTTGTTCTTTATAGTGAGGAGATCATTTCCACTGAAGGAATTTATCTAACTCCTCACGAACAAGTAGATCGGGTTGATTTCGTGTTCGTGGCGCTTTTTCGTTCATACTCCTCCCCTTTCGATTTCCCGGTGATTGAATCGATTTGAGCGGATGATTTCTTGGGGATAGTCTCCTAACTACCTCGTGATCATTCTCTCCAAGTTTGGGAACGTGGGATTGTGAGTTAATTCGATTTGGAGAAGCTTTGGGAGAAGGGCGACCAAAATCGCCTTCTCTGGAAGGTCGCGGACAGTCCGCGCCTGGTACCGCGGACAGTCCGGGCATCGGGCGTGAGCCAGATCAGTGGCTGCGTTCCTCGGCTGCCTTGGCGATTTTTGACCGGCGGACAGTCCGCAGTTGAATTTCACGGACAGTCCGGGAGTCGACCAGGGACGTTCAGCAACCTTGCTGTTTTGTCCATTTGGCCGGCGGACAGTCCGAGCTTCTATGGCGGACAGTCCGCAGTAAGCCCGGACAGTCCGGGACCGTACCGGCGGACAGTCCGGGAATCGCCTGAAGCCTCCGGTTTAGTGCGTTTGCTCTCCCGGCTTGTTCGCTTGGTTTCCGGACTTCTCGTTTGGCCTTGTAGTTGACCAAGGAACCTCTCTAGGTATCTTTGCTACTTGTTAGCATCGGTATTTGGGGATTTCTTGACGTAGCCGTCTATCTACGTTCGGGAGATGGGTTTTGAGGGTCGAACTTGACCAGGTGCTTTTGCCGTTTGGTTTGCTATCGCTTTGTGGTGCCTCGCTGTGATCCTAGGGATCATCCACCCTCTTCCAAGGGTCGTGGGCATCACGGTTTCGGTCGTAGCTTTCGGCGGTTGATTTTGGGACATTTGGCCAAAGTTTCGAGAGAAATTTTGTTGGCTCCCATTCACCCCCCATCTGGTCGCCTTGCTAGTGCTTTCTCGGTCCTTCAGAACCATGTTAGAAAGTTAATCTATCTCTTTCTAGTTTTGGCTACGATCCGACCTTGGGTGAGAATGCTCTGTTGGAACTATTTTATATGGTTTACTCTGTTATATTACATTTATCTTATTTATGATTCTTGATTGATTCCTGTGTTGAGTATAGATCTAATGGAACTCTTATCATAATCATGCATGTGTGTGTCATAGTTGTAGATGTTTATCTCTTGTCACTCGGTTAACTAACGATATGCATTGCTCCGTTATAAATAAACGATTCCTTGGAAACTCTTTCCTTGGCGAAATGTTACAACGGATGTATTTTATCTGTGCGCTTGCGGATAATCTCATATCATATTTTATAAGGGCAAGATCATAAATATCATCCACGTCTCTAGTGTTGCTGCTAGTGGTGACAACCTAGCATTAAAGGTAATATTGTTAGATTTGTCTACCTCCATTTCTAGCGTCATTATCTGAAGTGATGCTAAGAGATGTCAACAGTAGGATCATCACAATTTGGCACACAGGCCATTACATCAAATTGATGACAATATCTATGTGCCTCTGAAGGACCGAAAGTGTCAAACCAAGGCGACCAGAGGGGGGGTGAATGGGAGCCTTAAAAATTTCTTCACAGAAACTACGGCCTCAGTCCCAATAAAATCAACCCCCAAAAGCTTTGTTCTCAGAAGCGATGCCCACGACCCTTGGAAGAGGGTGGATGATCCTTAAGATCACAGCGAGGCACCACTGACCAGAGAATACGAAGAAAACCTACGAAGAACTGAGCCAACGAGGCCTCGGGGCAAAACTCCGATTCGCCCGAGGCTCGAGGAAGGCTTCAGGAGAAAACACCGACTCGCCCGAGGCTGAGGGAGGTCTCGAAGGAAAACTTCGTCTTGCCCGAGGGTCGGGGCTCGAGAGAGAGAGAGAGGCCTCGGAACAAAACTCCGACTCGCCCGAGGCTTGAGGCTCGAGAGAGGCCTCAGAGTGAAACTCCGACTCGCCCGAGGCTGAGGGGACCTCGGAAAAAGTTCCGATTCGTCCGAGGCTCAAGAGGCCTCGGGAAAAGTTCCCCCTTGCCCGAGGGTGGTCTCGACTTACTCGAGAGTCACCGTACAAAGGTGGCCTCGGCACGTTCCGACACCCGAGCCTGCTGCGAACTGCTCCCGCGGAAGCTCGGATCTGGACGCGTTCTCCCAAAAAGCAAATCTCTCCAAAACTCGATCAAGACACAATCCCAAGTTTCCAAACTTGGAGAAGAAGATCACAGGGTAGTTAGGATACTATCCAAGAAAATCATCTTCTCAGAACAACCAAGAACACAGGGAAATCAAAAGGGAAAGTGGATGAACGAAAAAGTGTCACAAAAACGAAATCGTCCCGATCTATTCGATCATGAGGAGTTAGATGAATTCCTTGGGTCGAAATGACCTCCTCAATGATACGGACAAACTGATTCAAACGGATTTCGCAAAGACACACTGGAGAGAGAGATCGATCGACGAGAAAAATCGAGCAGAGCCAAAACGCGACAAACACAGTGCACTACACTACCAATCGCAAGGCTCAGCCGACACAGTGCACAACACGGATCTGCTCTGGAAGGATGAGGATACGGCCTCACTTCCGTGAACCAACAGAACACAGAACAAGTTTTTCTGTGGATCTCAACTAGCTACAGCAGGGAATGGGAGAGCAGGAAACCCTAAGAACAAAAGCAACTAACTGAGATGGGAAGGAAAGAGGAGGGTGTCTCCCTCTATTTATACTACAACTAGACTAAGTCTATTTCCTACTCTACCCCTCTCTAAGCTATTTACAGAGCAAGCCAGCTATACCCTAAGGCTATACTGGACCAACTCAGTGGTCGGTGTATCCGACGGCCACGCCCGCACAACTCATCCCCGTTGCCTCCGCGCAACCTTCCGATTGCCGCCACGTGCCGCCTTTGCTATGTACCCCCGGTTTTGAGGCCCAAACCGGGGAAACCAGCCTTCCAGTATCTGAGTTTTGAGGCCCAAACTCAGCAAACCGTCCTCAGCCCGAGTTTTGTGGCCAAACTCGGAAACCCTCAGGCACCCAGGTTTTGAGGCCCAAACCTGGAAACCGTCCACCGGTGGTTTTTCCCTGGCTGAACCACCAAACCGGCGTCGTAGAGGGGATGCACCTCCCGTGCACCCCATCCACCGACACGTGTTCCCAGGTCCTCGATCGACCTGAACAACACATGACCGCACTTCTTTGCTTGTCGTCGTCACAGGCTGCCAGCCTTCACAGCTGATCCTCAGGTACTCCGGTCCCTCAGTCCAAGCCTCACGTCTGCCTTCACCGCTCGGTACATTGGCATGGCACGTCCGCCGCATGACACGCCCATCCTTCACCGCACCCGGTCCGTCAGCACAGCACGTCTCAACTTGACCTTCACCTACCCTCGATCACTGTCTCCGTGCTCGACACCTGCACAACACAAGCCAAAGAACATGCGCATCATACTCGTTGACAATCACTCATCACTCAGAGCCTTCGACATACACCCATGTATCCGCAATCTCCCCCTTGATGAGTGCATTGTCAACTACCCACACAAATCATAATAAAAGAGAAAGAAAGAGGAAAGGAGGAAGGAGAGGAGAAAAACTCAACTAAATGACCCAAAAGCATAGCAAAGCCGAAAAAGGTCAAGTGAAAAGAGCAGAACAACTTGGTCCCCAAAGACATGGGCAACGGCTCGACGCAACCAAGCAAAGCAAAGCTAGCCCTCAAGAAGAGGTAGAACAGGCTCGACAACAACTGAAGCAATGGTGGAAAACGAGGCAAAATGCTAGTCCCTCAAGAAAGAGGCAACGGCTCAACACAACTAGCACAGAAAACTCGACACCAAAACCTATCAGCCTGCGAAAAAGCAGCAAGACTCGAGGCAGAGGCGAGGCTCGAGGCAGAGGCTCGAGGAGCTCGAGGGCCGGGCTCGAGGCCGGGGCTCGAGGCCGGGGCTCGAGGCCGGGGCTCGAGGCAGAGGCTCGAGGCCGGGGCTCGAGGCCGGGGCTCGAGGCTCGAGCAAAAATAGACAAGCTCCCCCTCGAACACTAAAGCTCGAGGCTGTGACTGGCTCCCCCTCGAACACTAAAGCTCGAGGCTGTGACTGAGGCTATTGTGAAGCAAACAGCATAGCTCGAGGCCGAGACTCCCTCCGCTCCCCCTTGACTAGTGCAGATAATAACTCCCCCTCGGATGAACATCCAGGGAACAGGGAACATATGATTTGCAAAATTCTCCCCCTTAGTTGAAAATGCACTTATCAAGAGACAAAAATTCTCCCCCCTTCCATTATGCAAAGAAGTCAGAGATGCAAGTCAGGAGCTTCAGACTTATAGTCAAAAGAATGCAAAAAAGGCTCTAAACAGTATAGCCCGAGGGACGCAACAGATGCATACAGGCTCAGCGAAGGCTCAGACTGATCACTGGAGTCGAAATATGAGCCATATGAGCAATAGTGAGCAGTTTTGAGTCAAAAAGGTATTCACCATCAAAATAGCACTAACAAAGCGTAGACAGGAGTCTGTACAAGTGCTAAACATGTATACAAGGTGAACTACCCCTAGCACAGTTCAATCATCATGCATAGGAATGAAGCACTACTTGTGATTTCAGTTTTATATCGGAGTTGCAGCAGTGAAATTACACAAGTTTAATTATTTGCATGTGAATGCGAGAGGTTGAAAGCTTGTCTTTGCCTTACTTTTCAACCGAGCGAAGCCTATGCCGAAGCAATCAGGAGCTTAAAGCTACGGTTTCGGTCATACACTACACGGCTCAAGTTTAACTCAAAATGCAATGAGAAACAGTCTTGATACCGTGAGGTGTTGACAAGCAATCCCATTCTCAATTCTTTCAAATCTAAAATTTTAAACATTATATGAATAGACCAAGCAAGTGAATGACTCAGAACTAGAGACATAGCAACCTAGCATATATGAAAAGCGCGAGTAAACTCAACACAACCTACACACATGCTAGTTGCATATCTTAATGGTGAACATTTACAGATTTAATTTTAAAATTTCACAATTTTAAATAGCTCAGCCCACAACATGTACTAGTGATCAGTAAGAGCATAAGCTACAGGCCTCCATCATAAGCCTCGGATCAGACTGAACAGAGTGTAAATACATTCTAGTGATTAAAAATCTGAGGCTCAGAATGTATGTTGAAACGCAAAGAAGAGAAAGACAAATTAAAAAGTCAATCTGTACACCGCACAAAAATGTTTCCCCCATCTAAAAGGGGAAACACACACCAAGCTCACCCCTCAACCGATTAAAGGTTGATTCGTCTAAAGACTTGGTAAAAAATATCGGCCAGTTGATGATGAGTATCGACATGGCGAAGGTCGATATCACCCTTCTCCTGGTGGTCTCGCAAAAAATGAAAGCGCACATCAATATGTTTGGTCTTCGAGTGAAGCACGGGGTTCTTAGCAACGCTAATAGCACTCGTGCTATCACAAAGCAAAGGAACACGAGAAAAGCTCAGACCAAAATCACGCAAAGTAGCCATCATCCAGAGTAACTGGGAACAGCAGCTAGCCGCAGCAACATACTCAGCCTCCGTGGTAGACTGGGCGACACTAGACTGCTTGCGAGAAGACCACGAAACAGAAGAAGAACCGATAAACTGGCAAGTCCAGAGGTGGACTTGCGATCAATACGACACCCAACAAATCGGCATCAGAATAACCGCAGAGGGAGAGAGTGGATGAGGCCGAATACCAGATCTCGAGCTCGGGTGGTGAACCGAAGGTACCTGAAGACCCTCTTCACCGCCTGACGGTGAGAATACGCGGTGAGGCCTGGAAGCGCACGCACAGACACACCGCAAACTGGATGTCTGGGCGTGTCGCCGTCAAGTAGAGGAGCGATCCAATGCTGCGTACTCCTTCTGGTCCACTGCTTCGCCATCCACATCCGCATCCAGGGCAGTCGTCGTCGACATGGGCGTTGGAAGAGGCTTGGCCTCACCCATGTCGAACCGCTTCAGCAAGTCCTTGGTGTACTTGCCCTGGTGCACAAACATCCCCTCTCGGGATTGCTTAATTTGCAACCCGAGAAAGAATGTCAGCTCTCCCATCATGCTCATCTCGAACTCCCTGCTCATAGTATCTGCAAACTTGGCAACCAAAGCGTGAGAAGAACCACCGAAAATTGATATCATCCACGTAAATCTGGACCAAGAGAGTGTCTTTGCCTTGCCTGAGGAGAAAGAGCGTTTTATCTACACATCCCATTTTAAATCCCTTAGCAAGCAAGAAGGTTTTAAACCTATCATACCAGGCTCTAGGGGCTTGTTTCAGACCATATAAAGCTTTGTGAAGTTTAAAAACATGGTCCGGAAAACTTGGGATTTTCAAACCGGGGGGCTGCTCAACATACACTTCCTCTTCTATGTAGCCGTTTAAGAAGGCACTCTTGACATCCATTTGAAACAATTTAAAACCTTTGGATGCAGCAAAAGCCAAGAGTATCCTAATAGCCTCCAAACAAGCTACAGGAGCAAAAGTCTCCTCATAGTCTATCCCCTCCTTCTGACTATAACCCTTCGCTACAAGCCTGGCCTTGTTTCTCACAACGTGGCCATCCTCTCCTTGCTTGTTTTTAAAAACCCATTTTGTCCCAATAGGTTTACAGTCTGGTGGAGGTGGAACTAGAACCCAAACCCGATTTCGCTCAAAATTTTCTAACTCCTCATGCATGGCATTGACCCAGTCTGGATCCGTCAAAGCATGTCCAACATCTCGGGGCTCAAAATTAGCGACAAAAGCAGAGTGAGAAAAGTGCGAGATTTGCTGAGACCTGGACCGAGTGACTCGGTCGTCGAGGCTGCCGATCATCTGCTGAGGCGGGTGCCGGCGCTGGATGTGCTGCGGAGCCTCCCTGGCCGAGGTGGCCTCGGCTTCAGCCTCAGCAGCAGCAGGTGCCTCCCCGAGTACAAAAGGTACCGCGCGGGGTGGCGGATCCCACGGCCCCCAGGAAGAAGAAGTCTCGGGGCCGTGGATCGTCGTCGAGGCCGCTCTATGCGGCTCGGCAGGTGGAGGAGGTGCTGGGCCGTCCAGACCCTCGGCACCCTCTTCCTCATCATCGAAAAGAGGCTCTCCAACCTCATGATCATGCGCGCTTCAAAACGAGAGAAGAAGGACATACAAGAGTCTCGTCGAAGGTGACATCTGATGTCTCCATGACTCGGTTAGTATCTAGGTTAAGTACACGATATGCACGAGTGTGAGCGCCATAACCCAAAAATACACCGTCAGAAGAACGAGACTCAAATTGTCCAGGTTGCCTTTCTTTAATATAAAACAATGGCAACCAAAGACTCTAAAATAACTCACTTTGGGTTGGCGACCAAAACGCAACTCATAAGAAGTCTTTTTCAAGAACGCTCTCAGAAAAATGCGATTGGATATATAGCACGCAGTGTTCATAGCCTCGGCCCAGTAGCGCCTGGGAGTCCTATGCTCGTCGAGCATCGTCCTGGCCATCTCAATGAGGGTCCTATTTTTCCTCTCTACAACACCATTCTGTGGCGGTGTGTAGGGGGAAGAAAACTGGTGTTCCAACCCAGAGAGTTACAGAACTTCTCAAAATCCGAATTTTTAAATTCGGAGCCATTATCACTTCTAATAGCTCGCATCGAGTTCAAAGGGAACTCGTTCTGAAGACGTAGAATCAGATTGCGAGCAAAGGAAAAAGTCTCGGTCTTCTCAGCTAAAAAGAAGACCCACGAATATCTCAAAAGTCATCGACAACGACCAAAACATACCACTTGCACCAACCGAGCTCACCCGAGCCGGACCAACAAGGTCCATGTGTAGAAGCTCTCCAGGGTGCGAGGTCATGACCTTAGTAACTGGATGGTGGGGAGCAGCAACCATCTTCCCGTGTCTGCAAGAGTGACAGACTAGATCCTTCTCCATCGAAAGCTTGGGCAATCCTCGGATTAGGCCAAGTGAGCTGAGTCTTGCAAGCAAGTCGAAGCTTAAATGACCGAGCCTCCTATGCCATTTCCAAAGATCAGAGGAGGAAGGACTAGCCAAAAGACAGCGGGAAGTGCCAAAAGACTCCGAGAAATTCGCACGAAAGACTTTCCCAAAGGGCGAAATCAAACATACAAGATTTCCCTGAGGATCCAAAATACGACTGAGATTCGGTTTAAAACGAATCTCATAGTCATCGTCAAAAAGTTGCGAAACAGAAAGCAAGTTAAAATGCAGGTTAGAAACAAGAGCAACATCGCGCAACACAAAGTGCTCATTAACCCGCACCGACCCGCGAGACACTACCTTACCCTTGCTGTTATCGCCGAAGGTTATGTACTCCTTTCCGGCAACAGGACTAAGGCTGGAGAACCACTTCGTTTCGGTCATGTGCCTCGAGCAACCGGAATCCACCAACCAGATGTCCTCCAACCGATTTACCTGGGAGGCGTCGTCGTCGTCGTTCCGAGGGTTGCGCTCCAGCTCGCCTCCGACCTCGTCGCTGAGCGCCATGGTGCAGAGGCCGCCGACGTCGGCGAAGAAGCAGAGGCCGTTCAGCTCTGTCCTCGATCCTCTCTCTTCTTCTCGGACTCGTCATCGCTCGAGGAAGCGGAGTCGACCAGCCGTCGACGTCGCTGAGCGTGGCGAAGAACGCGCGCTGCTCAGCCTGGGCCTTCTCCAAGTACTTCTTCTGATGTACTCCTTGTCGAGGCCGCCCTTCTTCTGGCGCCTCGGAGGGACGTACTTCTCCTTACGCTTTCCGGAGTCATACGTGTGGATCGCCCTTCCCCTGATGCTTGTCTCTTGGGGCAGTTGGCGATGAAGTCGGGGTCACCGCACTCGTAGCATCCCGAGCGTCCTCCTCCGCGGCGGCACGGTTCATGCTGTTGTTGTGAAACCGCGTGAACCGGTTGGCAAGCAAAGCCGACTCATCATCCCCTAACGTCTCAAGCTGGTCCTCTGTGACAAAAAAAAGAGACGAGAGTGCACAGCCAGCAGAGAGGTTAGCGGAGAACCAGAACCAAAGCCATCGTCGGGCCGGAAGGGTTCGCATAAGAAGCCCTCGACATGGCGTCGATCTCACTGGACTTGAGCTTACTGAAGAGCTCGTCGCAGGTGAGGGTCTCATAGTTAGGCGATTCGATGATCGCCTAGACTTTTGAGTCCCACACCGACCGGTCAAGAGTGTGCAGAAGCTTCAAAGCACGCTCATGATCGTCAAAAGGCAACTGCTCCCTGTTAGCCCTCATCCTGTTGACAATCACCTGAAAGCGAGCGAATAAACTCTCTATGCTCTCGCCAGGCTGATGTCGGAAGTTCTCATACTCTCTCTTAAATGACTCGTAGAGTCAGGTTTTGACTTGAGAGGTACCCTCATTAAAACGCATGAGGGTGTCCCAGATCTCCCGAGCCGTAGAGAGGTGAGAAACGCGGTCAAACTCTCCCATGCTCAAACATGAAAAGAGAGCATTACGAGCTCGGCTATTGGCATCGTGCTCATCAATTTGCTGTTGAGTGACACGAGCAGCCAAGACCACGTAATCAGCGTTGTTGCAAATCTCCCAAATAGAAGAGCCCATGCTCTGGAGATAGGCCGACATGCGTATCTTCCAATACGCATAGTTCGTCCCATCAAAGAACGGCGGTTTGCCCACGCCGCGATCCATGTCGCCTTCTGTGGATCTGGAACCGGCTAAGGTGGAAGATCCTTAACCCGCTCCGATACCAATTGAAGGACCGAAAGTGTCAAACCAAGGCGACCAGAGGGGGGGTGAATGGGAGCCTTAAAAATTTCTTCACAGAAACTACGGCCTCAGTCCCAATAAAATCAACCCCCAAAAGCTTTGTTCTCAGAAGCGATGCCCACGACCCTGGAAGAGGGTGGATGATCCTTAAGATCACAGCCAGGCACCACTGACCAGAGAATACGAAGAAAACCTACGAAGAACTGAGCCAACGAGGCCTCGGGGCAAAACTCCGATTCGCCCGAGGCTCGAGGAAGGCTTCAGGAGAAAACACCGACTCGCCCGAGGCTGAGGGAGGTCTCGAAGGAAAACTTCGTCTTGCCCGAGGGTCGGGGCTCGGGAGAGAGAGGCCTCGGAACAAAACTCCGACTCGCCCGAGGCTTGAGGCTCGAGAGAGGCCTCAGAGTGAAACTCCGACTCGCCCGAGGCTGAGGGGACCTCGGAAAAAGTTCCGATTCGTCCGAGGCTCAAGAGGCCTCGGGAAAAGTTCCCCCTTGCCCGAGGGTGGTCTCGGCTTACTCGAGAGTCACCGTACAAAGGTGGCCTCGGCACGTTCCGACACCCGAGCCTGCTGCGAACTGCTCCCGCAGAGCTCGGATCTGGACGCGTTCTCCTGAAAAGCAAACTCTCCTCAAAACTCGATCAACGAACTAGATCCAAGTTTTGCCACATACAGTGGCCAGAAGAAGTGACTCACCGGCGGCGTTAGGCTAAGCACCGCACCCCAAGAAATCACTTCTCAGAACCAAACAAGAACACAGAGAATCCATCAAAAGGGATAAGTGGTTCATGACCAACCGAAACACAGTGTCAACACCCATATATCCGAATATCGTGCCCCTCCCGATCTATCTCGATCATTGTGTATAGGTCTCGTTAGATGAATTCCTTTGGTCGAAATGACATCCTCAATGATACGGACAAACTGATTAAACAGATTTCGCAAAGACACTACTGGAGTGAGAGCGAGACTCGATCGAACAGGAAAAAATCGAGCAGAGCCAAACGCGACACAAACCAGTGCACTTACGACTACCAATCGCAACGGCTCAGCCGAGCCACAGCTGCACAACACGGATCTGCTCTGGAAGGATGCGGATACGGCCTCCGACTTCACGTGAACCACACAGATAACACCAGAACAAGTTTTTCGTTGTGTGATCTCAACTAGCTTTACAGCAGGGAATGGGAGAGCAGGAAACCCTAAGAACAAAAGCAACTAACTGAGATGGGAAAGGAGGAGGGTGTCTCCCTCTATTTATACTACAACTAGCCTAAGTCTATTTCCTACTCTACCCCTCTCTAAGCTATTTACAGAGCAAGCCAGCTATACCCTAAGGCTATACTGGACCAACTCAGTGGTAGGTGTATCCGACGGCCACGGCCGCACAACTCGTCCGCGTTGCCTCCGCGCAACCTTCCGATTGCCGCCACGTGCCGCCTTTGCTCTGTACCCCCGGTTTTGAGGCCCAAACCGGGAAACCAGCCTTCCAGTATCTGAGTTTTGAGGCCCAAACTCAGCAAACCGTCCTCAGCCCGAGTTTTGTGGCCAAACTCGGAAACCCTCAGGCACCCAGGTTTTGAGGCCCAAACCTGGAAACCGTCCACCGGTGGTTTTTCCCTGGCTGAACCACCAAACCGGTGTCGTAGAGGGGATGCACCTCCCGTGCACCCCATCCACCGACACGTGTTCCCAGGTCCTCGATCGACCTGAACAACACATGACCGCACTTCTTTGCTTGTCGTCGTCACAGGCTGCCAGCCTTCACAACTGATCCTCAGGTACTCCGGTCCCTCAGTCCAAGCCTCACGTCTGCCCTTCACCGCTCGGTACATTGGCATGGCACGTCCGCCGCACGACACGCCCATCCTTCACCGCACCCGGTCCATCAGCACAGCACGTCTCATCTTGACCTTCACCTACCCTCGATCACTGTCTCCGTGCTCGACACCTGCACAATACAAGCCAAAGAACATGCGCATCATACTCGTTGACAATCACTCATCACTTAGAGCCTTCGGCATACACCCATGTATCCGCAGCCTCCTGCCATATTGTCATGTTACATGACGTGCAAGCCATGAATCAGTTACATACATGCATCACATACATATAAGGGCTATACCAGTCACTGAATTCCTGCATAAAGAGTTAAACGTTCCCGACGTCTAATCTTGAATCACAAAAAACATAACTTCCCTGACCTTTTTCGCAAATCTAAATTCGACGAAACCGGCTAAAGTGGGTGAAAATCGGATGTAAAAGTTTCTGTAGATCATTTTTGTTTAAGGTTCGTCTTAATCCAAGGTCGTATGCAAAAGTTACGACTGTTTTACCGAATAGCGCTCATTTTGCAGATTTCCTCATGTCGCCGCACATCTCATGCACCCAGCTCTTGACCTAGATTCGACTCGATCAATCTGATTGATCTCCATCTTGCCATGATTGGATTCACACATATCACTTAACTCCGATGGCGGAATTCTGACCGATAAGAGTAGATCGTTACATGACCATCACGGCAAGATCACGAATCAAGATCAGAAACTGATCTACAACCGCGCATACCTTTATATGCACACAACTAAATCTATAACGAGGTAGTAACGGCTCTGATACCACTGTAGGGTTACGAGGATGCTACGCTAGCCGGAAAACAAAATTTTTTTGACCTCATATACCAGGAACTACTGCTAGTTATAAATCACGGGATTACCACTAGACGCGCAGGTGCAGCGGAAGACGTCTCGGTGTAGACGTGCGCGTCATAGCGGTGCCGTGCAGTTGTTCACGTTCGTCCTTCATGTCTCCACATGCGGTTCGTCCTTGTGCTCCAGATGCAGCACCTCCGAGGTATCTCACACGTACAGGGAGGAAGCATCACGCCTCCAGACTGCTAGGTCTGCGAGGAGCAACAGGCGTGGGCGAAGGGCGACGACGGCAACTGTCTAATGAGATGGGTAAAACCTTGACCACCCTGCCCCTCTATTTATAGGCGTCCCTAATGAGCCCGCCGACTTGGAGGCCCATTAGCAAACCCTAATCTCAGTCTGACTCGAGTCCAACTCGAATCAGGCTTCCAACCCCTTAAGCGTGCGACCCTATGGGTTCACGCACACATAGACACGGCCCGAGTACTCCTACTCGCCCGATAGTTGACAGCGGCCTCTAGCAAGACGTGTCACCTCCTATGTATGCGCAAAGATCATATCAGACGAACCACCACAATCACATACATGTAATTCCCTTGCCACACAATATTTGGTCCAACCCATAGGTTAACACTTAACCTAAGCACGACCATGCATTTTATGATCCGATCATTTGAGTGGATCAGTGATATCTCTCTCGCTTGGAGAGGGGCAAATCCCATCTTGATCGTCTATGTCTCACAGCATGTTTCCTGACAAACCCGAAGACTATCTTTATGACTACCTTGTTACGAAGTAGCGTTTGACAGTCCCTAAGTAAGTCGATTCTCATCTTGAGTACATACCACAATCTCAGATCGAAGGACATAACGTACATGATGTGTAAAGAGATAATAACAACATCTCATGTTGGGTCAGTCCAGCCCCATGTTATACATGTGCCCACATTATTAGTTTGACATCTCTATGTCTATGACTTGTGAAACATAGTCATCAACCAATACATGTGCTGATCTAATATTCATGTGTGTCCTCACATGAACTCTGATTAGGGACAACTATCGAATAACCATACAAGTAAAAGAGTTTCACAGACAATTCACATAATCGCCAATCAATACAAGTTGTCTTTAATGGATATTCAATGGACATATAATAAATCATGGATACAATTTAAATATCATCATCTCTATGATTACCTCTAGGGCATATTCCCAATAGAAATCCCCACCAATCAGGGTGGGAAAAAGAATCTTAGAACAGAAGGAGGAAAGTTCAGACAAGAACTCAAATTTTTGGTCATCCTGAGCCGCTCCATATACTATCAATAGGTTCCACTTAATTCTATTAGCTTTATCCCACAAAGTTAGTTGAATCATATAATCTCCTTGTTGGAAAGACCCAACATCATATAAGTCTAGTGTGACCCCCACCAAAATCCCACCAGACTTACCTTTGGCTGGATTATATAACCAAAGATAATCCTGCGTAGGATCAAATTTTCTCAAAAGTCTTTCATCACACTCTTTAAGCATATCCTAAAGACCAATAAAATGAAACTTATTCTAAAATATAAGATCCTTCAGAAAAGTTGCAACTCCTTTTTTTTCTTAGACCTCTACAGTTCCAAATCAGACCTTGAATTGTCATTTATTTAAATTTTGTGTTCTTCTTTTTAGAGGGGGCAGCCTTAGGCTTCCTCCCTCTATTCTTGGTCAAGCCAGGATTTTCCTGGTCTTGCCTCCTCCCCTTATTTTTGGGAGATATATGAATGTTTTTTCTCTTTTCCCTTTTCTTTTTTCTGGATTCAACAAGAATGAATTCATCTGCTTCAGATGTTTCATCCTCAATTCCAAGGGAAGATTAAGACTATCACTTGTTTTATCCTCAACTGTTTCAGTTTGAGGGACAAGGTCCTTTTCTAACTATTTTTGAAATAAGTCATCCCTAGCATGGTCAAGATTCTTGAGCAGGTCAAAGGTTGCAATATCATTCTCATTTATTACTATTCCCAAATCAGAAGTGACAGAAATTAACTCTTCAATAGGAAGTGTAGAAAAGGAATTAGAATTCATAGGGTTACCTTCAAGATTCCTTTTCTGAGCCATCTTTTGATTCTTTTTCGTGGTAGTCATGGCAGTTGTGTTTCTGAGTCTTTCACTCCTCCTCATCTCCCAGGACCATGATCCTTCAGTATCACAGCAACATTTTTTGACTTGTTTTCCCCCAGAGTTGGTTCAAGAGCCACACTAATTTTCTAAGAGTCTGCATCCACACTCCCTTGGGTGTTGACTATGTTATCTTCTGTCGGAAAGACTTCAGGCGACAAAGAAATGTCAGCAGTATCCTCATTTGGCACTTTGTTCTCACCACCATCCATTGGATTACAAATATTATCCACAACCAAGGAGGCATCGGCATGCTTGTCACAAGATAACTCTTCCCCAAGAGCAGCAACATCTGCTTTGGTCTTGCTTTTTTGAAGATTGATCTCTAACTCAGTGTCCATGTACCACATTTGCCTGGAACATCATCCCTGCCCTTCTTTGTCACATCTCCCACCACCAGTGAGTTGACTGGTTTTTTGGGTGAATGAATCACTATCAGAGTCAGAGTCCTCAATTGTCTCAGGGATATGTACTTTCTCACCATCCTCGTCATCCTTGAATTTGTTGTATGCTTTCTTAGCATCCTTCATGAAAGAAGATTGACTTTTTTCTTTGGCATTCATCTTGCTAGGAGCAGACCAACATACTTTTTGTTTACCAGCGACCTTATCCACCTCCTTTTGTATGGCTAAGTCTTTTTCCACTTGTTTGCCTTCATTATTAGGAACAGTTGAGGTAGGATCTGCTTTGGGCTTTTTAGTAGGGGGAGTCTTGCACACCCACTTTGGTTGTGGTTCTGAGGGCCTTATCAGCACTGATATCTTGCACCTCCCTCTCAAACCCAAAGTCTATGATGTACATCCCTAAAGCCCCTTCAGCAGACTTAGGAACTCTGGAGACATCCCTACAAGCAATTCGTAGTCTGACATAATCATACCAAAACCTGGTCCCTTCATCAATCTCTATCATCTTCCCAACCAATCCACCAACCTTAGGCAAAGTTCTAATGGATCTTTGATCAGCAGGGATCTTACTGACTCTGAACCAAGCTGATTGCAGCACACCTTTTGCACCCACAGCAGGAGACCATGTCTCAATTTGATTTGAGCCTCATTTCTCATAGTAAGATTCTTGAGGTTGCTCCATTGAGCTGCCATTTTAGCTGTAGGAAACCTCAAGGGAAATTTTCCATCTCCAATGGGCCAAACACGCCACCTCCATGCATCAGCCCCAATGAGATTCATGAACTCCATTTCAATCTGTTTAGCATTGGCAAAACCACTAATCATAGAGATTACAGTGGTACTTGCCTTTTCTTTAGCAACCCTTGGGTCAATGCACTCATCAATGAACAGAAAGCTTTGATCCTCTACTTGCATAGCACATAGTTCCGGCCCAAAGTTCCAAGGCAAACATTTCATACAATCATATGTAGAATTATTAGCCAAGCCACAGATATCACACATCAGCCTACGACAATCCATAGTGTCATGGTTGTTCATAACACAGTTCTCACAAAATTTCTGAGAGGTCTGACCCGCAGCAGAAGAAGACCCGACATTGTATCTGTTTGGATTGTTACCTGTGTTTTGGGATCCCTCCCCTGGATCTGATTTTTTTAAGCCCATTGATCCTCTTGCCCGGTTTGCTCCAGATGCTTATCCCATTTGGGATCTCCCCTCAGATCTTGCCTTGACTGGTCTTCAGGTAGCTCCTCTTCCACATCTTCTTTCAGATCCTCTTCCCTAGCTTGCTCCTCTTTGCGTACCCATTGATGGATTCGGTTTCCAGTCCTCCCCCGACCACAGCCTTGACGCCCCCCTCCGAATCCGGTGTGGCCTTGCCCGAAGTTACCACGCCTACCACCACCCCTCGGTTGCATCGCAACCTTGATGATGGGAGCCACTTCAACGCGTACTACCTCAACTAAGGATCTAGTTGCCCCTTTTTCCATAGGTGGCCAACTATCTTGGATAGATTTTTGGTGGAGGAAGATAGGGCTAGCAGAGAGTTAGGGATAGAGAGATCTGAATCCCCCAATCTCGGATAGGGGTTTTCACCGCACAGCCCCGGTGCCCCGACTCGGGGTCACCCACCAGATTCCCCTCACCGCCCCTGAGATGTTGTCGCGTGTCACGATGGAAGGGTGCCGTCCCAAAATCCCTGGAATCACCTGCACCTTGGGTGGTAACCGGAACCACCCAGGGAAATGCTGAAAATGCCCAGTGCCATATGAACTCAGGTGAACTCCCTCTGATTCCGGTAGAGACCTGCCCCCTCCTCGATGATCCCAACAAAATTGTATAGGAATGGATTTTAGTTTCACAGATCCTCCAGTAATTTCATCGAACAGAGATTCTCCGTTTGTCCCTGGACCATTAGAATCCAGAGCATATGATCTGACAGTAGAATCGTTTCCTTTATTCTTCGCCGACGAGCAAGCTGCCTTCAAATCGGGAAGTCCTAGGATCGCCAACATGGGAACGAACTAGAGGCGACACGATTCGTGCTCACTCTAGTCGCTTTAACCCAGAGGCGGCACTATAGATGGGCAACGGGTCGTGCCGGGCCGGCTCGGTGAAAGGTCCTAAATGGCTAGAGGGGGGGGGTGAATAGCCTATAAAAAATTCTACAACAACACTTAAACAAACTTGTTATACAACTAAATGGCGTAGCAAAGATAGCGCTAGCTCTACAAAAGTGCAAGCCACCTATCCACAATATGAATCACTACACAAGATAGAAAAACTAGAATAGCAACAACATATAAATAATACTTGCAAGAATGTAACAAAAATAAGTACAAGAGATAGGAGTGTGTATACCGATCCGGCAAGAGATTAATAAATGAATATCAATGAATACCACGGAGACAAGTTGACACAATAATTTTTCCTCCGAGGTTCACTTGCTTGCCGGCAAGCTACGTCCCCGTTGTAGCGATACACCCACTTGGAGGTTCACGCGCTAATAGGCATCACACGCCTAACCCTCAATAGGGTGCCGCACAACCAACACAAGAAGGGGATCCACAAGCTACGAGCAATCCACTAGAGTTACCTTTGGCGCTCCGCCGGGGAAGGTACAAGAACCCCTTACAAATCACCGTGAGATGGCCACGAACAATCACCACTCGTGCCTAATCTCCTCCGCTGCTCCAAGCCGTCTAGGTGGCGGCAACCACCAAGAGTAATAAGAATATCCGCAGCAACCACAATCGCCAAGTGCCACTAGATGCAAACTCACAAGCAAATGCACTTGGATCTCTCGATCTCACTTGGATTCGCACTAACAAGCAAAGAGATCGGAGGGAGGGATTAGATCTTACTCAAGAGGATGTTCAAGAAGTCAGAGAGTCAAGAAGCACCCCCCAAAGGCGGCCACGTTCAATATATAGGGAAGGGGCGGCGGCGGCCCGAACCCTACCTTTCTGCGCTTGGTCGGTAGTACCGACCCCTCCTGGGCGGTACCACCGACAGAGTCAAACTAGCCGTTTTCCCATATCCCGCTGATTTCGGCAAACCACCGACCCCTGGTCGGTTCCTCCGAGGTCGGTAGTACCGATGTGATGGCGGTACTACCGCCAGGCCAAAAGGCGCCGCGACCAGAGAGCTCTGCGAAAAACCAGTCACTACCGCCTTGCGTCGGTACCACCGTGGGCGGTAGTACCGAGGTAATGGCGGTACTACCGGCAAGCCATTTTTCAAAAACAACAGAGAGCTCAGCAAAAAACTCGCCAACCACCGACCTTGGTCGGTAGTACCGGGCGCGGTACTACCGAGGTAATGGCGGTACCACCGCTAGGCCAAAAACGCCCCATCACAGAGAGGTCTGCACGCTGCCTCCTTGGGCGGTACCACCGACCCCTCCTGGTCGGTACCACCGGCTTCACACAGAAAAACCCATTTTCATCTCTGAGTTGATCCAAAACTATTTCAACAACTTCTCCTTTGCAAATGTGCTAACACCACCAAGTGTTTATCATCTTGTGCAAGTGTGTTAGCATTTTCACAATCATTTTCAAAGGATTCGAGTTAGCACACTAGGTCCTAATGCATATGCATGTATGAATTCACCTAGTGGCACTTGATAACCGCGGTCACTGAGATATTCCCCTCTTAATAGTACGGCTATCTATCCTAAACGCACTCACACCCTCTATGGTGTCTTGAGTGCCAAAACAAAATTCCTGTTTATACCTTTGCCATGATCTCCATAGGATTTTGCTTTTCTCTTCTTCGTCTTCCAAATGTGAGGCACTTGATCTATCTTTTGGCCATCACCACCAATATCATGATCGTCATTTAGCTTCCACATATGGTGTGTACCAACCTAGCTCATAAGCACTTCATGACATGGTTAGTACACTAGGTGACATCAATTACCCAAAACCAAACAAGGACTTTCAATCTCCCCCTTTTTGGTAATTGATGACAACCTTTTACAAAGATATATATTTGAAAATTTGAAACACCTCTACTAGTATTAGCTCCCCCTACATATGTGCTATAGTGTTTGGTTCAAGTTCGGCACATATGCATAGATATGAAATGTGGGAGAGTAATACTCTCAAATGATGCTAAGGTGTAAAGAATGGACCTTTGAAGCGTGATACCAATCGGAGTTGCCAATTTTCATCATCCTTAGCACCATGGTTAGCTAGACTTAAAAACAAACACTAGATACCTCATGAGATCAACATTATATGAAAGGATCTAGTATCACTTGTAAAAGCAACTTACATCTAGCTACCACTTATGCATGCTAGTGCACAAATCATCATTCAAAATTTATTTCTAGCATACATCACACAAGCATGTGTATTGAATTTAAACTTTTGCAATGCAATCACTCATATGAATATGCACATTCAAATGCAACAATAAGTTCATGAGCTTGCTCCCCCTACTTGTGTGCTCAAATTTTAATTGATCCTCCCTTTGTTATATATATCTATCTTAACCATTTCTCCCCCTTTGTCATTAAGTACCATAAAAGGCACACCAATTTTAGTAGGAGTTAAGTTAAACAAAAAGGTGATCAAGTTTGGTTCAACCTAGCAAACAAACATAAGATATTTAACACGGTTTGCTCTAGAGTAAGCTTCTTCACACATCTTTCAATGGTTATCTTACTCACGTCGGTTAAACCCTTGAATGCTTGTTTCCAAGATCAAACACTAGGTTCACAAGCCCATAAACATGTCATATGCTACCACTAGATCATATCAAACATAGAAGCAATAGTGGTACCATATGTACATCCAAAGTATTTTATTTTCATGAATGAGCCTATAAGATGCAAGGAATGACTAAATGCACTAAACATATCCTTAGCAAGAATGAATGTCATGCCACACAATTTTACCTTTGCTTTGTTGAAGGAGAGGCATGTCATATAACGGAGGGTGCATCAACTCATATTTGAGAAATCAAGTATATTCAATTCATTCCTTAGCTTGCAAAATCTCTTTTCATCAAGTGGCTTGGTGAATATATCGGCAAGTTGATCATCGGTACCAACACTCTCAATTGAAATATCACCCTTTTGTTGATGGTCTCTTATGAAGTGATGGCGAATGTCAATGTGCTTTGTTCTTGAATGTTGTACTGGATTGTTGGTGAGCTTTACTGCACTCTCATTGTCACATAGCAATGGTACTTGTTTGAATTTAATTCCAAAGTCATCCAAAGTTGCTTTCATCCAAAGTAATTGAGCACAACAACTTCCTGCGGATATGTATTCTGCTTCGGCGGTTGAAAGTGCAACACTGTTTTGCTTCTTCGATGACCATGATACAAGTGATCTTCCAAGTAATTGACATGTGCCCGATGTGCTTTTTCTATCCACTTTGCATCCTGCATAGTCGGAGTCCGAATATCCAATCAACTCAAAGTTTGACCCCTTGGGATACCACAATCCAACATTTGGTGTATGCTTCAAATATCTCAATATTCTTTTAGTTGCCTTCAGGTGACCCTCTCTTGGTGAAGCTTGAAATCTTGCACACATGCATACACTAAACATCACATCCGGCCTAGAAGCGGTCACATAAAGTAAGCTTCCAATCATAGACCGATACAACTTTTGATCCACCATGTTGCCACTAGCATCACTATCCAAATGTCCATTTGTTCCCATAGGTGTGCTAATAGCTTTTGCATCATCTAGACCAAACTTCTTAAGCATATCTTTGATGTACTTGCCTTGACTCACAAAAGTACCTTTCTTCATTTGCTTGACTTGAAGACCAAGGAAGTAACTAAGCTCTCCAATCATAGACATCTCAAACTCATTTGCCATCATATTCCCAAACTCTTCACAAAACTCTTGGTTGGTTGACCCAAAAATAATATCATCAACATATATTTGCAACACAAACAAGTCTTTGCCAATCTTCTTGGTGAAGAGAGTAGTATCAACCTTGCCCATCTTGAACCCTTTAGAGAGTAGGAAATCTCTCAACCTCTCGTACCATGCTCTTGGTGCTTGCTTCAAACCATACAACGCCTTCTTGAGCTTGTAAACATGGTTGGGCTTCTTGTCATCTTCAAAACCGGGAGGTTGTTCTACAAATACTAACTCATTGATATACCCATTGAGAAATGCACTTTTGACATCCATTTGATATAACTTGAAATTATGAGCACATGCATAAGCCAATAGAATTCTAATTGCTTCCATTCTTGCAACCGGTGCATATGTTTCTCCAAAATCAAGACCTTCAACTTGAGTGTAGCCTTGAGCTACCAATCTTGCTTTGTTTCTTACTACTATCCCATCTTGATCTTGCTTATTTCGAAATACCCATTTTGTTCCAATTACATTGTAGTTCTTTGGTCTCTCAACAAGTTCCCAAACTTGGTTGCGGGTGAAGTTGTTTAGCTCTTCATGCATAGCGTTTACCCAATCAACATCCATCAATGCATCTTCTATCTTGGTTGGCTCAAATGATGACACAAAAGAAAAATGCTCACAAAAAGATGCCAATCTCGATCTTGTTTGCACACCACTTCTAATATCCCCAACAATTTGATCTATGGGATGATCTCTTGCAATATTGGTTGGTTGGAGGATTTGCACTTGATTGCTTGGTTGAGATGAACTAGCTTGTTGATCTTCACTAGCACTTGATTGATCATGAGAACCACTAGCTTGATTTGCATCAACTTGCACATTTGAGGAGAACATCTGGTCATCTTCATTATCATCCACTTGTCTTGGCCTAATATCACCAATATCCATATTCTTCATTGCATTTGACAATTGAGTGCCTCTCACATCATTAAGATTTTCATTTCCTTCTTGAGAGCCCTTAGTTTCATCAAATTCAACATCATGCACTTCTTCAATAATACCACTAGCCAAGTTCCAAACTCTATATGCTTTGCTTGTTGTTGAATATCCAAGTAAGAATCCTTCGTCACATTTCTTCTCAAATTTGCTCAATCTTGCACCTTTCTTCAATATATAACATTTGCATCCAAAAACTCTAAAGTATGCGATATTTGGCTTTCTTCCATTTAATAGCTCATATGGTGTCTTCTCTAGCATGCCATGGCAATAGAGACGGTTGCTACAATAGCAAGCCGTATTGATAGCTTCGGCCCAAAAAGAATGACTGACATTGTATTCACTGAGCATAGACCTTGCCATATCAATCAAAGTTCTGTTCTTCCTTTCAACAATCCCATTTGATTGAGGAGTATACTTGGGTGAGAATTGATGTCTAATGCCAAAGTCATCACACAACTCATCAATTCTTGTATTCTTAAATTCACTCCCATTGTCACTTCTAACTTTCTTGATTGTTGTTTCAAACTCATTCTGACATCTCTTGACAAAAGTTTTGAAGATCTCAAAAGTTTCACTTTTATCACTAAGAAAGAAAACCCATGTGTATCTAGTGTAATCATCCACTATCACAAAGCCATATTTACTTCCACCGATGCTAGTGTATGTTGTTGGTCCAAATAAATCCATGTGCAATAACTCAAATGCTTTACTGGTACTCATCATGCTTTTCTTAGGATGGGTGTTACCAACTTGTTTTCCAGCTTGACAAGAGCTACAAAGTTTATCCTTCTCAAATGTGACATCTTTCAAGCCTCTAACTAAATCATGTTTCACTATTTTGTTCAACTGTTTCATTCCAACATGACCAAGCCTTCTATGCCATAACCAACCCAAACTGGACTTAGTGAATAAGCATGTTGACAATTGTGTTCCACTAGCATTGAAATCAACCAAGTAAAGGTTCTCATATCTAAATCCTTTAAATATCAAATTTGAGCCATCTACACTTATGATTTCTACATCATCAACTCCAAAAATGCATTTGAAACCAAGATCACACAACTGAGCAACTGACAGTAAATTGAAGTTCAAGCTCTCAACTAGCAACACATTTGAAATGCTCATGTCATTGGATATTGCAATCTTACCAAGCCCTTTAACCTTGCCTTTTCCATTGTCACCAAATGTGATAGAGTCAAAACCATGATTGCCACTTGAATTGATTGAATCGAACATTCTTGAATCTCCTGTCATATGTTGAGTGCACCCACTATCAAGCACCCAATGCCTTCCTCCGGCTTTATAGTTGACCTACAAGAACAAATCAATTCTTTTTAGGTACCCAAACCTTTTTGGGTCCTCCAAGATTAGTGACCAAACTCTTTGGTACCCAAATGGCTTTCTTCTTTGAGCCCACAATTGGTGCACCAATGAATTTAGCTTTCACACCATTAACACCTTTGGTAAGCAAATAGCAAGAATCAAACTGAATAGAGGATACATTAGCAATCTTGTTCTTGTTTTTGCAATATAGCTCTATATGCCCACTTTGCTTGCATCTAGTGCAAAACCGACCATTGCTCTTCACAAAACTAGTTTTGTGAGTAGCAAAAGCCGCCTTGCCATTCTTGGGGGTATAGCCCAATCCCTCTTTGTGGAGAGAAAAGCGTTGGCTACCCAAGCACTTAAGCAAGCGGGCCTCACCACCATAGGCTTTACCCAAGGCGTGAGTGAGCTCATTTACCTCCTTCTTCAATGTCTCATTTTCAACCATGAGTGAGGCATCACAAGTGAAGCCATCATCCATAGATGAAGTAGTAGTGGTAGATGATGAGCTACATGAAGGGTTAGTAGCAGCAACAATAATAGGCTTATAGAAAGATTCATCAATTATATCACAAGCTATGCCTATGTCACATGTTTTAACCACTTTTTCAGTTTTAGCTTGATCAACAAGTGAGGAGTGAGCTTCCTTAAGCTTAGTGTGAGCATTGCCAAGCTCCTCATGGGCTTCCACTAGCCTCTCATGAGTAGCATTGAGCTCCTCAAAGGATTGCTCAAGAGCTTTTAGTCTCTTTTGCAATTCTTTGCACTCCTTTCTCTTTTTATCAAAATGTTCTCTAGCATCATCAAGCATTTCAATTAATTCATCTTTAGTGGGTTCATCATCATCACTATCATCACTATCACTCTCATCATCATCAGATAGTACCTTTGTGGCCTTAGCCATGAAGCATGATGGAGTATCGAAGATTGAAGGCTTGTTGTTGATAGCAATACTTGCAAGTGCCTTCTTCTTGCTTGTCTTGTGATCTTCATTATCACTATCTTCATCACTATCACTTGTGGAAGCATCACTATCCCAAGTGACCATGTATGATTGCCCCTTCTTCTTCTTCGTGTAACTCTTCTTTTCTTTCTTCTCCCTCTTCTTGTCCTTCTTGTTGTCATTGTCATCATTTTCACTGTTGTATGGACATTGAGCAATGAGATGGTCCTTGCTACCGCACTTGAAGCACCTTCTTGGTTCATCCTTATTCTTGTATGATGTCTTCTTCCTTCTTGCCCGGTAGCCCTTCTTCTTCATGAATTTGCCAAATCTTTTAACAAATAAGGCCATCTCTTCATCTTCATCGTCACTAGCATTTGAGCAATCATCTTCACTTGATTCTTCCTTCTTTGCTTTTCCCTTGCTCTTGGTCTTGGATGATGATGTTGTGGCTTTGAATGCCACACTTTTCTTCTTTTCATCCTTCTTCTCTTCTTCTTCATTTTCTTCTCTATATGTGTCATCGGTCATCACATCTCCAAGTACTTGGTTTGGTGTCATTGTGTCCAAACCACTTCTTACTAGCAAAGTAACCAACATACCAAACCTCTTTGGGAGGCATCTCAAGAACTTGTGTGAGAAGTCCTTGTCCTTCACTTCTTCCCCAAGTGCCTTTAGATCATTGACTAGCACTTGTAGCCTATTGAACATCTCCGGCACACTTTCATCTTCCTTCATCTTGAAGCTTGCAAACTTCTCCTTGAGAATATAAGCCTTTGCTCCCTTGACTGCTTGAGTGCCCTCATATGACTCTTCTAGTTTCTTCCATGCCTCATTAGCCAGTTCCATGCCCTTGATTTGCTCAAACACATTTGCATCAATAGCATCATGAAAAGCACTGAGAGCAATATCATTGTTTTGCATCTTCTCTTCTTCGGCATTGGTGAGATGCTCTGGATCGACTATCTCAATCTTTGTTTCTACCACACTCCAAATTTTTCTATTGATTGACTTGATGTGAGTAGTCATCTTTGCCTTCCAATAACTGTAATTTGTGCCATCAAATTGGGGTGGCCTTTTAGTGTTGTTGATATGAGCCATTTTGACACCGAAGGTTGTTAAGCCTTGAATAAACGGTGACCTCGCTCTGATACCACTTGAAAGGTCCTAAATGGCTAGAGGGGGGGGGTGAATAGCCTATAAAAAATTCTACAACAACACTTAAACAAACTTGTTATACAACTAAATGGCGTAGCAAAGATAGCGCTAGCTCTACAAAAGTGCAAGCCACCTATCCACAATATGAATCACTACACAAGATAGAAAAACTAGAATAGCAACAACATATAAATAATACTTGCAAGAATGTAACAAAAATAAGTACAAGAGATAGGAGTGTGTATACCGATCCGGCAAGAGATTAATAAATGAATATCAATGAATACCACGGAGACAAGTTGACACAATAATTTTTCCTCCGAGGTTCACTTGCTTGCCGGCAAGCTACGTCCCCGTTGTAGCGATACACCCACTTGGAGGTTCACGCGCTAATAGGCATCACACGCCTAACCCTCAATAGGGTGCCGCACAACCAACACAAGATGGGGATCCACAAGCTACGAGCAATCCACTAGAGTTACCTTTGGCGCTCCGCCGGGGAAGGTACAAGAACCCCTTACAAATCACCGTGAGATGGCCACGAACAATCACCACTCGTGCCTAATCTCCTCCGCTGCTCCAAGCCGTCTAGGTGGCGGCAACCACCAAGAGTAATAAGAATATCCGCAGCAACCACAATCGCCAAGTGCCACTAGATGCAAACTCACAAGCAAATGCACTTGGATCTCTCGATCTCACTTGGATTCGCACTAACAAGCAAAGAGATCGGAGGGAGGGATTAGATCTTACTCAAGAGGATGTTCAAGAAGTCAGAGAGTCAAGAAGCACCCCCCAAAGGCGGCCACGTTCAATATATAGGGAAGGGGCGGCGGCGGCCCGAACCCTACCTTTCTGCGCTTGGTCGGTAGTACCGACCCCTCCTGGGCGGTACCACCGACAGAGTCAAACTAGCCGTTTTCCCATATCCCGCTGATTTCGGCAAACCACCGACCCCTGGTCGGTTCCTCCGAGGTCGGTAGTACCGATGTGATGGCGGTACTACCGCCAGGCCAAAAGGCGCCGCGACCAGAGAGCTCTGCGAAAAACCAGTCACTACCGCCTTGCGTCGGTACCACCGTGGGCGGTAGTACCGAGGTAATGGCGGTACTACCGGCAAGCCATTTTTCAAAAACAACAGAGAGCTCAGCAAAAAACTCGCCAACCACCGACCTTGGTCGGTAGTACCGGGCGCGGTACTACCGAGGTAATGGCGGTACCACCGCTAGGCCAAAAACGCCCCATCACAGAGAGGTCTGCACGCTGCCTCCTTGGGCGGTACCACCGACCCCTCCTGGTCGGTACCACCGGCTTCACACAGAAAAACCCATTTTCATCTCTGAGTTGATCCAAAACTATTTCAACAACTTCTCCTTTGCAAATGTGCTAACACCACCAAGTGTTTATCATCTTGTGCAAGTGTGTTAGCATTTTCACAATCATTTTCAAAGGATTCGAGTTAGCACACTAGGTCCTAATGCATATGCATGTATGAATTCACCTAGTGGCACTTGATAACCGCGGTCACTGAGATATTCCCCTCTTAATAGTACGGCTATCTATCCTAAACGCACTCACACCCTCTATGGTGTCTTGAGTGCCAAAACAAAATTCCTGTTTATACCTTTGCCTTGATCTCCATAGGATTTTGCTTTTCTCTTCTTCGTCTTCCAAATGTGAGGCACTTGATCTATCTTTTGGCCATCACCACCAATATCATGATCGTCATTTAGCTTCCACATATGGTGTGTACCAACCTAGCTCATAAGCACTTCATGACATGGTTAGTACACTAGGTGACATCAATTACCCAAAACCAAACAAGGACTTTCACTCGGCCCAATGGAGGTCGGGCCTAGATTGCCCACCGTGCCCTTTGGGTCGTGCCTATCAGGCCCGCGGGTCTGATCTCTGGCCCAGGCACGACCCAGGCTTAGAACGGGTCAGCCCGAAGGCCCGCCGGGCCTGCCAAGCCCGCCAGTGAAAGTTGGATATATATATGTGTATATATATACTTTTATATTTATAAATATGTATTTATATATATTTATATTTACTTATATATATTTATTTATAGTTATATATAGATATTTATGTTTATTTATATAATTTTTTTTATATATACTTGTTGACACAAAAATTCGGTCGGTCGCGCCAACACACTCGAGCGCACGGTCCTCAGAGGGCGTACAGAGCAAGGTCCTGACCTCCTGAACCTTCAACGGGTGACGATGTCGAATCTCCGTGAGATCAACTTTGGGCGTGCCAGTCAATTTGACCTGTAATTGACAAGGAGAAGAAAAAGTTGTCAAATTGTGGAATTTGCCGGTTTAGTGCCAGACAGCTCCAAATTGCACGGCTCTAATATAGCCATTTATTATTAGGATATTGACTACCAAGTCCACTCACAAAAGATTGCATGAAGCATTAATAAAGATATAAAACAGAACGGTTATGATATGTATAAAGAAACATTTGTAACAGAAGAACAGCCGATGAGCTTAAAAATATTAGCAGAATAAAGATCTATATGTACATCTAAAAAACGTAAAATCAATGTATCGACTAATTGCACAGGTAGTTCTATGTTGGGTGTTTCCATACAGCCATAATAACAAATAGATCGATAAAATAGCTTAATCATCAACAGTGGGGTATCTCCGTACAGCCATAAAGATAATCGAACTACATCATGTCCGATGTAACAAGCAGGTACATTGATTTCAAGTAGCTTAAGAATTCATATTACGAAGAAAGTGTGACTGGATCGGCTATTTTAGCCGATACAAGGTCCATGAGGCACGAACAAGATCTATCTGTTAGAACCATCATTCAACTTAAGATCAAACAAATCTAATCTACCATATATGTCAATGGGGTTCGGAAATAAAGCCATAACAAATATGCAAGATCAAAATCTACTTGTTCTTAGATCAAAATCATAGTTTTATCGGATATCTCGAATGCACAACATGTAACAATCAAGATTGACAAAATAGTCGATGAGAAGCTTGAATCGGCTATTTTTCTATTGTGAGCATGAAAAACATCAGGATAGCCGAGAATAAGCGTCCTTTAAGCTTAAGATACTTTGTCAATCTTGATTGGGCAGGATATTGTTTAAAACGTAAAGAAACAAATTAAAACATAGAACAACATCGGTAACTTAATGAATCTATTGGCTAGCCAAACCAATAAAGTCGATAACTAGTCAAGATCGACTAAAGTAAGAGATTGATCAAAGTCAAGACAGTCTTACAAAAGATGAACTTAGACCGATAACTAGCCATGTCATAGCTTAACAAGAGTTTGGTCGATGCCAAATACAGCCTTATTATACAATGACACGAACCATTGGTGAAACTTACAAGCAAACCGGAGGTCGGTCGAAGCCGATGCAGCCCTGCCTGATTGAAGGTCTCGCCGAGATCTACATTACTCGTACTCCTAGGGTTTTGGTTGGTGGCCGGTATGTTGATTGATTGGATGGTCCTCTACAAAATCCGGGTTTCTAGCTATATATAACCCGGTTGACTTCTGTCCTAACACGACTAGGTTACATAATAGAGAAAACAAAAGATGACCCGGACTCAAACTCTTCGGCCGAACCCAATATGTCTCTAAAGCTTGTCACGTCGGGTCTATACAAACTTTGGTTGTGCCCGGGTTAAAGCATCCATTTTATTTTTCTGGACGATTTCTTTACTAACAAAAATCAGTCATTTTGTGCTCACCAAACAATAATCCTTTCGGTTCAAAATCTGGTGTAAACACGTGCCCCCCAATTTTGGGATGAAAATTATTTTATTCCGAAAATGCTATCTCCTTTCTTGGGGCCCGAACGACTAACTCCTCTTTAGTCGATCGGCTGATTCTTCTTCCCAACCGTTATTCCTTCCACTCAGGGTCATTCTCAAACCCTAGCCCTTTGAAGACAGCTGCCACCACTTGATTTTGAGCCAAGAAATTCTCTAAGAACTTAAATCCAATACTCCCACGAAGTCAAATGGCGACTCAAGATTCCATCTCGGAGGTAAAGATTTGGCCTTTTAGCACCCCCTTTTCCGATGATTCTCTGCTCGGCATATATTATTATTTTTTTACATTTTGAAATTTCAGGTGCTTCACGACCAAATTCTTATTCCGATTCAAGATAACCCGAACAACTTCTTCCTCAGCCCAATCGGCAATCTTGACCCTACCGACGCCATCATCGCAAAAACTCAGCGGATCCCTTTCAAGAATTCAGACTTTGCCTCAAAGCATTGGGGTAAGACCCCTTTCAGGAATTGGCCATCAATGATTTCAGGCTAGAGAAATTGGCTAATCAAAGTGGAAGCTAAAAAGAAATCAGACTGGACCCTTCGTAGCCTAGACCAGTGTATTTCTTTATCTCTAGCAGACATGAAAAGGAACGAGCCAATGCTGAAGGCCGCCTGTTACTTCTGGTCTGGAACCTTCAACTCTTTCATGTTCAGACAAGGATCGATGACTCCTACCTTAGCCGATATACACATGTTGACCGGCTTAAATATCACTAGATCAATCAACCCCTACAGTCTCCAAACCAAGCCTTCCATCAAACTTGGAAATCTCAAGACTGGTGGTTGGTCCAGCTACATCACCACCTTCAATGCTTCTCAGTCCAGTGTTTCAGAACGAGAGCACATCATCTTCTTGAACATGTGGTTGGAGAAGTATTTATTTTGTGTGCAGAGCTGTGGCCCGACTTCAATTTTTTTGGCACTAGCAGAGAAATTGTCTGTGAACTCAGACATACCTTTGGGAAAATATCTCCTGGGTGCTTTGTATAGCATGTTGAATAAAGTAGCCCAAAGCCTATCCCATCAGTAACAGGTCCCTGGTGGTTGCTTCAGCTTTGGCTCAATCTTCATCTACAGAGACTGGCAACCCCAGATTTGAGGACTCTGTCTTTCCCATCTCTGTATCCAGATGACCAAGAAAAAATACTAGTCGATGATGCCAAAGTGAGGAGATGCACCTATTTTGGAGAAACTGCTGCCACGATATTCATTGATGAATCAGCCAGTTTCTTCTTTAAGATTTTCTATAAAGGACTCCCTGCAGCTTCCTTCAATTTGTTTCAATATCCAGATATTGCAGATTTTGAGAATCCATATACCTTCAGATTTCATAGAGAATGTGATGATGAAGGTTTAAAAATCTTGTGTCAAATAATGAAGCCTTGTCTTCTGCCGACTGAAATTAGGCATGGTAGGAAAAAATCTCCCATGTCTTATGAATTTTATCACCCTGTCATGTCAGCCAGGCAGATAGGTTTTGGTTAGGTGCCCCCAGCTCTCTATTTTGCTGATAAGCTCAGACCAAGGGAAGCAGTAAATTCAGCCTTAGAGTATAACAGAATACTCCAATTAGAGCAATCTGTTTCCTTAAAGATGGTCAGAGAATGGAATTGTCAACCCTTCTCCTCATCTTCTTTCAAAGACTGGTGGCAACAATGGAGCATCCATCTTTTCAATGAAGCTGTGGCCACCTACTGTCTTAAATTGGATTTAGACTTTCAAGCAACTGATGAGGCAAGACTTAATTTCTTCTCAAATTCCATATTCTTACCATTTGTTTTCTTCTGACATCATATGATAAATACTTGCAGGATTTGGTCATTCTAAACCCACCAAAAATGGATTACCATGTATGGTGTCCAAATCCCAGGATTGGTTGTGATGCTCCTACCATCAAATCTTTGATGAAGAGGAAGGCTTCTGACATTCCAGATGACCAAACTCTTAGTACTTTCATAAAAGAAGTTGGTTCCTCCAAGAAGCAAAAGACTGATAGGCCAATCACTAAAGTTACATCCAAGAGGAAGAAGAAGGACATCTCTGATGGCAGCCAATCCTTGATTGAAAATGTTAATATAGAAGTAAGAAAAATTGTCTCCCTTGTTCTCATTACCTAGTTTGTAACTCTTTCTGCCTCTTAATTTTCAGGAGCAAACTGATACTCAAAATATTGAGTCTGAAATGCTTCCTCTTCCTAACATTGATCAAGAGTCTACTCAACCAGGTATACTTTTAGTCGATATCTTTATCTTCCTTAGTGGATGACCTTTGAAAACTGATGAAGATTTCTTTCAGATGCACTCCCTAAGCCTTCTTCAATTATCCCAAAACTTCAAGTCATCCTATCTGACCAGGTGCTTTTAAATAACACTACCTCTTCTTTCAATAGTTTTTTACTCGTGATCATTTATACATTCATCTGTTCAGGACAAAGGACAGTCCTCTTCTCCTACCATTCCAATGAAGAAAAAACTCCTGCACTAGAATCTCCCAGAAGGCCCTCCGAAGAAATCAAGGCTCGGCTACAGCTGCTACTCCCCCTCTTAGAGGTTAACATATCCGATCTAGTGCAGGATGCAAAAGGAATCCGATACATATTTGACCTGATCAAGAATGATATACCAGATAACCTCAACAAAGCTCTGGTTCATGTCGCCGACATAGAGTTCCTTCAGTCAGAATTTAATGAAGCCAAGGCCAAACTTGTGGCACGCGAAGCCCAGGCCGATCTTCCAAGCAAGGAGCAACAATGCATCTCTGATATGACGTCCACAAAGGATGCAATAGACCAACTGAACAACGACTCCACTGTCCTTATTGGCAGTTTATCCTCCCTGGAATCCGAGAGGGGTCAGCTAATAGAAAGGCTTTGAGCCATGGATGAACAGATTGCATTGAAGAAAGAAAATCTGGCTAGGATTCCAAATACAATCCAAGACAAGAAGAGAAAAATGGCATCCCTTCGCAATGATCTTCAACACGTCAAGGACAATAAGAAGCCAATTCGAGGCTCAATCGAAGAAGATAAAAAGAAGATAGCTGATATAGATGTCATTCGCTTGAATGCTTTGAATGTATTGAAGTCTGTGCTGAACATGTAACTCTGCTTGTCTGTAATCTCTATCTCTCGGTCCTCCCTTGTAAACATTTATATGTTCCATCAGTTTGGTTGGTGTTTAAGATACTATATCAGCTATCCTTTCAGCCGATATTATCCATTCACTTCATCTTTCATTGTTTAGCTGATCAGTACTCATAACAGCCCTCGTGCTTATTAGTCGATTCGCCTTAGGATCTGGATCTAAGGGTGTTCTTGAACCGACGCCTTTTCACCCTCTCGAGGCTTACTCATAAATATAAACCATCAGCTTCCCGAACACACCACGCATCCATCGCCCCACTCTTCGGCTTTTCACTCTTCCAAGTCGCCGACTTTTCTCCTTCTCCAACTAGCAACCAAAACAATGGCAGATAATTGTGGCAAGCGTCCCGCCAAAGAGTCAGAATCTGTTGATGGCCCTCTGGCGACTCGCTGTTGCGTGCTCGGGTAACGATTTTCCCCTCAAAAATTTATTATGCTCTGAAACTTCTCATTCATCCGAGGAAAACCCTAACTTTTCTGTAGTCCTTCTCCTCCGGCGGACGGCCAAGGCCCCAGTCAACCCCCATCGGGTCACGGGTTGGCATTGGATGATGACGCCTGGGCATTCATCCGGGGCTACTCCGACACCCGACGCCTCCTTGAAGAAGAGCGCCGCTGAACCGCCCGTACCGTGGAGGAGCGAGAGGTCCTCCGCGCTCGCCTCAACAGTGTTCTGGAACACCTAGAGGTGTCCGACGCCAGGGTCATCGGTATATTTTCTTCACATCCTTCGATTTCATCATCTTCAATTCACCTCCGCATAACAGCTCTAGCCAATCTCTGGTGATTTGTTTGTTTGAACATTTAGCCAATTTGTTCTTTATTCGATTAAATCGGCTACCTTTCAACTTTGATTTCTTTTTTGTTCAATCACAGAGCTCCAACATCAGCTCGACTGGCTCCCAGGGCGGGCAACGACAATTGCTGATCTTGTGAATGCCCGAGGAGAAACTCTGCAGGCGCGTCTCGAGGACGTTGGGACGCGCATCAGGGAGCTGGCCCTCCATGCTATTTGCCATGGTGCTACCTTTGCCCTCGCCGGAGCCGAGCTCAGCGGCGCTGAGATCTCCGGGGAAGTCTCTCCCTCCTTCGTCGGCGCTAGGACGAGGGAAGATTTCAGGCAGCTGGTGGAGGAGTTCCAACCCCTGGGGCTCGCCGTGACGGAGGTGTCGCACCTAGAGGATCTCCTGAACAAGTTGCATTTAGATTAGTTTTGTTTTAATGTTTCCCTTGTAAATCCGGCCTTTTTGGCTGAACAAACTTGAACAAGTATAAGCCTGTTCCTGCATCGTCAGGCTTAAACAATCTTGTTAAATACTCTCGTTTGGTGTCCTTTGCGCTATCACTGAGTTTCCAAAATTTCCCTTTTTATTTATTTCTTTGAATGTTCTAAAGGAAATATTTCCTCAGTATCGGCTATCAATTGGATACCAAAGACGATACATAAATATCGGTTGTTTTTGTTCTGAAGGCAATACATTAGTATCGGCTATATAAGTCGAGACAAAGCTAATCTCTGCTCAAAAAGGAATAACTTTGACTACTTAAAAATACATCGGCCTTAACTTATTTCAACCACTTAAGCCGATGTAAATCTTCTAATTAATTACTTGACTAGATATATTCTTTGAAACCGACTGCTTGGATCGGCTATTGACTATCATCAGTTGTTTTGAGAAAGTCTTCCTCAAGAGTCTTCCCAGAAAAGCACTCCATGCTATCAAAGTTCCAATACTACTTCCACAGTGTCGCTGATCCACTGAATTACATTCTGATGCATGGTAGATGGGACACAACAATTGGCGTGGATCCAATCCCTTCCAAGAAGCACACTGTAGGATCCTTTTGCATCGACCACAAAGAAAGTAGTCGGCATACTCTTACTGCCAATCGTCAACTCAACACAAACAACACCCTTAGTAGCCGATACGTTGCCAGCAAAGTCGGTCAACCTCATATCGGTCTGAGTCAAGTCTTCTGTAGTCTTGCCAAGCTTTCTAAAGGTGGCATGTGGCATCAAATTAACAGTTGTCCCTCCATCGACTAACATCCTGTTCAGAGGCCTTCCATCAACAAACCCTTTCAAATACAAAGCTTTCAGATGGGAATGTCTCTCGGGTTTTTGAAATGTGGCTTCTTCTGCTTGATATATCCACTGAGCAACCGCTTCTTCATCATCAGATTCATGATCAGATGATCTAAACTCAGCAGGTAGCATGAATAGAGCAGCGATATTAGCTGATGACTCATCTTTATCAGTTATTTGTTTTACCTGCCAGACTTTGTGTTTTTTCTTCTGGGTTTCATCATTCCTTAGTCTTTGGACCCATCGCTTCTGGCTTTTGGTCAATCCACCAGGACACCATTGTCCCTCTTGCCAAGGATGATCATTATCGGTCAATCTTTCTCCAAGTTGATTATGAACATTTTCATTTTTTATGCGTCGATCTGTCTTTTCAAATCTTAATCTTTCATGTACAGATCGACGGTTGTTTCTCGACTGCCTATACTCCCAATACTGATCACTGCATTCCAGGCAATTACGAAGAGCGGGGAGTTTCAGTCCTTCATTCCAACAATTTGAAGAAAGGGCAGTCCCAATGATTCTTTTCTTCATCCCTAACACGCCTTTCTTCTTCACGAGACCTGTTATACTCTTCTTCTTCAAGCCACTTTTGATACTCCTGCTCATCTCTTTCTCTTTGCATTTGGCTCCTTTCTTTCTGACGTTGCCATTTGTTCAATAAGATTCTGACAGTTGGACGCCTCCTTGTCTCACCAGCCTTTGAAGTTTCAGGTTGATCATGTTGATTAGCATTTTTCTTTCCTTTCATTTCCTGATACTCCTTGGATGTTAGCTGTTTCTTTGGATCAACCGTCCCAGCTGTCTTGGCTTTGTCAGAAGTCAATACTTTGATTTCACTCCGAGGTGCAAGAGCCACCATATTCTGTGGAAAAGGATGGTCATTGATGCTCATGCCCTTGGCCTTTTCTAGGCCAATCCTTCCTTTAACGATAGCCCTTTGGATCATATCTCTGAAAACTCGGCAATCGTTAGTAGTATGGGTACCAGAATTATGAAACTTGCAGTACCTTTTATTTTTGAGCTCTTCAGCTGATGGGATATTGTGATTCCCAGTTAACTTGCTTTAACCCTTCTCTAGCAAGTAGTCAAATATCTTATCGGCTTTAGTAATGTCAAAGCTATATTTTACATCCTTCTCGGTACTTTTAGCTTTTGCCCAGGGCATGTACTCGTTGTTCTTCCAAGCCCAGTCCACAGCAGCCACTTCATCTTCGCTCTCATCACTTGAATTATTGTCTTCCTCTTGTGAGAAGAAAAGACTCTCTGCATTATAGGCTTTCTTGGGTTTGAAAACCTGATTGTATCGATTCTGAGCATCAATATTTGCCACCTTCTTAGCTAAATTGGCTATATTGTTACAACCAAAGCCGATTTTTTCTCTGATGGCAGGTATCAGCCCCCGAATTGCAATGCTGACAATTTCTAAATCTGATAATGATAAGGTATAGCACTGATTTTTAACCTCTCTGAACATCTGAAGATACTGGCATCCAGATTCATTATTTCCTTGCCTTGTATCGACTAAGTCTACAAGACTTTTTCCAATACCCCAGAATCAAAGTACTTATGGAACTTGTCTTCCAAATCCTCCTAGCTTCGAATGGAATTGGGTGGCAGAGATGAAAACCATGAGAAAGCTGAACCAGACAGGGATAAAGGAAATAATCTGAACCAACTTCCTCGAGCTGGACTAAAAACTGAGTAATATGTTCCATGGTCGTCACTGAGTCGGTTCCTGTGAATTTGGTAAAATCAGGGATCCTATATATTGGAGGAAAAACAACCTGATCAAACCACTCCGGATATGGTTTCTTGTAACCAGTCATCGTAGATTTTGGTGTTAAGCCAAATTTCTTTTGAACCAAGTCAGTGACCCGACTCATCAGCTGATCAATTTGATTCACCGGCCCTTGATAGCCGATGTTCTGCTCCCCGAAGGCATTGCCATGATATCCCGGGTTCTCCTGAGCGTCCAAGGTATAAAAATCCGAAACATAATGATATCCGGGAGGAATATCACCAGGTGCCACACTTCCTTGGTATGGTGGTGCATTGAAATCTCTAGCAATGCACCTTGCATGGGGAGCTATTTTTGTAGCCGATGAGTATATGTTATTACTCATATTCGGTTGTTGCATTGGCTGCGGCGTCACGCCCCCAGGGCTGACAATCATTTGGTTTCCATTGCCATTAGGGCCATTGATCTGTGGTCCATCAGAAGTTCCAGCTCCTTGATTATTTCTAATGGTATATGTTGGACCCCTCTTATCATCGCCTAAATTGAAGGCCTCTTTAATGGCATTTGTGAGACTATTGAGGAACACTTCATTGTGATTTATCAGAGTGGCAGACATTGCTTTGCTGATCACTTCTTGGATGGCATTGTGCTGGACCTGAACCATTGGATCAACATGGCCATCTAGAACCACCCTTGGTAAATGAGACTTTTGGATAATCTTCTTATCCCTGCTTTTACTGAAGCTCAACAGACACATGTAACGATATTGTTCAATAGTTTCCTCTATCAGGCATCGAAGCTCATCTCGAAGTTCCTCCATTGTCACGTTCAACACATCTTCATTATTGATTATCATGATCAGACGATTGTGTCCCACTGGGTGTGCCAAAAGAATGTGTTGACACAAAAATTCGGTCGGTCGCGCCAACACACTCGAGCACACGGTCCTCAGATGGCGTACAGAGCAAGGTCCTGACCTCCTGAACCTTCAACGGGTGACGATGCCGAATCTCGGTGAGATCGACTTTGGGCGTGCCAGTCAATTTGACCTGTAATTGACAAGGAGAAGAAAAAGTTGTCAAATTGTGGAATCTACCGGTTTAGTGCCAGACAGTTCCAAATTGTATGGCTCTAATATAGCATTTGTTATTAGGATATTGACTACCAAGTCAACTCCCAAAAGATTGTATGAAGCATTAATAAAGATATAAAACAGAATGGTTAGGGTATGTATAAAGAGACATTCGTAACAGATGAACAACCGATGAGCTTAAAAATATTAGCAGAATAAAGATCTATATGTACATCTAAACAGCGTGAAATCAATGTATCGACTAATTGCACAGGCAGTTCTATCTATTAACAGTGGGGTGTTTCCATACAGCTATAATAACAAATAGATCGATAAAATAGCTTAATCATCAACAGTGGGGTGTCTCCATATAGCCATAAAGATAATCGAACTAGATCATGTCCGATGTAACAAGCGGGTACATTGATTTCAAGCAGCTTAAGAATAAATATTATGAAGAAAGCATGACTGGATCGGCTATTTTAGCCGATACAGGGTCCATGAGGCACGAACAGGATCTATCTGTTAGAACCATCATTCAACTTAAGGTCAAACAAATCTAATCTACCACATATGTTAGTGGGGTTCGGAATTACAGCCATAACAAATATGCAAGATCAAAATCTACTTGTTCTTAGATCAAAATCACAGTTTTATCGGATATCTCGAACGCACAACATGTAACAATCAAGATTGATAAAATAGTCGATGAGAAGCTTGAATCGGCTATTTTTCTATTGTGAGCATGAAAAACATCAGGATAGCCGAGACTAAGCGTCTTTTAAACTTAAGATACTTTGTCAATCTTGATTGTGCAGGATGTTGTTTAAAACATAAAGAAACAAATTAAAACGTACAACAACATCGGTAACTTAATGAATATATTGGCTTGCCAAACCAATAAAGCTGATAACTAGTCAAGATCGACTAAAGTAAGAGATTGATCAAAGTCAAGACAGTCTTACAAAAGACGAACTTAGACCGATAACTAGCCATGTCATAGCTTAACAAGAGTTTGGTTGATACCAAATACAGCCTCATTGTACAATGACACGAACCATTGGTGAAACTTACAAGCAAACCGGAGGTCGGTCGAAGCCGATGCAGCCCTGCCTAATTGAAGGTCTCGTCGAGATCTACATTACTCCTACTCCTAGGGTTTTGGCCGATGGCCGATATGTTGATTGATTGGATGATCCCCTACAAAATCCGGGTTTCTAGCTATATATAACCCGGTTGACTCCTGTCCTAACACGACTAGGTTACATAATAGACAAAACAAAAGATGACCCGGACTCAAACTCTTCGGTCGAACCCAATATGTCTCTGAAGCTTGTCACGTCTGGTCTATACAAACTTTGGTTGTGCCCGGGTTAAAGCATCCATTTTATTTTTCTGGTCGATTTCTTTACTAACAAAAATCAGTCGTTTTGTGCTCACCAAACAATAATCCTTTTGGTTCAAAATCTGGTGTAAACAATACTTATATATAATTATGTATATATATCGGGCCGGGCTGGGCCGCCGTGCCGAGGTTCTGGCCCAGGCACGGCCCTAGGGACGGGACGGGCCGGGCCAAAATGGCGGGCTTTGGGCCAGGCTGACGGGCCCGGGCTTTATGCCCATCTATAGGCAGCATGCTTCGTGCTCAACTCCGGTCGTTCAGCCTTCAAGACGGCACGATTCGTGCTCGACTCCGGCGGAGGGCGATTCCAATCATCGCAAAGAAGAAGGAATGTTGTTCACCTGGGTCGACGAAGGTAGGGCATCGTCTTCCTTTACGCTAACCGATCCCCGCTCCTCATGGCTGGGAATCGGTTCGAGATAACTGGAGGAGAAGGGTTGCGCCGTCGGATTGAGCCGAGACGAGTCGCCCACCCCGTCGAACCTCCGGTGAGAAGGCCCAGTCGGCCGCGGCGCCGGTGCCTTGACCGTCGCCCCAACCGACATCGGCTCCGTCCACACACTATCAAGTAGGAGGGATTTTAAAGTATACTATATTATATATTCACTGTGTAGATCTACTTATGTGAAGTCCAACAAAATTGCATTTCCTATTTTATGATTTTTCTACAATTTACTATGTTTTTTAAAGATTCAGCTAATATAAATAAAACAGAAAAAGACAAAACCATGTTACTATAGCAAAACCACCGTCTAAAACCACCCGAGGGGGTTATTTGACCGGTTTTGGAAAGTTTGGAGGATAAAACATCTAGTTTTATACTTTAGAGGTAAAATAGTCAAGGTTAAATAGTTGAGGATGTTACCTAGACTTTTTCGGTGGCTCCTCGAAGGTGATATTTTTATATTTTAGCACTTTTTTTAAAATATTTTTTTACAAACAGACCTGTTTAGAAACTTTGTTTAAAAATAAGACAAAAGGGTCGGCGTCATAGGATATGACGCCGCTTTTATCTCATTTTTAAAAAAAAGTTTCTAAACGGGTCTGTTTGCAAAAAATATTTTAAAAAAGAGCTAAAATATAAAAATACCACCTCCTAGAAGCAGCTACTGTGTGCACATGCACGAATTCATCATGCGTGGGCAACGCAGGGCCGCGCATCTAGACAAACCCTGAGCTGAGCGTGTACACCGTTCATACGAGAGAGTAGTTAAGTTATTGTAAACAATGACAGAAACGACAGGCCTTGCCAGCGACGGCACCTGCCCGGACGGCCGGCCGGCCGGCTGCTCGGTTGTTTTTGCCCGCCCGCCCAGCCCATGTCACCACCGGCGCCGTTCGCGTCGGTGGCGATTCCATCCGATGCCGCCGCCGCCGCGCGCGCGCGCATCATCACTTCATCAGCAATTCTGCGCTCTGCTTTCTTTTAGGATGCTCGACGATCGCCTGTTAATTAAACATATATATCTGAATAATCTACACAGTTTTACGTCGTTTAATTTATTAGGATGTAGGTCTTGGACATGCATGCGTGCGTGCTGTTACCAAATTTGACAACCCTCCTCTCCTACACTAGTGTCTAGTGCTGCACGCATATGCATGTAGAGCCAAAGATCGAAACAAGTATATGGAGGAAGCTGACGAAGCCCAGCATAATATAATGGGAGCAACCTAATGATGCATTGATGCCAATTGGAATCAAATTTGTCCGTAGTGGATGGAGGACAGGAGGAGGGGCCTCCTAAACTATTCTTGGATCGATCGATGGACGGTTCTCAACGATTCACTATAGTCCTATATATAAATATAATCAACTCAACAGCTGATGATTATTGTTAACTCTCCCAGAACGCTGCGTGCTGCAATGATTCATCAATGCTAGAGGCCGGCAGAGCTAGCTAGACTGACAGTAATTTGGAAACTGTACTGTACTGCTGCCTCCAATTATTACTTGATGAAGGGGAGCCCACCGGGTTCTGTCTGCATTTTGGTGACATCATGCATGCTGATTGTTTGTTTAGGCATCTATTATCTCATTGGTTGATTTGCTCGTACATTTTTCAACTTTAGGATTTAGACTACACAATTTCACCTTTCATCGTCGGTCGATCTTTCTGTAAAGGTTTGAGCTGGAAGACGTCTGGTCTGCAGGATTCGGGATTAATTGTGCGCTAAACTTTTCAGCGGCTGACGACCAGTGATGGAAATGTGTGCTTGCTGTGCACCATGCACTACTACTTGCTTTCAGTACGCCATGACATTTTACATTTTCTATATTACTATTAACACAGAATAATTAAGGTCGCTGTCTGATGATGTCTAGTTTTCGCTCTACAAAGGTGAACTAGTGTCGTAGTTGCGTGTACATGAAGATATTCCGAAGGTAATAACCTTTTTCTTATGGCCGCGCGCAAGATCGTTGTTGGAATTAACAGAGACTCATGTTAGTGATGAGTGACGACACTGGCATTTACAGTGTTTTATTTTAGTAAAGAGAAGTTTAGGAGATCTGACCAGTTCATTTGATTTGTGACCAGATCTAGTCGTACGTAATCAGTCGCCATGAAACTGCCCTAATATAACATAGGGTTATGCTAGCTAGCTAGCTAAGTGTATAGCTTAGTCCCGGGTCCTAGGGACCTTTAGTCCCGGTTCTGGACCCGGGACTACGGTTCCGGGACTAAAGGTTTGCTACAGTATTCAACCCGGGACTAAAGGTTTGGAATAAAAACGAAAAAATGTTGTGGCTGTGGAGATTCGAACTCAAGACCGCACAGTTAGCCTTCACGTGCGCGCGTTACCAACTGAGCTACACTACACATCTAACAGAATAGGATACTCCTTCTTTTTAAATTGTGTCTGGAAGGACCTTTAGTCTCGGTTGGTGTTACCAACCGGGACTAAAAGGTCCTTTAGTCCCGGTTGGTAATACCAACTGGGACTAAAGGTAGGACCTTTAGTCCCGGTTGGTATTACCAACCGGGACTAAAGAACACTGACCCTTTAGCCCCGGTTGCCTCTCGGTTGCCTCGAGGAAAAGGAACCTTTAGTCCCGGTTGGTGTTACCAACCGGGACTAAAGAACTTTTAGCCCCGGACACAAAAATATTCGAGGCTAATGTCTGAATCTGTCTATCGCCCAAAGGCCATTTCTCTAGTAGTGTTCGTTCAGGAATCAGGGCTAAGATGATAAGTTTTCTTTGCATGCATCCATTTATCTATCTGTCAATGTCGGCAGTTTGATTTCTTCCTGTTTCTCGTCTATCCAACCGATCGAGATGGTTAGCTAGATTAGGGTTCGCGCTGCATGCCTCACATGCCATTAATGATTGCGGATGAAGAAGAGTATATTTTCTTATAAGGCATTATCCGTTCATTTGTTTTCTTCCGGTTTACGTACGTATACTACAGCTAATAAACTAATAAAGATGTACTACATACAACATGTAATTAAGTGAATAACAGCTACATTACGTAGGGTTGGTCGACGTATTTCATTAGTTTGCAGTAAAGACAAAACAAAGGAACAGCTACCTAGCTTCTTCTTGGCTTACAGGGAGATCTAGCAATACATGTCATAGACCGGCCGGCCTCTTACCCAAGGTATTCTAATTAAACAAGCTAGCTTTCATCAGGCAATATAATTTTAATTTCAATTAGGTGACTGAAATCTTGTACGGCGACACCCATCAGTGTCATAACTCACACATCTTTCCCCGCTAAGACCACGGGAAGGATATATAATAAAAGGGTGAGTGTGAAGGTAGCTGCAGGATCCACAAAGCATTCAACTACTATTATATAGAAATAGCCTTACAACAGGCATATTACGACTGCTCACAAAAAAACGGTTTTGATTTTGGTGGTACCATGCATCATTTATGATCGGTCCAATTGCAATCTAGTTTCACTACATGTCTGGTTGGCCCCTGATGAAAGGGTTGTGACTCCCTATTACAATGCAACTAGTTCATGTTGGTTGTGGTTCCTCTAGTAATTATCACGTACAATCTGTTTCACACATAAATCGGTTGGGAAGAACATAACAACACAACCGGTTGGTGGCTCCAACATATTTTGGGGAAAAAACATTGATTACATATTAAGCTTTTTCAGTGTAAGATGGGAATCTCAAATTTAGATCATTAGAGCACTCGCAATATGCAGACTCTACCATAGAGTGTCCAAACCTATTTAATTAGTACTCTTCTATTTATTATATTTTGCTGATGTAGCAATATATTTATTGAAGAGAGAAAAAAACCAACACTCAAGTCTTATTTAGACTCTAAATCTACGATGTCTTTGAGGTAATAAATAGATTAGAACTCTATGATAGAGTTTGCATTGTGAGTGCCCTTATGCATCCATCCAGTTGTTTAGATTGTTTTCGAATATTAAAATGACTACTATCAGTGGCATCTCAAATTATTAATAAAAACAAATATGAGTGCTTATGTGCTAATTTTTATATATAAACTGAAGTTGCACCCTTGAAAGGACTAAATCGCCCGACATGGGTGGTGAATTAGACTAAAAATTAATGGTACATTTTGCTTCAATGACAGTGCTTAAGCTTGGCACATGGTGGTGCCATTATAAGAACACTATTGTGGTGATTAATATATATATTATAGAAAAATGTGATATATAGATTAAAACTTGTTGTAACTGTAGTATAATCTTGATGGTATAGTGAGAATATGTGATGATTAATAATATCAAATGTAAAATGTTACTCCCTTTGCCCTTTTTAACTGTCTTTTCCGGTTTTCGTGCCACAAGTTTGACTCGCTTTGTAGTAAATACATGCAACATTTGTATCTCTAAATAATTTTGTTAAAAACTAGATTTAAAGATCTTTCCAATGATACTAATTATGTATGATAAATATTAATATTTTTCAATATATATTTAGTCAAAGATATTTCTCGGAAAGCGAAAACGACAGTTATTTAGGGACGGAGGAAGTAGACATTAACCTCAATTTAAATATATTAATTAAAATATTTATCAATAAAAAATGGGAAATGATAATCACCAATGCCGGGTAGAAGATTGACCCAATAGTGACCCTCATCCTATCACTACCCCCATCATTGATAATTACCTGCTGGATTCGATTCTGGCACTGGCAGTGTGTTGGGTGACCTGATAGTGATCCATGGCCCTGTAGTAGTGGGAAGCAAGAACCAACCGCTTCGGTTTGTGCATTGCTGACATCTAAAAATTTCACGCACAAAAAAAAAAACAGAACAAACCAGCAATAATGGCAAGCCCTTGTTAGTTCCACTCTCACTTTTTAATTAAAAAATATCGTCAATGATAAATTGTTTTGTTTATTTCCAGGAAAATTAATTAACAAATTATCCTAAACGACTAAACACGTTATGCAGAGTGAGTACCACTTTTTAGGAATAAAACTGCACTTCAGTAAACAGGAGTGTGGTTTTTTTTAGCAAGGGAGGGAGGTTGTTGTAACCAATAACCCAAACCACATGACTGAGCCCGCTTCATAAGCAGGCCGATCAACCCAAACCACAAGACTGAGCCCTCTTCAGTAGGTTTGGAATTAACCAGGCCCATAGGAGGCCTGAGGGCTACTCAGAACTCAGTTGGGCCAGTGGGTAGTAAGGGGACTTCCCTTGATTTAGACGTCGGCTACAAACAAGTGTTGATGATCAGAGGGCAAAAAAAAAAAAAAAAGGCTCGCTCTATATGGTTCATCAACACAAGTAGGGAGTATATAATGTAACGATTTCGATTGCTGCCCGTTGCCTCAATAATGGAAACTTTCCCTGCCAACAGTTCCAACAGTAATTGCGTCTTTCCGGAAAACATTCCAAATTTCCAATCATTATTAAAAATATTCTGAAAAATAGAAATTTTCAACAACAAAAAGCTATCTACTTTGTGGCTACTTACCTACATTGCTATTCTTAAGTGGGAACATATGCTATGCAAACTAGACTTCTGTGTAAACTATACAAACTCTAATTAAGACCACAAGAATCTAATCTGATGGCTGGTATTTTTAGCACTCAGACCCCTCCACTCATGGGGGTGTTTTGCAACAGCCGGATAGGATAAGTGGGGGGTTTGAGTGCTAAAATTACCAGCCATCGGATTAGATTTTGTATAGTTTGTATAGGAGTCTAGTTTGCATAACATATGGTCCTTTCTTAAATGGGCAGGCAACATGCCCATGAGCCCATCGAATGTGAGTCGTCCATGGTGCTTTGTTAATCTTAAAGCCTCCCGATTCAATCTCTTAGATTAGATGTGATCATAGGGATCCACCGTAGGCTCGTGTGTGTTCATAAAAATGAATACGCACATGCACATGTGCATGTATATAAGCATGTGTGCATCTATACATGTATAGCAAAGCTTTTCCGAACACGGCAAAAGCTTTGCTATTAGACAAGAGCAAGGATCCACCATAGAAAAGGAGACTGCAAGAGACCTAGACAAAATATTGTATCTTCTTCATTTTAGGCTTTTTATTCCTTATATTTGGAAATATATAGTGCACAAATTACACTTTAATATAGTTCCTCACAGCCAAATATAAAAGAGGAAGTGATTTAATATTAAACTTACGCTTATCGGCTATGATACATTGTTTTCCTCACACAACATCAGCCACAATCCTACTGGTCAATAGTCCCACCGAACATACCCTAAATTGTCACCTCCATCAAAAACAGAAACTGCGGCATACCTCTTCATGAAACAGTTTCGGATTTGCTCGTGTGCGCCAGCTCCAAGTAGCTCTACCAAATGTATATATCCTAGCAAGCATTGGTACCAGAAATTTGAAAAGCGGGAGTGCAGGACCACAACCACTACAGTCGGCTCTGTTTACTTGAGCTATAAATCAGTTTTAATTTATACAAAATAGTTGGTTTTAATTTATACAAAATAGCTGTGGAACAGTATTTTTCTTTCGTAACAAATGAACTGTCTCAGCCAAATAGAGCCCTACAGTTGCTAGTTGCCACGGACTTTTTTCCGAACTGACGCATTATCCAAACCAAAGATGGATGACACAACTCACAAGTACTTACTCCATAGAGGAAATAAATGACGTTTTGGACATCAACACGGTCACCAAACTTTGACTCTCTTTATAATAAAAATATTTATCAAAAAGTGATGTATATATTTTTATGAAAGTATTTTTCAAGACAAATCCATTCATATGTTTTTTTATATATTTTTAAACTCAACAATGTAAAAGTTATTCATGATTTATATTTCCAATGTTTGGCTGAAACCATCATCTATTTTCTATATGGAGATAGTTCTGCAAATCCGGCTCGGCCCTCACCAATTATCTGAATTACCCTGATACTTCAACATGACCTCGTATCCTGTATCCGATACGTATCCACATATCCGTATCTGATACTTCGATACACCACTATTCCATTAGTTTTCTAAAAAAACTTACGTATCCACGTATCCGTATCAGCCGATACGGGATACACGTATTTGTATCCGTGCAGCATAGCCAATGATAAGCAAGCAAGCAAATGCAAGCGTTTGTTGACCTGATCGATCCTACACCACTCTAAAACTTAGGTATCTACGTATCTGTACCCAGCCAATATGAGATACACGTATCCATGCAGCATAGCCAATGATAAGCAAGCAAGCAAATGCAAGCGTTTGTTGACCTGATCGATCCTACACCACTCTACAAGCACCCGACCCCCCGCAACGTAACTAAAGTCCCATCAGCGATTGTTAATTGTTTCGAGGTGCCCTGATTGCCGAGCTACGAAGCAATAGTACGTAGGGAGCTCAGCAGTACACATGTACGGTAGTTTAGGCGAATCTCAGGCCTTGTTTAGATGCCCCTGTTTTGCAAAAATTTTCATTACATTAATGTTTGGACACATGTATAGAGCATTAAATGTAGTTAAAAGTCCGATTTTTCTCTCTAACCTCTAAAACTAGGTAAAACATCTCTCTCAACTTTTAAAACAATACAACTTATCTCTCTGGACGGTTTTGGATGGTGGTTTTTCTAGCTGGTTTTGTCTTTTTATTTATTTATTTATTTCTGTTGAATGTTTGAAAAATCATAGTAAATTACAGAAAAATCATAAAATGGAAAATTTAATTTTGTTGGACTCACATGATTAGATATACACAGTGAACATATAATATAGTATGCTCAAGTACAAAATTTTTGTTGTAGTTTTAGATAAATAATTTTCTGTAAAAAAATATATTTATAACTAAGTTATACATGGTTCAATGAGTATAAAATTATTACTATAGTTCAAACATAAAATAATTAGCCCACCATAAAAATTTTACCATATTTGGACTATAGAAACTAGAATGATTAATTATTCCAATTAATTGCATACAATTATACGTTTTTTCTGTAATTAATTAGAATAATTGAAGGACCGAGAAGCAACCAGAAAGCGACCAGAGGGGGGTGAATGGGAGCTTCAAATTTTCCTTTCGGAAACTAGTAGCCACTGTCCCAAGAATCAACCCCAAAATCAAACCCTAGAGCTTGCTAGTGTCCACGACCCTAGATGTAGGGTGGATGCTTCCAAGAAGCACAGCGGGACACTACACAACTCTAGAAATCCAACGCAAAAGACGGAAAACAAATCCGACAATGAACGAACAAGTTGCGGACAAAACAGTGCAAATTGAACTCGACCGGACTCTGGCCTGCGTCCAGTCTGTGAGCACCGGACGCGTCCGGTCGGACCAGAGCCGATTTCAGAGCTCTCTGAGTTGGACCGGACTCACAGTGAGGAGCGTCCGGTCACAACCGTGTAGCGTCCGGTCAGGTACAAACAAAGCCGTGAACAGTAGAAGAATAGCGTCCGGTCGTTCACGGGAACCAGCGTCCGGTCTCGAGCGTCCGGTCAAATCACGAGAAACACAGTAAGGACATTCAACAACCGGACTCCGGAGGTGCGTCCGGTCAGCCCAACCCAAGCGTCCGGTCAATTACGTGGAAAATCTCACGCTCTGTTCAACGACCGGACTCACAGGGAGCGTCCGGTCGATGAATGTCAAGCGTCCGGTCACCCCGCGAAACGGTTGTTCGTCCACCGATTCGACTCGATCTCACCCAGAACGAAACCTCTAGGGTTCAAACTTGGTGAGAAGAGTCACAAAGAGGATAGTGAGCTATCTCTAAGAGATCATGGCTCGAACCTATCTCCAAATCGAAGAATTTTGGGGGAAGGGACAAAAACTTAGCCCAAAACCAAAATCGATCGATCTCCTAGACCGTAAGGTTAGAGGTAAATTCCTTTGGTGGAAAGAAATGCCTCACGATCTAGCACAACTTGGTTCAAACAAATTTCCAAAAGATGAACCGAGCAAAGAGATCAAGCGACGGGAAAAACGTGGAGAAAAGGATTCCGCGAAGAACACGAACGAAACACGAATCACAACCACGAGATTGCAACCGTGTGGCTACCACACGCTACAATGGTGAGGTTACGGCCTCACTTCCTCAAAATCAACAGTACACAGAGGCAAGGTTCTCTGCGGATCTCAGCTAGCTACAGCAGGGGATTGGGAGAGCAGGAAACCCTAAGTGCGAAAGAGCAAATGACTGAGATAGAAAAGGAGGAGGGTGTCTCCCTCTATTTATCCTAATTCTAACCTAACTCTAATTCCTACTCTACCCCTCTCTATTCTAATTACAGAGCGAACCAGCTAAACCCTAGGGTTATTCTGGACCAACTCAAGGTAGGTGGTGATCCGACGGCCACGCCCGCACAACTCGAAGCGTTGCCTCGACGCAACCTCCAGATTGCCGCCACGTGCCGCCCTCGCTCTGCACCCCCGGTTTTGTGGACCAAACTGGGAAACCAGCCTTTTCCAGCCAACCCCCGGTTTTGAGGCCCAAACCGGGAAACCAGCCTCCAAGTCCATCTCCTGGTTTTGAGGCCAAAACCAGGAAACCGTCAGCGCCCGAGTTTTGTGGCCCAAACTCGGAAACCTGCCCGCGCCCAGGTTTTGAGGCCCAAACCTGGAAACCGTCCACCCGATGGTTTTTCCCTGGCTCTACCACCAAACCGAAGCTGTAGAGGGGATACACCGCCCGTGCACCCCGTCCACCGACACATGTCCCCAGGTCCTCGACCCAGGCAACACCATGCCCCGCAAGTCTTCGCTTGTCGCTGTCCCAGGCTGTCAGCCACCACAGCTGATCCTCAGGTCACTGGTCCCTTAGTCCAAGCCTCACGTCCGCCCTTCACCGCTCCCGGTCCATCGGCACGGCACGTCTCTACTTGACCTTCACCTTGCCCTCGATCACTGTCTCCGTGCTCGACACCTGCACAACACAAGCCAAAGAACCTGCGATCAAACCCGTTGACAATCACTCATCACTCAGAGACTCGGCATACACCCATGTATCTGCAATCTCCCCCTTGATGAGTGCATTGTCAACTACACACACAAATCATAATGAAATAGAAGGGAGGGAGGAAGAGGAAGAGAAAACTCGATCAAATGACCCAAAAGCATAACAAAGCCAAAGAAGGTCAAGTGGAAAGAGCAAGACAACTTGGTCCCCAAAGACATGGGCAACGGCTCGACGCAACCAAGCAAAGCAAAAGCTAGCCCTCAAGAAGAGGTAGAACAGGCTCAACACCGCTAGCAAACACCAATTGGAAAATCGAGGCAAAATGCTAGTCCCTCAAGATAGAGGCACAGAGGCTCAACACAACTAGCAAAGAAAGCTCGATACCAATGCCTTTCGGCCAACAAGAAGCAGCAAAGCTCCCCCTCGACTAGCGCTTACAACTAGGAAAGCTCCCCCTGGGTCCAAAATGGGAGGCACAAGATTTCAAAAAAATTCTCTCCCCAGAAACTCCCCCTCAAATGAACACCCGGGAAGCATATGATTTGCAATTTCTCCCCCTTAGTTGAAAATGCACTAATCAAGAGAAAGTTCTCCCCCTTCCAAAATGCATATGAGTCAAAATGCAAGTTAGCAGCTTCAGGAATATATTCAGGAGAATGCAAAGATGCTCTACAGAGTACGACTCCAACAGCACAAATAAGCATACAAGCTAGCAAAGGCTCAAACTGATCACCAAATATGAAATATGAACATATGAGCAAAGTGAGCAATTTTAGCCAAAAAGGAGTCACCATCAAAATAGCACTAGACAAGTATAGACAGGAAGTCAAAACAAGTGCTAAGCATGTATACAAGGTGAACTACCCCTAGCAAAGTTCAATCATCATGTTGATACCAATTGAAGGAAATACTTGTGATTTCAAATTTTAATCGGAGTTTGCAGCGGTGAAATTACACAAGTTTAAATTTCAGCATGTGAGTGCGAGAGGTTGAAAGCTTGTCTTGCCTAACTTTTCAACTGTGCGAAGCCTATGCAGAAGCAATCAGAAGCTTAAAGCAACAGTTTCGGTCATACACTACACAGCTCAAGTTTAACTCAAAGTGCAATGAGAAACAGTCTTGAAACTGTGATGTGTTGACAAGCAATCCCATCTCGATCTTTCTGATTCACTTAACTTGGTTCAATTTAAAGACAGTATATGAACAGACCAAGCAAGTGAGAGACTCAGAACTAGAGACATAGCAACCTAGCATATATGAAAAGCTCAAGAGTGACTTCAACATATTCTACACAGGCTAGTTGCACATCTCGATGGTGAACATTTTCAGGTTTTAAGTTCATTAACAAGTTCACCATTTCAAAATAGCTCAGCTCATAGCATGTATCAGTGATCAGAAGGAGCATAAACTACAAGTATCAACATAAGCATCGGAGCATACTACATAGAGCATAGTTACATTCTAATGATTATATACATGAAGCTCAGAATGTAAATGCGTATGCTGAAATGCAAAAAGAAAAGAAAGACAAACGAAAAAGAATCAGTCTAGTATACAAGAACCAAAATGTTTCCCCCATCTAAAAGGGGAAACACACACCAAGCTCACCCCTCAACCGATTAAAGGTTGATTCGTCTAAAGGCTTGGTGAAAATATCAGCCAGTTGATGATGAGTATCGACATGGCGAAGGTCGATATCACCCTTCTCCTGGTGGTCTCGCAGAAAATGAAAGCGCACATCAATGTGTTTGGTCTTCGAGTGAAGCACGGGGTTCTTAGCAACGCTAATAGCACTCGTGCTGTCACAAAGCAAAGGCACGCGAGAAAAGCTCAGACCAAAATCACGCAAAGTGGCCATCATCCAAAGCAACTGGGAACAGCAGCTAGCCGCAGCAACATATTCGGCCTCTGTGGTAGACTGAGCGACACTAGACTGCTTGCGAGAAGACCACGATACAAGAGAAGAACCAATAAACTGGCAAGTCTCAGAAGTGGACTTGCGCTCGATGCGACAACCAGCAAAATCGGCATCGGAATAACCGCAAAGGGAGAGGGTGGAGGAAGCTGAATACCAAATCCCGAACTCAGGTGTGAAACGAAGGTACCTGAAAATGCGCTTGACTGCCTGACGGTGAGAAGTGCGCGACGACGCCTGAAAGCGTGCGCACAGACACACCGCGAACTGGATGTCCGGGCGTGTTGCCGTCAGGTAGAGCAGCGACCCGATCATGCTTCGGTACTCCTTCTGGATCACAGCTTCTCCATCCTTGTCCGCATCCAGGGCCGTCGTAGTCGACATGGGTGTTGGATGAGGCTTGGCCTCACCCATATCGAACCTCTTCAGCAAGTCCTTGGTGTACTTGCCCTGGTGCACAAACGTCCCTTCTCGGGATTGCTTAATTTGCAATCCGAGAAAGAAAGTCAGCTCGCCCATCATGCTCATCTCGAACTCCCTGCTCATAGTGTCTGCAAACTTGGCAACCAAAGCGTTAGAAGAACCACCGAAAATGATATCATCCACGTAAATCTGGACCAAGAGAGTATCAGTGCCTTGCTTGAGGAGAAAGAGCGTTTTATCTACACATCCCATTTTAAAACCCTTAGCAAGCAAAAAGGTTTCAACCTATCATACCAGGCTCTAGGGGCTTGTTTCAAACCATACAAAGCTTTGTGAAGTTTAAAGACATGGTTTGGAAACTTGGGATTTTCAAAACCAGGGGGTTGTCTAACATACACCTCCTCTTCTATGTAGCCGTTTAAGAAGGCACTCTTGACATCCATTTGAAAAAGTTTGAAACCTTTGGATGCAGCAAATGCCAAGAGTATCCTAATAGCCTCCAAACGTGCTACAGGAGCAAACGTCTCCTCATAGTCTATCCCCTCCTTCTGACTATATCCCTGGGCTACGAGTCTGGCCTTGTTTCTCACAACATGGCCATCTTCTCCCTGTTTGTTTTTGAAAACCCATTTTGTCCCAATTGGATGACACTCAGAAGGTGGAGACACTAGAACCCAAACCCGATTTCTCTCAAAGTTCTCAAGCTCCTCATGCATGGCATTGACCCAATCCGGATCTGTCAAAGCGTGTCCAACATCCCGGGGTTCAAAATCAGCAACAAATGCAGAATGAGCAAAGTGAGAGATTTGCCTTGACCGGGTGACGCGTTCGTCGATGCTGCCGATCATCTGCTGAGGCGGGTGCTGGCGCTGAATGTGTCGTGGCGCATCCCTTGCCGAAGTGGCCTCCCCCTCAACAGCAGCTGGTGCCTCCCCGGGTACAAATGGTACCGCTCGGGGTGGCGGATCCCACGGCCCCCAGGAAGAAGAGGTGTCGGGGCCGTGAGTCGTCGTAGAAGCCGCTCTCTGCAGCACTGCAGGTGGAGGAGGTGCTGGGTCATCTATCCCTTCAGCACCTTCTTCTTCATCATCGAAAAGAGGCTCGCCAACCTCATGATCACCTGCACGCTCAAAACGAGAAGAAGGACAAACCATGGTGTCGTCGAAGGTGACATCGGATGTCTCCATGACTCGGTTAGTGTCAAGGTTAAGTACACGATAAGCTCGAGTGTGAGTGCCATAACCCAAAAACACACCGTCAGAAGAACGAGACTCAAACTTGTCTAAGTTGCACTTTTTGAGTATAAAACAATGGCAACCAAAAACTCGAAAATAACTCAACTTAGGCAGTTTTCCAAAACGCAACTCATAAGAAGTCTTTTTCAAGAATGCTCTAAGAAAAATGCGATTGGAAATGTAGCATGCAGTGCTCATAGCTTCGGCCCAATATCGCCTAGGAGTCCTATGCTCATCGAGCATCGTCCTGACCATCTCTACAAGGGTCCGATTCTTCCTCTCTGCAACACCATTCCGAGGGGGTGTGTAGGGGGAAGAAAACTGATGCTCTAAACCCAAAGAGTTACACAACTTCTCAAAATCCGAATTCTTGAATTCGGAACCATTACCACTCCTAATAGCTCGCATCGAGTTCAAAGGGAACTTGTTCTGAAGACGCAAAATTAGATTGCGAGCGAAGGAGAAAGTCTCGGTCTTCTTAGCTAAAAAGAAGACCCACAAATATCTCGAAAAGTCATCAACAACAACAAGCACATACCACTTCCCACCAACCGAGCTCACCCGAGCCGGACCAACAAGGTCCATGTGCAAAAGCTCTCCAGGGCGCTTGGTCATGACCTGAGTCACTAGATGGTGGGGAGCGGCAACCATCTTCCCATGTCTACAAGAGTGACAAACAAGATCCTTCTCCATGGATAACTTGGGCAATCCTTGGATTAGGCCAAGTGAACTAAGCCTTGCAAGCAAGTCGAAGCTCAAATGTCCTAGTCTTCTATGCCACTTCCAAAGATCAAAAGAGGAAGGTCCAGCCACAAGACAACGAGAAGTGCCAAAAGACTCCGAGAAATTCGCACGAAAGACTTTTCCAAAGGGCGAAATCAAACACACAAGATTGCCCTGAGGATCCAAAATACGACTGAGATTCGGTTTAAAACGAATCTCATAGTCATCATCAAAGAGTTGCGAAATAGAAAGAAGGTTAAAATGCAAGTTAGAAACAAGAGCAACATCGCACAACACAAAGTGCTCATTAACTCGCACCGACCCACGAGACAACACTTTACCTTTACTATTGTCGCCGAAGGTGATAAACTCCTTCCCGGCAACAGGACTAAGGCTGGAGAACCACTTGGCGTTTCCGGTCATATGCCTCGAGCACCCGGAATCTACCAACCAAATGTCCTCCAACCGTTTTACCTACATCAATAAAAAGGCATAGGGTGAGCATATGGTCCAACACTGGGGTTAGTGAAGTAGGAAGAATACCAGTGTTGGGCCGGCTGCTCAAAAGAACAGTCAGTGTAAAAGCCATTCCTAGCCCACCTACGGAGGAAGCGATCACCACGTTTAGAAGGACGTGGTCCGCTGGGGAAGGAGCGCTCACCGCGATTCTCAAAACGCGGTGGGGGGAAACGCTCAACTACAAAGCCACTGCCACGGGGTCCATAGCCTACAATAGCAGGCTCCCGTCGGGCGCTCTCTCTACGAGGCCTAGGCCTAGGAACTTGAGGCACTGCACCTCTAGGCCTAGCATCTCTCCTCGGAGCTCTCCTCTGCCTTGGCCTAGGAACTTGAGGTTCTGGACCTCTGGGCCTAGCAGCACATCTCTGAACATTTGGCGCATGTACATCATGGAGAGGATGGTACATGTCCGCATTGTTCATCTCCCTAGCACGGCGCGCCTCTCTCTTGCGCCGAAAGCAGAACTCACTCAAGTGTCCATCTCGCCCACAGTGCTCACAATGGTACCTCACCGCTCTCAAAGGGGGTTCTTGGTACTCACGGTTGTGGGTTTGGATCACTTTGCCCTTCTGTGGCAAACACTCCTCCTGGATAGGTGGCATCGCATCAAGCTTGTTCTTCAGGTGGTTGTGTTTGGGATGCCACACTTGGTTCTTGGGTGGAGCTCTCGGAGGCTCAACAAAGACCCCAACCTTGGTGTTAGGCTTGAGAGGCTCTTTGGGTGGAAGCTTGGTAAGTTTGGGAGTAGTGGTGGAGTTGGGCTTCTCACTCGGGTTCAAACCACTCGACTCTCCAATCTTCCCAAAAGCAGAAAGATCAACACCCGGAGCAAAACCTACACCAGGACCTCCAGCAGCTCGCTTGAATTGGGAGATCATCATCCCGAGCTGCGGCTCACCACAAGACACCCATGACAAGATGGTCCGAAGGTATGTGTTCCTCCTCGGTTTGCATCTTGTCATGCTTCACATTGGCTATCTCCATCTCAAAACCCTCACAGAGAGCACACCTAGCCACACAAGTGCTACCTGAGTTGGCCTCTTCAAGAGACACAATCTTGACATTCTTCTCTGCCAACTCAGATTGCAAGACAGGACAAGTCTTGCATGCACCCAACAGAGAAGGTCTAGCCTTCAGCTCATCCACCTCTCCTACCAACGCAGCATACTTACCTCTCAAAGTGAGAAGGTCAGTCATGTGCGTGGTGCACATCTCACACTCGGCCTCCTCAGACACGACCACGGTGGACTTGGCAAACTCAAGCTCCCTCACCGTGTCCTCCCACTTCTCCCTGAACTCCTTGCGCTCTCTAGCGGCACGCCTAAGCAACTTATCCTGACTAAGGAGCGCGACAGTAAGCTTCTCGACCTCAGCAGAAAGCTTGTCGTGGGTGAGAGATACCTGGGAGGTGTCATCGTCGTCGTTCCGAGGGGAGTCCTCCAGCTTGCCATCGACCTCATCACCAAGGGCCATGGTGCAGAAGCCGTCGTCGTCGGCGAAGAAGCAGAGACCGTTCAGCTTGTCCTCGATCCTCTTCTTCTTCTCAGACTCATCATCGCTTGAGCAAGCGGAGTCGTCATCCGAGCTGTCGACGTCGCTGAGCGTGGCGAAGAATACACGCTGCTCAGCCTGGGCCTTCTCCAAGTACTTCTTCTTGATGTACTCCTTGTCGAAGCCGCCCCTCCGCTTGTGCCTCGCGGGGACGTACTTCTCCTTGCGCTTGCCGGAGTCGTACTTGTGCCCATGATCGCCCTTCCCAGATGTGTTCTTCTTCTTGGGACAGTTGGCGATGAAGTGGTCGGGGTCGCCGCACTCGTAGCATCCTGAGCGTCCTCCTCCGCGGCGACAGTTCATGCGGTTGTTGTGGAACCGCGAGAACCGGTTGGCGAGCATTGCCAACTCGTCATCCCCCAAAGACTCCAGCTGGTCCTCTGTGACAGAAAAGAGTGAAGAGAGTGCAAATCCTCCAGAGGGGTTAGCAGAAGAGCCAGAAACCAAAGCCATAGTCGGGCCAGAAGGATTCTCATAAGAAGCCCTCGACATGGCGTCAATCTCACTAGACTTGAGCTTACTAAAGAGCTCGTCGCAAGTGAGGGTCTCATAGTTAGACGATTCGATGATCGCCTGGACCTTTGAGTCTCACACCGACCGATCAAGAGTGTGCAAAAGCTTCAAGGCCCTCTCATGATCGTCGAAAGGCAACAGCTCCTTGTTAGCTCGCATCTTGTTGACAATGACCAGAAAGCGAGCGAATAAACTTTCTATGCTCTCGCCAGGCATATGTCGAAAGTTCTCATACTCCCGCTTGTGCGACTCGTAGAGACGAGATTTGACTTGAGTGGTTCCCTCATGGAAGCGCATGAGGGTCGCCCAAATCTCATGAGCCGTGGGGAGGTGAGAAACACGATCAAACTCAGACATGCTCAAACAGGAGAACAAGGCGTTACGTGCCCGGCTATTGGCCTCGTGCTCATCGATCTGGAGCTAAGTGACACGAGCAGCCAAGACAACGTAATCGGCCTTGTTGCAAATCTCCCAAACAGAAGAGCCCAAGCTCTGGAGATAGGCCGACATGCGTATCTTCCAATACGCATAGTTCGTCCCATCAAAGAACGACGGTTTGCCCACGCCGCGATCCATGTCGCCTTCTGTGGATCTGGAACCGGCTAAGGTGGAAGATCCTTAACCTGCTCTGATACCAATTGAAGGACCAAGAAGCAACCAGAAAGTGACCAGAGGGGGAGTGAATGGGAGCTTCAAATTTTCCTTTCGGAAACTAGTAGCCACTCTCCCAAGAATCAACCCCAAAATCAAACCCTAGAGCTTGCTAGTGTCCATGACCCTAGATGTAGGGTGGATGCTTCCAAGAAGCACAGCGGGACACTACACAACTCTAGAAATCCAATGCAAAAGACGGAAAACAAATCCGACAATGAACGAACAAGCTGCGGACAAAACAGTGCAAACTGAACTGGACCGGACTCTGGCCTGCGTCCGGTCTGTGAGCACCGGACGCGTCCGGTCGGACCAGAGCCGATTTCGGAGCTCTCTGAGTTGGACCGGACTCACAGTGAGGAGCGTCCGGTCACAACCCTGTAGAGTCCGGTCAGGTACAAACAAAGCCGTGAACAGTAGAAGAATAGCGTCCAGTCGTTCACGGGAACCAGCGTCCGGTCTCGAGCGTCCGGTCAAATCGCAAGAAACACAGTAAGGACGTTCAACAACCGGACTCCGGAGGTGCGTCCGGTCCGCCCGACCCTAGCGTCCGGTCAATTACGTGGAAAATCTCACGCTCTGTTCAACGACCGGACTCACAGGGAGCGTCCGGTCGATGAATGTCCAGCGTCCGGTCACCCCGCGAAACGGTTGTTCGTCCACCAATTCGACTCGATCTCACCCAAAACGAAACCTCTAGGGTTCAAACTTGGTGAGAAGAGTCACAAAGAGGATAGTGAGCTATCTCTAAGAGATCATGGCTCGAACCTATCTCCAAATCGATGAATCGAAGAATTTCGGGGGAAGGGAGAAAAACTTAGCCCAAAACCAAAATCGATCGATCTCCTAGACCATAAGGTTAGAGGTAAATTCCTTTGGTGGAAAGAAATGCCTCACGATCTAGCACAACTTGGTTCAAACAAATTTCCAAAAGATGAACCGAGCAAAGAGATCAAGCGACGGGAAAAACGTGGAGAAAAGGATTCCGCGAAGAACACGAACGAAACGCGAATCACAACCACGAGATTGCAACCGTGTGGCTACCACACGCTACAATGGTGAGGTTACGGCCTCACTTCCTCAAAATCAACAGTACACAGAGGCAAGGTTCTCTGCGGATCTCAGCTAGCTACAGCAGGGGATTGGGAGAGCAGGAAACCCTAAGTGCGAAAGAGCAAATGACTGAGATAGATAGGGAGGAGGGTGTCTCCCTCTATTTATCCTAATTCTAACCTAACTCTAATTCCTACTCTACCCCTCTCTATTCTAATTACAGAGCGAACCAACTAAACCCTAGGGTTATTCTGGACCAACTCAAGGTAGGTGGTGATCCGACGGCCACGCCCGCACAACTCGAAGCGTTGCCTCGACGCAACCTCCAGATTGCCGCCACGTGCTGCCCTCGCTCTGCACCCCCGGTTTTGTGGCCCAAACCGGGAAACCAGCCTTTTCCAGCCAACCCCCGGTTTTGAGGCCCAAACCGGGAAACCAACCTCCAAGTCCATCCCCTGGTTTTGAGGCCGAAACCAAGAAACCGTCAGCGCCCGAGTTTTGTGGCCCAAACTCGGAAACCTACCCGCGCCCAGGTTTTGTGGACCAAACCTGGAAACCGTTCACCCGATGGTTTTTCCCTGGCTCTACCACCAAACCGAAGCTGTAGAGGGGATACACCGCCCGTGCACCCCGTCCACCGACACGTGTCCCCAGGTCCTCGACCCAGGCAACACCATGCCCCGCAAGTCTTCGCTTGTCGCTGTCCCAGGCTGTCAGCCACCACAGCTGATCCTCCGGCCACCGGTCCCTCAGTCCAAGCCTCACGTCCGCCCTTCATCGCTCCCGGTCCATCGGCACGGCACGTCTCTACTTGACCTTCACCTTGCCCTCGATCACTGTCTCCGTGCTCGACACCTGCACAACACAAGCCAAAGAACCTGTGATCAAACCCGTTGACAATCACTCATCACTCAGAGACTCGGCATACACCCATGTATCCGCAATAATTCATACCTGCAGTTTTTATAGTCCAATTATGAAAGAATTTTTATGGGCTAATTATTGTATTATTAATTTATAATAAAAATTTCATACTCATTGGATCATGTATATCATAGCTATAAGTTTATTTTAATTATAGAAAATCATTTATCTAAAGCTACAACAAAAAATTTGTACTAAAGTCTACCTTATTATAGGTTCGCTGTGTAGATCTACTCATGTAGAGTCCAATAAAATTAGATTTTCTATTTTATAATTTTTCTGTGATTTACTATGTTTTTTCAAAGATTCAGCTGAAACAAATAATAAAAAAGAAAAGACTAAATCACTGTTACTATAGCAAAACCACCGTTAATGTAACAAAACCACCCTCCAATACCGTTCAGGGAGGTAAGTTGTATTGTTTCAAAAGTTGAGGGAGATGTTCTATCTGGTTTAGAACTTCAGAAAGAAAAATCGGACTTTCGCAAAAAAATTGAGACAGAGGAAAAGTGGATCCCCCCCCAAATGGCTTTGTAGCAGCGCTAAGTGGGCCGGAAAAACAGTGCAGTTTTGGCCCATGTGTGAAAAACTTATGCTCAGAACAACCCGACGACGGAAAACAAAGGCCGGACCGAGCGTGGATCAAATCCTATGCGTACTGTGATCTTGGTAGCCGTCGGAGACCGGTGTTCGGCTATTGCCCTGTTGGCCTTCCTCGGCAGGAAGAAAGCAGCTTGTGATGGATCCGGCAGTACTAGCTCGTTTCACTCTCTGGACAGCAGCTGTCTTTGCGTCCAGAATGTGTTACGAGTAGGGGTGCCGGTCCTCGCAAGCTTAATAAGCTTCGAATTCCAGTAATCTGTCTGTCTGCGTCCGTTTCTCCGCTGAGCTGACGCAAACGCTTGGGTCGTCGGTGTTGACCGCCCCAGCGACTCCTACGACTGAGGAATCTGTCACTGCTCCAGTCCAGGCGAGGACCCGTCTACAACCCGGCCCAGGAGGGGAATTCGAGCAAGGCCCAAGAACAAGAAGACCTCTGGCCCAAAATGGGTTTGTAACCTCTGTGAAGGAGAATTGGTGAGGATATAGGAGAGAGGCAAGGATAGGCGAGGGTAAGAAAGAACACAATACTTGTAATACTTCCGAGCCGACAGCCGGACAGGCGGGCTGAGTAGAGTTATTGACGCCGTAGAACCGATCGCTCGCTAACATCTGGTATCAAAGCCGACGAGTCCCCTGCGCCGGCGAGTTCTGGATCTGCCGCCGCTTCCTCACCGACACTATACACGGCTTCAGCGGTCGAAGGGAGCCATGGAGCCCAACACCGCCAAGATGTTCGACGATATGCTCCAACGGGTGGAGGAGATCCACCGGCGCTCGGCGGAGCGTTGGGAGCGCCTGGAGAAGCGTGTGGAGGACGTCGCGTCGGCCCAGCGGGAGAGGGAGACGGCCGTTGACTTCCGCCTGAGATCCCTTGAAGAGAGCGCATCCTCGGCCTACACCGCCGCCATCGTCGCCGACAACTGGGGAAATCACTTTGAGGCTCGCCTCGGAGATCTCGACCAGCGGATGGTGGATCTCGACCTGGTTCGCTTCTCCGAGATCGCGGATGAGCGGGACGACCGGGTGGCGGCCTTGGAGGCGGCTGTGGAAGGCGTCCAGGCATGGCAGCCTGAGATCGAAGCGCATCTCTGCGACGTCCATTTCGAGATGCGCCGCTTCACCAAGCTCTGCGACTTGGCGCCGCCGCCGCAATGGCCGCGGGCGCGACAGGAGTCGGCCGCTGGCTTTACTCTTGCCAGATCTCCGACTGACTGGCCCAGCGGGCACCGCGTCGCCATGACTCCACGGGTGCCGGGATTAGGGTCGAGTTCGACCAAAATCCCGACCCCGGCCAATGGTACGTCTGGATTTCACTTTCCCCCTCCTCCCCACGGTCCGGATCCCCGTCATTCCCATCATCCACCACCGCCGATAAACTACCCAATCCCCTTCAATCCACCCCCAATCCCCACTCCCTCACATAACCTAAACTTCAACCAGCCTCCACAATTAGGCCAACTACCAAAAATGCCTTTTCCACGCTTCGATGGCACTACTCCACAACTCTGGATTACCCAAGCCAAGTCCTATTTCGAGATGTATTTCGTTGATCCATCCATGTGGGTTCGCGTTGCCACTATGCAGTTCTCGGGAGTCACTAATCGTTGGCTTCAGTCCATTGCTCACTGAGTCGAGTCCGCTGATTGGCCGACTCTTTGTGCCTTGGTGCGCGAGCGCTTCTGTCGCGACCAACACGAACTGCTGCTGCACCAGCTCTTCAACATCAAACAAACTAGTTCTGTCCAGGACTATGTCGACAAATCTGTGGACCTCATTGAGCAACTTTCAGCCTATACACCCTACCCAGACACCCTTTCTTACACCACTCGATTCATAGACGGGCTCCGTGACGATATTCGTTCTGTTGTTTTGGTCCAGCGACCTAGCGATCTCGATTCTGCCTGTACTTTGGCTCTGTTACAGGAAGAGGCGGCCGAGCCGTTCTGACGTAAGGAATTTAGACGCCCAGAGTCGACGCCCCTCGTCAAGTCGTTGCTGGGTCGCGGGCCCTTGCCGCTGCATCGACTGGGCCAGTCTGCTACTCCAGCAGAGGAGAAGCGTCCTCAGGACGACCGCCGCCAACAGCCACGCCGCTCGACTGTCGACGACAAGCTGCAGTCCTTGCGCTCCTACCACAAGGCATGTGGGCTTTGTATGCGCTGTGGCAAAAAATGGCATCAAGGGCATAAATGCGCTCCTGCTCTTCAGCTACACGCTCTCAACAAAGTCTGGGCTCTCTGTCAAGAGGCATTTTCAGAGGATGAGCCGTCTGATCAGACAAACACTTCTGACGGTGAACAAGTCTTCATGTTGTTGTCAGCTTCAGCTTAGTCTTTGGCAGCCCATCCTCGCACCTTGCAGTTTGAAGGCTCTATCCAAGGCAAACCAGTCAGTATCCTCATTGATTCCGGCAGCACCCATTCTTTTCTGGATACACAGTTGGCTCAGTCTCTGTCGGGAGTTCAGCCGCTGCAGTGCCCCGCTTCTGTTAAGGTGGCAAATGGCTCAACTATAGTGTGCTCTTCCCATATTCCGTGTGCTGATTGGTCTATTCAAGGGTATACGTTCCATTCCTCTCTGAAGCTGCTTCCGATTGGGACGTATGACATGATTGTAGGAATGGACTGGCTTCAAGCGTTCTCACCCATGAAGGTGCACTGGATGCAAAAGTGGATCCAAATTCCTTATGGTTCCGAGCACATTCTGTTACAAGGAACTGCTCCTGATTCTGCCCAGTGTTCTATAGTCCAGGTGTTTCATGTTACCTCTGATGAATCCACACATATACATCCTACAGCAGTCCAGTCTCGGTTGGACAAGTTTCAGCACCTGTTCAAGGTGCCAACCACTCTGCCTCCGCGACGCGACTATGACCACAGTATTCCATTGGTCCAGGGTGCCCAGCCGGTTGCTGTCCGCCCATATCGGTACTCTCCGACGCTGAAGACAGAGATAGAAACACAAGTGGCTGAAATGTTACAGTCTGGTTTCATCCGGCCCAACAATAGCGTGTTCTCCTCTCCGGTTTTATTGGTCAAGAAGAAGGATAGTAGTTGGAGATTCTGTGTTGACTATCGTCACCTCAATGCCTTGACCGTCAAGGGAAAATACCCAATTCCAGTTATTGATGAATTGCTTGATGAACTTGCTGGCGCTTCCTGGTTTTCTTGTCTGGACCTCAGGGCAGGCTTCAACCAAATCCGTCTGGCTCCGGGTGAAGAATATAAAACCGCTTCCCAAACTCATTGGGGCCATTTCGAGTTCACTGTGATGGCTTTCGGTCTGACCAGAGCTCCCAATTCCATTCAGCGAGCCATGAACACTACTTTGCGACCTCTTCTTCGGAAGTGCGCCTTAGTGTTCTTTGACGATATTCTCGTATCTGTCCTATGAGGAGCATCTTTTGCATTTGGAACAGGTCCTGTCCCTGCTGTCCCAAGATCAATGGTTGGTTAAATTATCCAAATGCCGATTCGCCCAACAGTCTATTGCTTATCTTGGCCACGTGGTCAGCGCTCAAGGAGTTTCCACTGATCCTTCCAAGATAGCTGACATTAAAGCTTGGCCTGTTCCGCAAGATGTCAAACAGCTCCGAAGTTTCCTTGGGCTCGCTGGGTACTACAGAAAGTTCGTGAAACATTTTGCAGTCATTGCTCGTCCTCTCACTGACTTGCTCATGAAGGGAATCATGTTTGTCTAGACTTCTGAGCATTCCACGACCTTCGATACTTTGAAACTCGCCCTCACCTCAGCCCCTGTTTTGGCACTGCCGGATTTCACACTTCCGTTTCAGTTGCAAACTGACGCCTGCGACATGGGGGTGGGCGCCGTGTTGCTTCAGAATGGTCATCCCCTAGCTTATATTAGTAAGGCATTGGGACAGCGAGCTAGAGGCCTTTCCACGTATGAGAAGGAGTACTTGGCAATTCTTATCGCAGTGGATCAGTGGCGTTCTTACTTACAACATGGGGAATTCACCATCTTTACTGATCAACGTAGCCTCATCCACATCACCGACCAGCGTCTCCAAACTCCCTGGCAAATGAAGTTGTACACAAAGTTAGTGGGTTTGCAGTTTAAGGTGGTCTACAAACCTGGCACTTCTAATGCGGCCGCTGACGCACTGTCCAGGCATCCATCGCCTACCAGCCAGGTCAATGCTATCTCTTCCGCCTCACCGACTTGGCTTACCGAGGTTGCAGCGGGTTATCATGTTGATGCCATGTCTCAGAAATTGCTCCAAGACTTGTCTCTCGATCCAACATCTAGACCACCTTAATCGCTTTCAGGAGGTATCATTTACATTGGAACTCGCATCTGGGTAGGAGATAACTCAAGGCTGCAACAGCGAATATTGGAAGCTCTTCATTCCAGTGCTGTTGGCGGGCATTCAGGCTTCCCTGTGACTTACATACGAGTTCGGAAGCTTTTCGATTGGCAAGGTATGAAGGCTGCTGTCAAGGCATTTGTGTCTTCCTGTTCGGTCTGTATACAGGCCAAGCCTGACCGTGCTAGGTACCCCGGGCTGTTGTCCCCTCTACCGGCGCCGTCAGAATCCTGGCAGATCATTACTATGGATTTCATCGAGGGACTGCCTCGCTCGGGCCATGCCAATTGTATTCTGGTGATAGTCAATAAATTCAGCAAATATGCTCATTTCATCCCACTGCTCCACCCTTTTACAGCATCTCAAGTGGCGCAGCTCTTCCTCGACAACATTTACAAGCTTCACGTATGCCAACACACATTGTTTCTGACCGTGACCGTATTTTCACCAGCTTGTTTTGGAAGGAGTTGTTCCGTCTGGCCGGTACACAGTTGTGTCTGAGCTCAGCCTACCACCCCTAATCTGATGGCTAGACGGAACGTGTTAATCAGTGCCAGGAAACGTTCCTGAGATGTTTTGTACACTCTTCCCCACGACAGTGGATCCGTTGGCTCAGTTTGGCTGAATATTGGTACAACACAAGCTGGCATTCCTCCCTTAACAGATCACCATTCGAAGTCCTATATGGTCAAGCGCCACGTCACTTCGGTATATCTCCTCCTGAAGCTTCTTCTGTACCCGACGTCAGTGAAATGCTCGCTGATCGCGCCACTATGACTGCTCTTGTTGGCCAACACCTTCTCCGAGCCCAACAGCGCATGAAACAACAAGCTGATAAGAAGCGCTCCGAGCGTGTGTTTGCTGTTGGCGACTCCGTGTATCTGAAGCTCCAGCCATATGTTCAGGCTTCCCTGGCACCTCGGGCGCATCAGAAGCTGACATTCCGATATTTCGGCCCGTACAAGATTCTCTCCAGGATTGGTGAAGTTGCCTACAAATTGGACCTACCTGCGACTTCTTCCATCCATTCGGTATTCCACGTTTCCCTCTTGAAAGCTGCCCCGTCTACTAAGTACCCCTGTCTTCTTCCGTGCCAGAAGTCGTCAACAACCTCCAGGTACCTGAAGCCGTGCTCCAACGCCGTCTACACCCCAAGAGCAACGGCGCGGCGTCCCAGATGCTAATCAAGTGGTCCGGTCTCTCTGCTGATTTGGCAACCTGGGAGGATGAGGAAGCAATCAAGCAACGCTTCCCGTTTGCTCCGGCACGGGGACATGCCGTGTCCCAAGGAGGGAAGGATGTCACTGCTCCAGGTCCAGGCGAGGACCCATCTACAACCCGGCCCAGGAGGGGAATTCGAGCAAGGCCCAAGAACAAGAAGACCTCTGGCCCAGAATGAGTTTGTAACCTCTGTGAAGGAGAATTGGTGAGGATATAGGAGAGAGGCAAGGATAGGCGAGGGTAAGAAAGAACACAATACTTGTAATACTTCCGAGCCGACAGCCGGACAGGCGGGCTGAGTAGAGTTATCGACGCCGGAGAACCGATCGCTCGCTAACAGAATCTGACCGCAGTGGTGAATGAAGTGATCGACTCGTTCTACGAGTGTGATGGGTGAATTAATCGCGATATTATAGCACCGTCGGTACGGCCGGGCTGCAACAGTGCAGAATGAAGGCTATGCCTTCGCCGCCGAAAACTACGTACAAGAAAGAGCTAATGGCATGTTCAGGTTCAGAGGCTGCGTGCGACGTGCCTGCGCCGCCAAAGCCCAAAGGGGCAAAAAGGTTGGATTTGGGTTGAATGGAACAATTCCAGGGCAGAGCTTTTCTCCGCCGGAGACTCCGAGAGGCGAGATCTCATGCCCATGGGAGACCGGCAGACGCGTTGTTCCCCGGCGACCAACCAAATAAAAGCCCACCATGATATCGGCGAACCGGTCCGTCGCGCCCCCGGCCCATCGTGCCTGAAATTTCCGCGATTCGTCAGCGGTGCGCGGTGGTAGCTTCGCGGTGAGGCTTTGGTGGTTTCTGCTTTCTGCAACAGTGCGGCTGCTCTTTACTCACTGTTTCTTGGTCTATCTGCTGCCTGTGACACTGAGTTTTCCGAGCAAACACTGAGGCAATGCATATCAAAATTACTATCTACTATATTATTCTCTTATTTACCTCTGAACTTATCGGATGTCTCTGAACTTACATATATCGAAACGCGCTTCTTTGTTACTGACAAATAATACTGGCAAAAAAAAAAAACGTTGTTCACTGTATTTTTTGTTTTTAAATTTCGTTAGCCAAAAATAACCCCCCCCCCCCCCCCCCCCCCCCCCCCCCCCACAAAAAAAAGGTCATGCGTGTGGGCGTGGTCCTTGATGCACAAAATTCGCCCCATCCAGACAGATTTGTCAACGGAGCTGAAGCTTTGCCGCCAAGCTTGTGTTGACTCGGCTCGTTCGTCAGATCAGACGTACGTACAGTACTCTGCTTCATGGAGACGCATCCCGGCGTTGACCCCGACGCCCTGCCAGCTGCGCCGGGGGCAGGTAAGCTACCAGAGCTTCGTTCGCAAGGTCTCCTTGTCAATCCGTTCTGGCTAGGGAATGGGAATATGGATGACAGTTGACACCTACGCCGTCGTATATATCCTCCGTGTGGCCGGCCCGGCTGTCCTTGCTTTTCATTTTCGTCGTCTCCGTGTGGACGAGATCGAGCCGCGCCCTCTTTAATTTCCACTTCATCTCCATGCATATGCATGCGCTTTTCTCCAATATCCCGTAAAACTAAAATCCAGGGTTCAACACACGTACGTTGAAAAAAGAAATCTTGAATACAAATCACACGGAAGAAAGAATACTGAATACCGGCCTGTACGCGTGCTCCAAACGGGGAGTAGCGCATCCATCTTGTTTGCATACGACGAGACTATGGTCGCTATAAAGGAGAGATCTACTTTTGGAGGTCTCTCCATGGTGAAACAGGCCGGGAAACCAACACTCTTATATATATAGCGCAACAAAATTACTTCGGAATTTTTTCCATTAAAATTTGTTTAGTATCTACTTCGAACTTCGTAAACCTATACTCAGCTCATTCACGATCTAATAATTCTAAGATATATAAGTGTTAGAAATTCAAGAATAAGTATGAGATCAACAACAATATTGCTTATCTTTTCGCTCTCTCCATCAAATCTAAATGAACATAAGATACTCATATACGAATACTTATTTTCTTTATGTAGTTGTGATACATTGTATCTATATTACTACCACTACATCAGGACAGAAAATATAGATATTGTACTCCCTTCATATAGGAAATAAAGGTTATTTTGGACAAAGTTTGAGTCAAACATTGGAAATATAAAACATGAATAATTTTTAAATTATTGAGTTTAAATATGTAAAAATCATATAAATAAATTTATATTCAAAAGCACTTTCATAAAAATATACATATACCACTTTACAACCGATAATTTTTTAAAAAATAAGTGATCAAAGTTATGCTTTAGAGACTGTATTGTTGTCATCAAACGACTTCTATTTTCTATATAGAGAGAGTATGCTCGTTTGCTTCTTGCATGTGTTTGTTGAAGTGTTAGCTTAGATACATATATAACTGATCAACATGCATGGTAGCAAGCATCATGCATGCATGTATATACTCTCTATAACTTAATTTGGTCTTTTTTAATATAATACTGAGAGTGGCTCATGAACCAGGCTTAATCACGCATGGAGTAATCTCCAAGGAGCGCTTGCTAATCCGCTGCCTGCGTGGCGGCCCGCCATTTGACGCCATGGCGTGGCCACACACTCACACAGGCTGGTCAGCTGGTGGGAAAATATTATTAAGTGTAGAGTGTCTTTGATGTAAAGCAAGAGACTCAGGAGACAAAAGAGTACGAGAACTGTGTGTTTCATTGATCCATGGTTGTACATATATATACATGGAGATGTGTAGCAACTGCCACCATCCGAGAGAGAGATCGAGAGAAGAAGAGAGCGGATGAGATCAACCGTCTCTTAACACTCCCCCTTTGATCGAATCCATCTTTGAGATCAATGAATAGTACTAATCCTCCAAAAAATCCTGTAGGATAAAAATGAGGAAAAATACTTGATAGATATGCTGTTAAAAACTCCTTTAAACCCAATAGGAAAATAAGGAGGAAGTGATACAGCATATAATGATATTGCCTCATTGTAAACTCATATGAGAAAAACCTTTGCAGGAGAAAACTCATAGATAGTTTAGAGGACAATATATATGTCATTGGTATGTCCTTAAAAACCCCTGTGGGGAAAAATAGAAGATACGACATATATGTTGATTATTGTCTCATTGTAAACCTATACGGGAAACCTTGGAAGGAAAAACTCGTAACCAAGTTTAGAGAACAATAAATATGATCTGATGATCATAATTGGAATTATATGTCTTTGATACCCTCTCAAAAACCTCTGTGGACGAAAACAGAAGATATGACATAGGTTATGTCTTAGATACCCCATACAAAAACCCAGGTGGGGAAAATAAGAGATATGACATATGATTTGTATTGATATTGCCTCATTAAAAACCTCCTATGAGAAACCTGTGTGAGGAAAAACTCATAGAGGAAAAGAGTACAATATGATGTTTTGAACAGGTTCAAGCTTCAAGAGGAGTCTCCCCCTGAACCTTGCAATCCCCAAAGTCATAGCATACCAAACTTAACAACACATTTTGAAATGTGGAAATTGGCAGGGACTTTGTGAATAAATCTTGTAGAGATATCACATGATTTAGTTTACAAGGTGTTTATCTCCTCACTTTTGTGAGAATAAAACATTTCTAGAAGGCAATATAGTGATATTGCTCTTATGTAACCTGTTGACATCCAAGCAACACAAGTTGCATTATCTTTGAAGATAATGGGTGGCGATTCGATAGAATCAAAGTGATCATTCAATGAAGTTATACATGTTCATGTAATACTTCAGAACGAGGAGTGGAGTAGCCACTAGAGTCGAGTTTAATGACCTCTATGAGAACTTTACCACTAACACCAGTATATGATCTGGCATTATAGGGATTAAATAGCCAGTACTTTCATACTCCAAATGATCATATCTTAATTTACATAATGATAAATCAAGATGCTTTGTGCCATATAGATATCTGTGGATATCCTCATTAACTCCCACCTTTCGGTGTATAGAAGTCGCGCTATTTCGAGCTATAGCAAGTATCTGCAAATGCAATATCAGGCCTGTTGCGATATGCAAGATACATAAGCGCTTTGATTGCACTAAGGTTATCATCCCAGGGTCAGAATGGATATTGATTCATATTTAGGGATTGAATGATCATCAGTGTTGGTAGTATGATTGCCCAATATTATTTGGATATTGGTATACAATATCAATTGAATATTGGAAGACTGATGTTTGCTTAAGATATAGACTTAAGAAATAATTTGGTGTTAACCAAATTTCTCATCTCAAATTCTGTCTTATACGATGACTTCCTGTTTTGATATGTTCATATGAGATGTATAAAATCCAATTGGGATTTCATTATGAACACACAGGTGATATCATCAAGATGGGAGACATCCTTCTGTGGAAGGAACTCACCTAGTCAGTTGTACCACAAACAACTTAACTATTTCAAGTCATGGAGTGACTTGATTTATACACAATGTATGTTGCGATTTATGTTTTGATTCAGAATATAAAGTCCATTGGGACTTATAATCCAAATCTATCCAAATCAATTTTGATATGCCAATTATCGGTATAGGAACATAATTTCCACACATACCAATGGGTATGTTATGCTAGGTCTCTGCGTGAAACCATGTGCTACAAGCTTTCACTATTTCACCACCTTATGGATTTGAAAAATTCATAATGCTTCCATAGGGAATGCATTGTGAGGAGAAATCATTAAGAATGTAATGACTTCTCACTTTTGAGTGAAAGCATATCTCCTTAATTGCCACATTTGGTTGACCCAATGTGAGTGTGTGAATACTCTGCCTAGGACTTGTGGTCTGGATCCAGATAAGGTATATGGCAACTTTGAGGAGTATGTCGACAAGTTGTAGTCTTTTGAATGATTGATTCAATGGAACCAATTTAAGCATGTGGAAATGATTACCCTTTGAACTCTATGTTATTTCCCATAATAACAGAGTTAGGGCGTTCCAATGACCCAGCGCCTAAAGTTGTGCACAAGTTGTGCTGGGCTTTTGGATGTCTAACATCCATAGGCTTTGGATAGTAAATATCCATAATGTGTCTATCAACTTGATGTTGATGTGCATGTACTGTCTTGGAGAATTCTCTCCCCCTGATCCGAGAATGCTTGCAAGAAGCTGTATCCCATGTGGCCATACTTCTCCCCCTCTTATCCAGATTCGGGAGTTGAGTGGTTTCGTTAGGTACCTCCACTCTTTTTGGCACACTGAACGGGAATCAGATTGGGTGACAACATTATTGACAACATTAAAAGTGCATTTGGCAGACTATTTGCAATGTGTTGCAAATATAAGATATTCTGAACTGCTGGTTCAGATTCTTTGGTACGCGGATACGAGGATCGAACATCAGTAATGATATTCTCCTTTTGATTCCTGGCATTCCATGTGTGGTAAGTGTCTCCCCCTAATGCCTGGAATCTTCCTCAAAGATGTACTCAGCATACATGCATTGAATGAATCCCCAATTAGAGATCTGAGGTATTATCGAATGACGGATAATAGTACCTTATGGTGATCTCTAAAATGCCCATTGATGTACGTTGCGGTGGTGATATCGGTACGTGCAAAACGTTACCGATTCGCATATGGGAAATATTTTGGTTGCAAGGCCAAATTTCCACGTACGAACTGCAACGGAGGGAGCCGTATGTTTGCAGTGTTATGAATTTGGATTTATTATGCGTTGTGTAAATCTGCATGTCACCAACTAGATGTTGGTAAATTGCAATTCTATTTTGAGTCATCAAATAATAAACTCAATTCTCTCAATGAGAGATTTAGTTTGGCCATTATGTGTATAACATAAGATACTTATGATGTAGTCCTAAGAACCAAACAATTCCATTTACATGGATTTGATCCCGCGTCCAGGATCATTTGCTCTAAATTGAAGAATTTGAGCAATGAGTTTGGTAAATTTATGGTACCTTATGAGTAAGGTGCACATTTAGGACAACATTGTAGATGCATATATGTGCATTACATAGCATCTTTATGGTCCACATAAAATGACAAACAGAATCACATATATGATCTTGAATTTCTCCAAGAAATTATGTGACTCATATTGATTTTGTGACCAATAGAACTGAAAATAATTTTCTCATCATTCTAAATATAGAATGATCCAAGGCTAATATGCCCAATCTTGATGGAATCAAAAGAGAAAATTATTTTGTATGCAACAAGTGATATGAGATTGATGTATGTATAATACACTCCAGTTGATGTGGAAGGAATATACACAATTATAGTTTTTCATATATGTTGCATCTAAGGCGAGTGAAGAATTTCATCATCGCTCATTAGTATTGGATTCCCGTTTGGAACCATGCAACTTAATACATGAAAAAATATCATGTGGTATTTATAGAATCAGGATACATCAGCGCATCCACGATTAATTTGAATACCCATGGAGAGATTGTAATCTCAAGTATGAATTTGCACTCATATAGAATATGTATACCATGTATAAGATACATGATATTTGTGGAAATGGACAACATACTACATGTGGTAGTATGACATTAGACTAATAATATATCCAATGAAAATATGGAGACATTTTGCAAGCATTTGCTTGTTGAAGTGAACTCCAAATTGTTCCAAAGAACTCGCTTGCCTCCAATGAGTTGGAGGTATAGTTGAGCCAAATATTTGATTTGGTATTTCTGTGTACATGAACTGTACAATCACATTTTTGTGAAAAATGTGAGACTTGTCACACAAGATCACTTTTATAGATGAAAAATGATATTGCGTTCATGAGAATCCATTATGTTGCATTGCCATGGATCAAAGATCTTTGATAAATGAATGATTGAACAATCATTTACAATTTGGGCAATGTTCATCCTTTGTTGAAATCCCGATGAGAGATTTTACAAAAGGTAGATGGATCTCACTCATTGAACACTCAGAACTGAAAAATCCAAGTGCATGAGTTGCATACAAAATGCATCAACGCAAAGTGTGGCAATATCCAGAATGGATTGAGCATTTGGTTGGGGTTGAGCAGTCATAGCTGTGATGCCCTATGCCCCCACTAATATCGTTGATATCTTAATGCTCATGGTATCAAAATAAATTCCATCCAATGCGAGGTTGAAAATATTTCGAACTAGAAATATTAGCTATGTCCAACATGAGTTGATCATGTATCAATTTACTTGATAGTAAATGTATAAACTTCAGATTCAAGATGTGTCTTGAATTGACATATGCAAAATATTATGAATTCAAGATGAATCTTGAATCATATGTAGTGTTTACCTCATATTAATAGGTGATAGAGAATCACTACTAAATCACTGTGTACAATAATTATTATTGTCAAGAAATAGTCTCAATCATTATGTATTAGCATATTGACACATTGAAGGTGAAACCAAATTGGTGACCTTGTAGTAGGGGAGCATAATCTGCAAATATGTGTATGTGCAGTAGATGTCATCCCATTACTTGTGCGTTGCTAATAATAATATAGGTTGATCACACTTTGAAGGTAGTCAAATGTTATAAACATGACAGACCTTATTGGGTGATTCAACTCAAAGGTAGTCACTATGTTTATAGAACACGGTGTAGACCTTAGATGGTGAGGCTGTTGCTTAAAAGTAAACACCATATGGTGTAAACCTTATGCAATTCATATTTAGATTGGATAAGCACATGCAGATAATCACTATGTGATGACATAGTGTAGATCCTGCAGTAGTATTGAGATACTAGCTTGTGCATGATCAATCTAAGAGATAAATTTTAGCAATCACTTGTAGGTGTGGGCCCCTTTGTAGCTCATATTCAAAGTTGGTTTGCACTAGAAGGATGAAAATCCCATGATAGTACTGCAGTACACCTTGCGCATGACCAATTTTTGAAAAATGAACAAAACTTGTCACCGTAAAGGTGAAGGTCATTTGTTCTAAAACATAATATTGGAATGCACGTTGAGGAGAGTCACTATGTATAGCATAGTGTAGATCCCGCAGTAGTACTATGGTACTACCTTGTGTATACCCAATATGTAAAGTTTCAGAATATTATACACAGATAATGGGGTAATCACATAATTATTTGCATGAAATAATTAAGCGCTTGAAACTTAAAAATATAAGTGGAAACCATTTGTGCCTACATAAGTAGGGCGAAGATTTGTTAAAAATCTTTGGCAAGGTTGAATAAGCAAATGCAAAATGCAAATAATCAAGGTAAACTTGAATAAGAGGGATATTCTCATGTTGAATAACACTGTTAAGCACCTGATGGTGTTAACTTTGGACTCATTTTTCAACATTGGGTACGCACGTTGAGGATAAATCCCACAGTAGTACTATGGTACTACCTTGTGTATGGTCAATGTAAAAAAAAACCATGGTAATCACTCAAGTGTCCCTTGTATAATTTATTTATCAAATTGGGTACGCACGTTGAGGATAAAAATCCCGCAGTAGTACTAGGGTACTACCTTGTGTATGACCAATTTGTAAATAAATAAAGATAGACACTCCAAAGTGTAGACCAAAATGTTTCAAAATTTGATATTGGGTACGCACGTTGATGATAAAAATCCCGCAGTAGTACTAGGGTACTACCTTGTGTATGGCCAATATCAAAATTGAGAAATAGTGTTATTTAAAACATAAGAATTAATCGACCTTAAAGCATTAAAGCATTTGCAAAAGGAAATTCCAGAAGTGGAATGGATGAATTTATTGTAGTAAACCCATCTACAACAGTACATATTATGATGCAATATTCTGATGACCGGTGGTCTCAAAATATTATTTACGTGAGGTAAAATATTGTGCATCATAGAGTATTTACAGAGTATTTACATGAGGTAAATAATAGTACACTGTAGATATGTTTAAAACCTGAGGGTTAAAACATAATCTGGAATATATAAATAATCCATCTTGGATTATCACGAAATTCACAGAAAAGAAGAGAGCTTTTGTGTAAAATACACAATCTTATCCATCCCCTACAGAGTACGGACGGTTCCACCGGGGGGATCGCTCGGATTTTTTTTTTCCGTGAGGACGTCGCCGCCGGGACTTAAGAGGGCCGGTTGCAGCCGCCGAAAACCGCTACCGCCGAGGCGCGCGGCCGCCGTCTACCAGGGCCGCTCACCGTCGGAGCCGCTGCCTCCGGGGCGCGCGGCCGTTGCCGGGGCCGCCGCCAGCCAAGGCGTCGCGCTACAGCCGGTCGAGCACGTAGGGGGCCGAGCCAGGCGCGGAGGCCGCTGGCCACAGCCGAGAAGCCGGCCGTGCAGGCCGTGGCGTGTGGCCGGCCGAGCCACGCACGGGCTGGCTCCCGTCGAGGTGGCTGTCCAGCCGGGCGGTGTAGCAGGCTGCTGGCCCGGGGCTGCTGCCACTGGTCGGAGCTGCTCGCCGCCGGGCCGCAGTCCAGGTTGCGGGCGCCGCAGAGGCCGCCGTCGGCAACGACAGGAAGCTGTGCCGGAACCGCACATGCCATGGGTTCCGAGGAAAACCATGATGGATTCAAACAGCAGGTCTGTACCTTCTGTTCTTCGATTCTTGCAACGAAGACCAATTTTCCTTACATCACAGATTCTCTGGTGATGTCTTCTCTAGGAAGCATTTTTTCCCCGGCCTTCCCAATCGCTACGAAGAACAACATCATCCTCGTTGAACTGCCTAGCGAAGAGAGTGGCTCTGCTTCTTCCCTTTCGAGAGATCCCAGAAAGTCATCGTGCTCATAACGTATTAAGTGAAGAGTGTCTTTGATGTAAAACAAGAGACTCAGGAGACAAAAGAGTATGAGAACTGTGTGTTTCATTGATCCATGGTTGTACATATATATATACATGAAGATGAGTAGCAACTGCCACCATCCGAGAGAGATCGAGAGAAGAAGAGAGCGGATGAGATCAACCGTCTCTTAACAAATATAATCAGAGGCTCGGACGGTGTTAGTGTGTTGATGTAAGCGATTAGCACAATTATGGGTGATTTACGTTCCTAAGCACGGCGGCGAGTCTCATTGGATCGGAGAATATTTTGAATTGATTGAGATATGGGATGACCTGTGCGGCTGTGCCTGCCCCCGACGGAGACTCCTTGCTTGTACTACGTACGTAGGCGGCCGGACTCACGGCGTTCCTGTGCGGACACGTAAGCATCAGACACTGGGGCCCACCTGCAGCTACAGGTTGGACGGCGCGTCCGTTGCGTACAGCGCAAGTCTTGAGACTTGAGGTGGATGAGAAACAATTTTGTTTTTGATATTGGATGAGAAATAAATTACATATTAAACAGCCTTGTTTTAGTTCATGTGCGAAAAGTTATGGGTATCACATCGGATATTCCGGGAGTAATTTAGTCTATTAAAAATAGACTAATAAGAAAACAAATTACATGTTCCGTTTGAAAATTGTAAGATGAATTTATTAAGATGATTAATTTATCATTAGCATATGTTTACTGTAGTACTCTCTGTATAGGAAATAGATGATGTTTTGCACATGATTTTAGTCAAACATTGAGAATAAAATCATGAACAACTTTTAAGTTGTTAAGTTTGAAAATATAAAAACCATATGAATGGATTGTCTTGAAAAACTTTCATAATATATATATATAAACACTTTTGATAAATATTTTTTAGTATAAGAGTTAAAGTTGTACTTTGGAGACCGTGTCGATGTCCAAAACGTCATTTATTTCCTATATGGAGGGAGTACAACATCATCAAATTATGGACTAATTAGAATTAAAAAATCATCTCATAAAGTTATCACAATATATATAATTAATTATTTTTTTAGTCTACATTTAATATTTTATATATGTATCCAAACATTTGATGTGATAGATGAAATGTTTTTAGAGTGGAAACTAAATAAACAAGCTCACAAAGCGCAGAGCCGCGCATATGTCACTGATGACGTCATGTACGGTGCGGCGTTGTCTTGGGCGTCTGTGGTCCTAGTCAGATTGGCAAGAGGGGGTCCTCGGCTCGGCTGCGGACTGAACGACTGATGAAATGAAGAAACGGAGGTTGGAATGTTTTGACTTCCTCTACTTCGATCATCAGCTGTTGTCTGCCTCACTTCATCTTTTCACACACTCGTACTGTACATAACATAGCTAGCGCCACGCGGTACCGTACATCACTTTCCTTTCTATAGAAAAAGGAGCAATGTAATGGAAAGGCTCTGGCACTAGTCTCGCCCTTTTCTCTCTTTGTTGTGTTATATCTCTGTGTAGTCTTTATTTGGGAATAATAAAATAAAACTAGACTACCTCATATATGAGTACGCTAAAAGGATAGATCATGAACGAGGAGTCCACATCCTCATATAGGAGCATGTGTCATGCATGACGACGATGCCTTTATTAAATTTTGGCTTGACAAACTTTATAATTTGGTTCCTACTAGAAATCTGTAACACCCGGTTTTAAACAACAAAACCAGATACGCCATATGTGTGCTCAGGAAGTCCACACATACAACCACAGAAGGAAAAGATATCAAAAACAGTGTTCTATATATCGAAAACAACACTTACATCAAAGTTAAGCGGAACGAAAACTAATCTTCTCTTTAAACTCCATTCTTCACAGGGACAGTTGACTGGGGGTAACATACGCCTAGCACTTCTGTCAGTATTCCGGAAACTCATCTGTGCCTTCACCACACTTCCGCTGCGCAACTCTGATGGAGACTGGGGTGTGGGGGAAATAGCAAGGGTGAGCACATGTCGTACTCAGCAAATACAACATGGGGTTATGAAGCTCAAATGGCTAGACACGTTTTCACTGCAGTTCACACTTTTAGTTGGTCAACATTTTAGCTCTAAGTAGTCACCAAGTGTGCTTAAATCCCATTCAAACCACATGAGTAATATTATGAGCAACCACATCAAAGATTAACAAGTTGACAGTAATAATATGAACATAAAGTATATTTCGTTTAAGTTATTAGCCTGCAAGTTTTCCGAGCCACTCGTGACCGTGAGCACGGCTGATATATCAGTTTTAATACTCTGCAGAGTTTGTACAACTTTACCCGTGAGCCGTGATCCCCATGTGCCAGGGGTTGCAAAGCCCATATCACCTCTCCCAAGGAAGTGCGGTAGGGTACACTATGAAGTCTTTCGAAGTTCCCCTAACAAGATAGTGGCCACTAGGTTTTCAATCGGCAAGCAGACATAGGAACCCCTTTCTGTCGGAGGAACACCAAAGGGGTACCCCCAATCAACGCATAGTTAAACCTAAACACCAGTTAATAAACCCAGCAAGTCAGGCCACGTGCCGGCGCACTTCTCCGCTTGCCCGAGCCCTCCAGGCCAGGCCTCGGGCAAGCGCTCGTTCTCCGTCTCGCCCGAGCCCTCCGGTCAGGCCTCGGGCGAGCCTCGTTTTCCGTCTCGCCCGAGCCCTCCAAGCCAGGCCTCGGGCGACACTCGCTTTCAGTCACCCAGCCCTCCGCGTCAGGCCTCGGCGAGCACTCGTTCTCCGTTCGCCGAGCCCTCCGCGTCAGGCCTCGGGCGAGCGCTCGTTTTCCGTCTCGCCCGGCCCTCCGCGTCAGGCCTCGGGCGAGCGCTCGTTTTCCGTCTCGCCCGAGCCCTCCAAGCCAGCCTCGGGCGCACACTCGCTTTCAGTCTCACCCGAGCCCTCCGCGTCAGGCCTCGGGCGAGCACTCGTTCTCCGTCTCGCCCGAGCCCTCCGCGTCAGGCCTCGGCGCGCTCGTTTTCCGTCTCGCCCGAGCCCTCCGCGTCAGGCCTGGGCGAGCGCTCGTTTTCCGTCTCGCCCGAGCCCTCCAAGCCAGGCCTCGGGCGCACACTCGCTTTCCGTCTCGCCCGAGCCCCCCGGGCTTCGGGCAAGCGCTCCACTACCTTTCTAGCCCCCCACAGCCGAACATCACCCTCGAGACCCCACGCAGGACCTCGAGCCCCTCTGGCACAGCGGCTTATCCCTCGAGACGCTCTATGCCCCCTCGAGCGGTGCAGACGTAGGATGCCAGCCCATACCACGCATTTAATACATCCACCTACTTCAGTCACGTCCTCTGCAGCCCGACGTGTACCACAGTAACCAGGGCAAAGTCAAGTCTCGTTTTCACCACAAGCATGGGCAAAAGGCACCAGCACAGCACTGTTCGACCACACCTTGCACTGTGGCACGTCCCGGTCACATCTCGAGACCCGATTTCCGCTGTACGACCAGGCTCCCCGGACTCGCCCATACCTGCGGGGACTCGAGCCCCCGCAGGCGCCATCTCGAGGCCGGCTCCGCGCCCTTCGAGCCCTAACTACTTTCATGCTATTGGAGGACAGGTACCCCAAGACCCGGAGGGACCCCGCCGCGTCCTGTACGTTCCGGGATGGGCTGTACGGCTCCCACCTTGCCGCGCCACCACGTCCGCGCCCAGGATGGAAGCCACGACCCAAGGACGCCTCAACAGCAACGATCACATCGGCTCCAGTGGCCCCGACAAGACAGGTTCCTACCCTTCTCCGTATGGGGCACCGTACGCCCCGACACCTGTAATACCTTATGTAACCCTGGCCTCCCCTTGCTCTATAAAAGGGGACACCAGGGCCCTCATTCGGGAGGACGGACACAACACACGAGTCCACACACAGGCACGAGTCCGGACTCCGGTCCACGCTCACTGAGCTTGTATTCGCCCCTGTACAAGCACTTAGGTGCAAGTAATACAAGAACATCCCCCCCCGCTGGACGTAGGGCCTTCTTTGCCCGAACCAGGATAAATCCTTGTGTCCTCTTGCATCACCATCCAGGAAGAGAAGCACGCGATCATATTACTCGTTGGTGTGATACCCCCGGGTACGAAACACCGACAGTTGGCGCGCCAGGTAGGGGACTTCGCGTGTCCGAGCCGATTTCTCGTTGATTCCTGGATGGCTTCATCCCCTCTTCCGTTCTCGGCTGGTGCCGTCGTCTGGTTCGGGAGCCTCGAGTTCCTGGCCACAGGCAACAGCAACGAGCTGACTCTGCTCTCCACGGAGGGCCCGAGCGGAGGGCGTGTCACGCCACCCCCCGCGCGGGGGCGTGACGCGTCGCCCGCACCACCACACGTCGCCACATCGCGAGCGGCGCCGTCGTCACCGTCGTCGCCGGGCAGGCGGTGCCCGCGGCAAACACCCACGCCCCCGTAGCCGGTGCAGGTCCCCGAGGGGAAACCAGCCCGGCGCGCGGCGGAGACCTCCAGGGCGCACCCGCGCCCGCCTAGCGACTTCGCATTCATCATGCGTACGGACCAGGAACCAGGCCAGAGGCCTCCGAGCCGTGCGCCGTCGACGCCACTCAGCCTCCTCCCGCACGGGTCGCGCCGCGCTCGACGCCAGCGGTTCCCGTCGGCCTCGACAACTCTGCGGCTGTATACGCCCACCACCTCGACGAGCGCCATCAGGACCGGACGGTGGCGGACCGGGAGCAGCGTTCGGGCGCGCTGCTGCAGGCCATGGCCAACCTGGAGATCGTCCACCCCGCGTGCGTCGACCGCGACTTCTCGCGAGCCTTCGAGCCACCTCGGCGAGCCACCGTCGGAGAATGGTACCGCGAGCTGCGGTCCCAGCATCGGCCAAGGCGGCGTGCCGTCAACAGCTCCGACTCCGACGAATACGACTACCACGACCCCGACCTCTGGGATCCCACCAGGGAGTGCTTCCAACTCGAGGGAGTCGTATGCGATACCGAGGACGAAGGCGACGACGACAGGCCGGCGCTCGACCTAGAGGGACCTAGCGACGTGGCCGCGGCAGGCGGATCACGCGTTCAGGGAGGGACGAACCTCCAGCACCGGCTGTACCGCCTCAGCACGACGACGGCCGGGCGGCGCGCAACTCGCACAAGTGCAAGAGGCAATCACCAAAGCCGAGGAAGAACGGCGACACCTGCTGCAGCTCCGGCAAACCCTGATGCAGGAACCACCCCAGCCCCGAGGAGCCGGAGCTCGAGGCCGGGCTCGAGAGGTCCACCGGCGGATCCTCGAGGACGGGGCACCAGCACGCCCTGAGGTATGTTTCCCGCGAGCCGGGCAGAACGTGGTGGCGGCGGCTATGATGCTCCGTGACCTGCCCGCCGTCTCCAACCCCGACGCCAGGCGCATGCTCGGAGAAATGAAAAACCTCCTCGAGACAGCCGCGGTACAGCAGGCCGAGAGCTCGGCGTCACGCCGACGCGGAGCAGCCTCGGGGAGACCGGCGGACACGCCCCGCGACGCTCGCGAGGCATCCGTCCACCAGCCGGACGCCTCTCGAGCTAGGCCAGTCCGCGAACGGATCGTCGACAACCGGCCACCTCGAGACCCCAACGACGCCCGCAACGACATCAACCGACGGCGCAAGGACAAGGGGGCCCAAGAGCGTGGCTATAGCGCCCATCGAGGGGGCGCTACGACAGCGACGAGGACCGGCAGGTCCTCGAGCCCCCGGGCCCCCGAGTCTTCAGCCGGGCCATCCGCAGCTCAACCCTCCCCGACCGCTTCCGACCGCCGACCAACATCGTGAAGTATGACGGGGAGGTCGAGCCCAAGCTCTGGCTCTCGGACTTCCGCCTTGGCTGCCAACTGGGCGGAGCGAAGAACGACGACCGTGTGATCATACGCCAACTCCCACTTTACCTCTCGGACACCGCCCGCCGGTGGCTCGAGGGGCTCCCGCCGGATCGGATCCATGACTGGGCCGACCTAGTCAGGGTCTTCGACGGGAATTTCAAGGGGACCTGCGTGCGTCCAGGCAACCCCTGGGACCTACGGCGTTGCAGGCAGGCGGCGGACGAGCCCCTCCGCGACTTTGCTCGACGGTTCTCGAAGCAGCGTCTCGAGCTCCCCCACGTGCCTGACGAGGACGTCATCTCAGCGTTCCTCGCGGGCACGACATGCCAAGAGCTTGTTCATGAGCTAGGACGCTACCGTCCCGGGACGGTCGAGGACCTGATGGATCGCGTCACCAGCTTTGCTTCGGGCGACGAAGCAGTGGGGGCCTTCTTTGGCCGTTCCACGGACAAAGGCAAGGCGGTGATCGCGCCGGAGGGCTCCAACAAGGGCAACGACGCCAAGAACGACAACAATGACGGCAACAAAAGGAAGAAAAACAAACGCAAGGGCCAGAAGGCGAAGCGTGGCGCCGATGACGACGACGACAAAGAGGTGCTCGCGGGCGCCCTCGAGCCTAAGAAGCCCCGAGGCCCCCCTGACGGGGCTGTTTTCGACCAGATGCTCGAGGATCCCTGCACCTACCACAGGGGCCCCGTAAACCACAAGTTGAAAGACTGCCGACTGTTGAAGGCTACTACTCCAAGCTCGGCGATAAGAGGAAGACGCGCCTAAGGGAAGGATACCGATCGACGCGGCGGCAGGAACGCAGATGGCGACTTCCCCCCGGTGCGCGACTGCTACATGATCTACGGGGGGCCGACCGTCGGGCTCTCAGCTCGAGAAAGAAAGAAGGAGCGCCGGAAATCTTTTCGCTTGGCCACGACGCCCCCGGTATCTTGACTGGTCCGATGCGCCAATCACGTTCGACCGTGACGACCATCCGGACCGTGTCATAAACCCGGGGGCTTACCCCCTCGTCGTCGACCCCATCATAGTCGACGTTCGGTTCTCCAAGGTGTTGATGGATGGGGGCTCGAGCCTCAACATCATATACCTCGAGACCCTCGACCTCCTGGGGATTTCAGAGGGACAGCTCCGACCCAGCGTCGGGGGGTTCCACGGAGTAGTACCAGGAAAGAAGGCCCACCCCTCGGGCGCATCGACCTGCCGGTTTGCTTCGGCACGCCGGCAAACTTCCGTCAGGAAACGCTCACCTTCGAGGTGGTCGGCTTCCAAGGGACCTACCACGCCATCATCGGCCGGCCAGGCTACGCCAAGTTCATGGCGATTCCTAACTACACGTACTTGAAGCTCAAGATGCCGGGGCCAAAAGGGGTCATCACCGTTGACACCTCCTACGAGCACGCATACCACTGCGACGTGGAGTGCGTCGAGCGGGGGGAGGCCAACGTCCACCTCGACTCGCTCGAGGCCTTGGCAGCTCTGGCCACCGAGGAGGCCCCAGAAGCAAAGCGTCACGCCGGCACCTTCGAGCCGGCTGAGCACACCAAGCAAATACCCGTCGACCCGACCTCGGCCAATGGCAAGACGCTGACCATCAGTACCAGCCTCGAGCCCAAATAGGAAGCAGTGCTCGTCGACTTTCTCCGCGCGAACATCGACATGTTTGCGTGGAACCCCTCGGACATGCCGGGCCGAGGGAAGTCGCCGAGCACGCCTTGGAGATCCAGGCCGGGTCCAGACCGGTGAAGCAACGCCTGCGCCGCTTCGACGAGGAAAAGCGCAGGATCATCGGCGAGGAGGTGCACAAGCTTTTGGCGGCCGGATTCATCAAGGAGGTATTTCACCCAGAGTGGCTAGCTAACCCTGTACTAGTTAGGAAAAAGAATGGAAAAATGCGGATGTGTGTAGATTACACTGGTCTGAATAAAGCATGTCCAAAAGTTCCATTTCCTTTACCTAGAATTGACCAGATCGTCGATTCCACTGCTGGGTGCGAAGTGCTTTCGTTCCTTGATGCGTATTCCGGCTACCACCAAATTAGGATGAGAAAATCCGATGAACTCGCAACCTCTTTTATCACGCCATTTGGTATGTATTGCTATGTTACGATGCCCTTCGGCCTGCGAAACGCCGGGGCAACGTACCAGCGATGTATGCAGCACATCTTTGGCGAGCACATAGGCAAGACCGTCGAGGCCTACGTCGATGACATCGTGGTTAAAACTAAAAAGTCGGGAACCTCATCAGCGACCTCGAGACCACGTTCGAGTGCCTCCGGGCCAAGAATGTGAAGCTCAACCCCGAGAAGTGTGTCTTTGGTGTGCCTCGAGGCATGCTACTTGGCTACATCGTCTCACAACGGGGGATCGAGGCAAACCCTGAAAAAATCTCAGCAGTCACGAGGATGGGCCCGATTCGTGACCTCAAGGGTGTGCAGAAAGTGACAGGCTGCCTAGCCGCTCTCAGCAGATTCATCTCGAGGCTGGGGGAAAAAGCACTACCCCTCTACCGCCTGCTAAAAAGACGGAACACTTTGCGTGGACCGCCGAAGCCGAGGAGGCCTTAACCAAGTTGAAGGGGTTGCTGACTTCTGCACCAATTCTCGTGCCCCCGCGACCAGCCGAAGGTGGCGATTCCCCCGAGCCCCTCCTCCTCTATGTGGCCGCAACCACTCAGGTGGTTAGCGCGGTCATAGCCGTCGAGAGGCACGAGGAGGGTCATGCATTGCCGGTCCAACGACCGGTATACTTCACCAGTGAGGTACTCTCCGAGGCCAAGGTCCGGTATCCGCACATCCAGAAGCTGCTCTACGGCATCATCGTCACAAGGCGCAAGCTCCAGCACTACTTCCTCGCTCATCCCGTACGGTGGTGTCGTCCTTCCCCCTCGGAGAGATCGTCAACAATCGGGAGGCCACGGGGCGCATCGCCAAGTGGTCCGCCGAACTAATGGGGGAGACCATCACCTATGCCCCGCGAAAGGCCATCAAGTCGCAAGCGTTGGCGGACTTCGTTGCTGAATGGACCGACACTCAGCTCCCGCCGGCACAGATTCAAGCCGAGCTCTGGACCATGTACTTCGATGGATCCCTCACGAAGACGGGGGCAGGCGCAGGCCTGCTCTTCATCTCACCCCTCGGAGTACACATGCGCTACCTGCTACGCTTGCACTTCCCCGCCTCCAACAACGTCGCCGAGTACGAGGCCTCGTCAATGGGCTGCGCATCGCCCTCGAGCTCGGGGTCCGACGCCTCGACGCCCGAGGAGACTCGCAGCTCGTCATCAACCAGGTTATGAAGGCTTCAAGCTGCATCGATCCCAAGATGGAGGCATACTGCGGGGAGGTGCGCAAGCTGGAAGACAAGTTTTACGGCCTCGAGCTCAACCACATAGCTCGAAAGTACAACGAGGCCGCAGACGAGCTGGCAAAGTTGGCGTCCACGCGCGGCACGGTACCGCCAGACGTCTTCTCGAGGGACGTCTTCGAGCCATCCGTCGAAATCGACCCGGGGGCTGGCCCCTCGACGCCACCCTCGAGCAAGACACGGGGGCTCGACTCTCAACGCCACCCCTCGAGAAGGACCCCTCGACGTCCGCGGAGGCGATGCAGGTCGACGCACACGCCTCTTCTTCATCACGGCTCCTCGACTGGCGGACGCCCTACCTCGACTACCTGACGCAAGGCGAGCTACCAGAAGACAAGACGGAGGCCCGACGCATCGCTCGGAGGGCCAAGACCTACGTCATCTACGGCGACGAACGGGAGCTATACCGACGAAGTCCGACTGGGATCCTTCAACGCTGCATCCCACTCGAGGAAGGGCGCAAGCTCCTCGACGATATGCACTCGGGGGCTTGCGGCCACCACGCAGCGCCGAGGGCCCTGGTTGGGAACGCCTTCCGTCAAGGCTTCTATTGGCCGACCGCCATTGGGGACGCCAAGCGTTTGGTCCAAGCGTGCCATGGGTGTCAATTCTACGCCAAGCAAACGCACCAGCCCGCACACGCCCTGCAGATGATCCCAATCACTTGGCCATTTGCCGTTTGGGGGCTCGACCTTGTGGGTCCCCTCAAAAGGACAAGTGGAGGGTACACACACATGCTCGTGGCCGTCGACAAGTTCACCAAGTGGATCGAGGCTAAGCCGATAGGAGACCCCACCTCCGAGAGGGCTGTCGAGTTCATCGCCAACATCATGTACCGGTTCGGGGTGCCTAATGTCATCATCACCGACAATGGCACCCAATTCACGGGCAAAAAGTTCACAACTTCTGCGATGACAACAACATTCGCGTAACCTGGGCCTCGGTCGCATACCCCCAATGCAACGGGCAGGTCGAGCGCGCCAACGGCATGATACTCCATGGGCTGAAGCCGAGGCTGTTCAAGACCCTCAAGAATTTCGGAAAGGGGTGGGCTACAGAACTCCCCTCGGTGCTGTGGGGCCTCAGGACTACGCCGAGTCGAGCCACCGGGTTCACTCCGTTTTTCCTAACCTACGGCGCCGAGGCCGTCTTACCTACGGACCTCGAGTACGGCTCACCTCGACTTCGAGCCTACAACGAGCAAACCAGCGACGAAAGGCTCGCCAACGCCAAGGACCAGCTCGAGGAGGCCCGAGACGTGGCGCTCATCAACTCTGCACGCTACCAGCAAACACTTCGATGCTACCACGACAAGCACGTGCGCAAAAGGGACCTAGCGGTGGGGGACCTCGTGCTTCGACGGCTGCAAGATAATCGAGGGCGCCATAAGCTCACCCCTCCGTGGGAAGGCCCATACACCGTGGCCGAAGTGCTCAAGCCAGGAACATACAAGCTCTACGACGACCAAGGCAGGATCCTGGCGAACGCGTGGAACATATCTCAGCTACGTCGCTTCTACCCTTAAAGGCCTCGAGGCCTTGTTCATTTTATCACTTTGTACAAACATGTCAAAATGAATGAACAAACTCGTGCATTGTCGTTCATGTTGCTTCGCATCTTAAGGTAGCCTCGACCCTGCTTTGCTCAGGGTCAAGCCTCCCTCGGGGGCTGACGGGGGGCCTCACCCCCCCCAGACTCCGGAAAAAATGCGCGTTTCTTTTCAAAAATTTTGACCCTCGTCTCGACTCGCGCCTCGAGTGAACTAGCGACGTCTAAATCTTAAAGTACCTCGAGCCTCCAAGGTCGGGGGGCGTCGACGTAGACGGCCACCTACGCCCCGGGCTACGGTGCCCTACCTACGCCTCCCCTCGAGGGGCTCGCGACGTATCGAAGGAACACAGACTAAGTTAGCAGAAACTCGAGCTTGCGACAAAGAGAAGTGGTCAAACGCATTTGAAAGGAAAAAAAACCCTTTAAACAAACAAGTCATATATACATTCGGGTCTCGACGTACCCTCATTCATGTCATAAAATTCTTACAAGGGCCTCGGCGCCCAAATTTGGCGCGCAGGCCTAGTAGTCGTCGTCGGTGCGGTACTCCTCCCCGAGGTCCTCCGCGGCGGGCTCAACCTCGACGCCCGAGCTCGAAGGAGGAGGGCTCCCGACACCGCTGCTGGCGTCAGGAGGCAGCACGTCCTCCTCGAAGATCTTCGCGAGCGACGTCCCCGGCCTCTCCATCTTCTCCAAAATTTTGTCGACACGGCGGTTGTTCCACTCCTCATCCTTCCCCTCGATCTCGATGAAGCCATTCGCGACAACGTGGACCGGGAAGCGGAAACCGGAGCGCGAACGACCGCGAGTGTCTGCTTGACGCCATGATGGAGAGCTTGCCGGACACGGTCCCGCGCGGCTGCGTCGAAGAAGAAGCACAAGGCGTCGACCAAGGCATCGCCCCGAGCCACTGCACCTTCTGCCGCGGTCACAGGAGGAGCACCCCACATGGGGCCGAGCCGGTCGAGAGAGGTGCGAGCCCGCTCCGCCACCATCGTCTCGTCTTGGAGTTGGTCCAAGAGAGCCTCATTCGTCCCACGGAGCTCCTCGACCGTCTTCTCGACCCCTGCGCAACAAACGAGGAAGAGTGAGACTGCGACGTAACGAAAACTTCGAGACCGAACAAGGACAAGGACAAGGTGTAAGCCTCACCATCGCAATGTCGACCCAGTGCGGCGAGGTCGCTGGTAAGGCCCTCAGCGCGCTGCTCGAGCCTGCGCTTCTCGGTCAGCATGAGGAGCCTCTCGGACTTAAGCTCCTCGATCAGCCTGCCCACCTCCGCCAGGGCCAGATCCTTTCGGATCACCTCCTGCCGCGCCGCCCCCTCGGCAGCTCGGGCGGTGGCGGCACCACTCTTGGCGTCTTCGGCCTCTTTTCTTGCCGCCTCCGCTGCGGTTCGGGCGGTGGTGGCCTCGCTTCGGGCGTTAGCGGCCTCCTGCTTCGCCGCCTCGGCTTCAGCCCGGGCGGAGGCGGCCTCGCTTCGCGCGTCCGCGGCCTCCTTCCTCGACGCCTCGAGAGCGGCGGTGGCCTCCTCCTTGGATCGAGCGACCTCACCTCGAGCCGCCGGACCTCCGCCTCCGCCTCGTTGAGCCGGCTCGCCATTTGGGCGTTCCGGCTCAGCTCCGCGCGGAGATCTTGAAGCTCCGCCTCAGCCGCGCGAGGGCGGCTGACACCTGCGCGGACCGGCCCGCCTCCTCGGAGCAGGACCGCTCCGCCTCCGCCATAAGCTCGGCCACCTCCCGGAAGATGGACCGCGCCTCGCGCGGGGCCCCCCGCTGGGACCGGTTGCTCGACGGAGACCATGGCGAGGGACGGGCTCGGCGCATCGGGAAACGGCCATCCTGGCCGGTCAAGCTCGATGTCGGGCAGATCCTTCTCCGCCCGAGCTGCCCCGACTGCGGCCCGCCGCCTGACGGCACGAGCCCCGGCTCTTCCCTGGCCGGGCCCTCCGGCGCCTTG